>JARKIB010000127.1:0-352484 GCA_029378385.1 Mycena metata
GTGTCGCGCTCGTATTGGGGTGAATTCTAGTGGTGTTTCTGCAAGTACCCCAATTCAAGTGCCGCCAAATCCAAATTACCGCGCGCCTCGACTATGCCTTCGCAATATACCAACCGTACGCGATACACCCCGACCTCGTATTCACATTCACGCCGCCGCCACACCACGGCCACACCCCGATGACGCCGCCGCAGCACGGATGCCGTTGAGCCGCGGCGTTTGGCGCCCGCCGCTGCCAACGCAGAGTTATACCGGGGCGGGGGTTGCGGTGGGACATAGAGGACAACTAGGTGCGTGATTTCTTTGTGTTTGAATGGAAGAGTACTAATGTGTGCGTTGTGCGCTGTTAGCGCGCCGCCTTTGTCTTAGTCTGCGTCGGATGCCAGCAACAAGGGTACTACGCCCCGCCGCCACCGCCTTCCTCCACTTCCACTTCCACCCTCCGCCTCTTCTTCCACCTCCACAACCGTAGACGCCACGGAGGACTCCCCCCTCTCATGGACACACTCCTGGCTCTTCCTTCGCGCGCGGCGGCCGCGAGAGCCCGGCGCTGGTCGCGGAGAAGACCTCTGCTATTTGGGGTCTGCGCTGACGTCCACCGCATTCTCCACCCCTTCGTCCGCTGGTTCCTCGTCAAATTCTTCGACTTGGACGAATGGTGACGCGGCGCGGTGGTGCGGGGAGAAGGAAAACGCTGGTGGAAGGGAAGTGGGATTAGTGGGAGAGAAGCAGGAGGGGGAAGGATGACTCCGAGCGCCCTGCAGCTCACACGCTCATGAGCTTTACGCAGAAGCTGCTCGAAACGCCGCAGGTATGTTTCTTTTCCATGGGTTTTTTTAATCCTTCCGACTTGGTGTGCTTCTACGCGCAACACGCGTTTTTGACCTTCGGCACCTTTCCGCGTTAGAGGAGGACGCGCGCGAGCGCTGGACGCGTCCTTGGTAGCAAGGCGCGTTTCTTTTGGTTCGCCCGCGTGCGCGATTCGCCCTTTCGTGTGCGACGTGCGTCGTCCGGTGGCCCGCAGCGTCCGGCTTTACGTGCTGCCGACGGGGTCAAGGGGACGAGACTGAGGTGGCTTTGCGAGTCGGCCAGCCTGCGAGCGAGTGCGCGTTGGCGCCTTACGGCCGGGGATGCAGATATGTCTTTCACCGACGAGCTTTCGCGATGCTGTCCGTCCACGACACGGCGCGCGGATGTGTTTGTCCCGCGTCGGCTTTCGGTGTTGGCGGTGGCTTGCGCGCGCAGGTGGCGGCGGCGTCTCCTTCCTTCCTTTGATCTTTCTTTCGCTCCCGCCCTTCCCTTCCCCTATTTTATTTTCGCTTTACTCACCTCCTCTATTTTGTAGGTCTCAATCTGTCGTCATCCTCGGCCTGCACTACATCCTCCGTAAACTCGCCACGCCCGCCAGCCCGGGAGCGAGTTTAGGGTGTGTGGAGCGGGGCTGATGATGGGGAACAAGTCTCTGGATGAGTGCGTATTATTTCTTACTTCGATTTACTCCTTTATTCGTACTTCGCACCCAGTTTTTTTGTTTCCTGGGAGTGGGAGATGCACAAGGCCTTGGGAAGTCGGTGTGTGCTGTGGGTGGGCGCGTTTCGAATGTGCCTTCGCGCGCCGTTTTGCGTTGTGTCAGCGCAGCGTGTCCGCGTAGAGCCCGCCAGATGGGAGATGGACGGATGGACGCGCAGCGCGCCGGTGTTCGCTTACGCACCTTCGCGTTTCGCTCATACCTTGTGAACCGGCGCCGGCGCGAACACTCCTTGTGCGCTGATTTCGACGCCGACGCACTTTGCGGCGCGGCGCATCCCCCTTTATACCCCTTTCATTCGTACTCGTTACCTTTTACCGCTCACTGACGCTCGTAGGTTTTTTCTAGCAACATGTGCACCAACGCCACCTGGGCCGCCGTCTCGCTCATCCAGCTTGCGCAGATCAACACGATGGAGCGTGAGTTTGGTGGGGTGTGATGATTCGTGAGTCATTTTCTTTATTTCTACCTTCTATCTTCGACCACATTATTTCTCTTTTCCACCCCACCCTGCTACTTGACCTTTCCAATTCGACTCCACGCACTCTCGTCCACTATCGCGTCCACTCCTCCTTTCCCCTACTTTGGAATAAGAACAATACTGACTTTTTTTCGCCGTAGGTTGTTTGTGAGCCAAAAAATATACGAAGACTGGGGCAGGCTGCTCAATCGGTTGGTGGGCGCGGGCGCGGGCTGCAGGGAGGTGAGTTACTATTTCGTCTTGATATTTTTGGCGGTATCCCGTATCATACCGTACGCCTGACGCTCGAGTCTTCACACGACTCGATGCGTGCGCCTTGGGCGCTGGGAGCGCGTTCCCGACGCGTTTTGTGGTACAAACGTTGTACATGGCGCTCGATGTACCCATCGCACATGGCTTGACGCGTCCCTTTGCTTTCCCTCCCACTTTCGACTCCGACGTCGCGCGTGGCTGTGTTTGTGGCGGTGCTCACTTGCTTTCACGCCCTTCCACTCTTTTTCCTTGCTTTCTTACTCGCCGGCAATCACTGACTTTTATTTCGCAGACACACGCGCCACCGCGGCGGCCGACTCCACCACATGTGTACATCCCGCGCCCTCGCATGACCTTTCTTCACATTCCTCCACTTCGCACGACACGATAGGGCGGTTGACGCGGGGACCGCAACACCAACAGCAAGAACGCGCGCGGGGGTAACGCGAGTAGAGGGGGGAAGAGGGGCAGAGGCTCCAGATGAGCCTGAGCCCGCTGCGGAGTGCGAAGAGGGATGAGGGGATGGAGGTCGACTCGTATCACGCTGATCCGCACGCTTACGACTACGAGCGGCAAACGCGCCAGCAGGAGGACGGGGCGCGGGATCGGGATCGGGCGGAGAGAAGCGCGCAGAGGCCAGCGCGACGGCGGGGAGTAAACGCCGTGCGGCGGCGGCCTTTAGTCCGGGATCGTACCACCCGCCTCCTCATGCACACGGAGGGCGGAACCCGTTCGTTGCGTTACATGCGGCGGGAGATGGCTGTCCGCCGCCGCCGCCGCAGCAGCAGCAGGTGTACGCACCACCCGCGCACGGACAGCGCCCGGCGCGGACGCTTTACGACTCCCGCTCAAACGCCAGCGACGACTCGTATGCCACCACACGACCTCGTCCGCCAACCCGCACTCCTCCCCCAGCTCCTCATCATCGTCGGGCGGGGCGGCCTCCTCGAGCGTCAGCGGATACCTACGCAGCTTGGGCCCGCACTCGCTCACACTCACAGGCGCATTCGCCGGTGCAGCGCTCCATGGTGTTCCTCAATCCGGGAGGCGGGATTGGGATTGGGATGCCGTTGGAGCGGTTTGGGGCAATGTCGCTCTCGAGCGGCGCTGTAAACGGTGGTGTGAACGGGGGGAGTGCGGGTGGAGGACTCAGCGTGAGTGGGGGAGGAAGTGGAAGTGGGGAGATGAGGACGTGCGCGCGCCCGGTTTCATATGCCGGGCCTCCGCTTCAAACGCGTCGTTGGGGACGTTCAGTGCGACGAGTACCGTACGCCGAACCTGACCGGGAGCGCGAGAGGGAGAGGGGGGAGAGGGGACCCTGGATTTACGGCGCGGGAAGCAGAGGAGGGACGCCTGCGAGGTCGGCGTCGTATGTGAATGTCTGGTACGGCACGACGCCTTTACTGCGGTCAGGGCGCGCTCCACACCCGCGCAGCAGTTGTACAAGTACGTGCCGCCACCGCCCAGTACGGTGGTGCAGTCTGCGTCCTCCAACAATTCCGGTTCACAGCATCAGCAGCACGGGCACCAGCAGACACCTCCCGCCAGTCTCCTCGTCGCTCACGCGTACCAGCACCAGCACCAGGAGCACGCGCACTCGACGACGAGCTTGCACGCATCACCGCCGCTGCCTCCATCCTCTTCGTCTGCTTCATCTTCGACGGCGACCACGGTGACCTCGGGCGGTGCAGGTGATGGGTATGTGCGGAATCAGAGGCAGAGGCAGAGCCAGTACCTGCCGCACACATTGACGGCACGGTGGGATTCCGCGAACGCGGGGCATGGTGGGGTTGTGTCGGAGCCACAGGTGGGTTTCTTTTCTTCTTTCTTCCTTTTTGCCTCGTTTACTGACGATGATTCTATTTATTTGCAGGACCTTTACTTCTACACCTGTGTCTTTGTAAATTCATCGGTGGAGTCTTATTCACACCTGGCAGAACCGACCCATTGGGTCTTAGGTAGCTAGCACCTATTGAAGTAGTACATCCTACAGTAGTTACCGTTCCTCGCGATTATTGCTGCCACATGAACGGTATGGCTGTCAGCCAGCCGCCAATCACCGAAGTGCCACAGTCTGAGTGCCGCACGCGAACAATGAGGCCTCCTGTCAACTATTTAAAGGCCCAAAGTAAGCCAGCCACACGTGTCTCTCCTCTTATCCTTGTCTTCCCTCAAGTACATTCTTTGTGCTACAGACTGAGATCTACTGCAGCAATCCCTTGAGTTGGTTCTGTCCTACATGTGCCGTTGGCAGTGCCTGATGACACGTATTGTCTACAGTCAGAATGGACATGGCTCTCTTACCCCGGGAACTCCACCTTACCATGCACGGTGCGAGACAAATCAATTATCATGTCAACATCTGTATTGATTTCACATAGGAGGCATAGGAGGCGACGGTGGACAAGGTGGTGGACAAGGTGGTCTTGGAGGTGTTGGCCAGGGTCCCATCCTAAACCTCAATTATGGCAACAAGGATGAAGAACACCAAAAAATCATCAACTGGCTCTCGCCTATCAATTTCTTCCTACGACATGCTGCTATCTCAGAGATGCGTGAGAAAGGGACTGGTGAATGGCTACTCAAACATCCTCTCTTCCAAAAATGGGAATCTGGTCTGGGAAACACTCTTTGGTGCCATGGCATTCGTATGTGATTCATCATTCTTGTAGCTTCCACGATAACCAACCTCGCTTGCAGCTGGTGCTGGAAAGACTGTCCTCGTGTGGGTTTCTTCTCGATATTGAGTGGGGGCTAATACTCATGGAATTTTAGATCAATGGTTGTGAACTATCTTAACACCCAATCCAAAGGCAAAAATACTGGTGTTGCTTGCATTTATCTAAACCACAAGGAAGTCGACAACCAAACACCATCTAGGCTTCTTGCAGGTCTCTGGAGGCAGCTTGTACTTGATCAAGATATTGGCTCCATTGCAGAGGCGTTATACAAGCAGCACCGAGGAAAAGGCACTGCACCATCCCTGGAAGAAGTTGTCAATGTGCTCAACTCTAGCTTGGAGGAGTTTTCACAGGTGTTCATCATTGTTGATGCCATGGACGAATGTCCCGAGCTTCAACGTGAAATTCTACTCCAACAACTAGCAGCGATGGGGAACAACGTGAACTTGATGATAACTTCACGGCCACATATTTCTGCAGATTCCTCCTTCTTTCCAAATCTTGAAACACTAGATATTCAGGCAGTGCAAGAGGATATTCAAACATTCATTGATGAACAAATCAAGTCCTCCCCACATTTATCCAGGCATACTCGGAAAAAGCCTGAGTTACGAGAGGAAATTCTTACAACAGTCATTGATACTGCAGATGGAATGTGGGTGGTTATGTTTTGTTGTTGGAATACAACTGTAACCAATTTTTACCAGGTTTCTACTGGCCAAGCTCTATATGCAGTTCCTCAGCACAAAGAACACAATTGGGGATGTTCGAGAAGCACTGAAGGAAGCACCCAAGGACCTGTATGACAGCTATCATATTGCAATGCAGCAGATCGAAGCGCAGAGCAAGGACAATAGAAAGACAGCTCGCTCCACGCTCATCTGGGTTGCTAATGCAAAGCGACCATTGACGGTTTCTGAGTTAACTGCAGCTTTAGCTATCAGGCCAGGTTCACAGAGCCTCAATGAGGACTATCTCCTGGACATTGAGACCGTCCTTGCTGTTTGTGCTGGGCTTGTTATTGTGGACAAGCAGTCTTCTGTGGTGCGACTTGTTCACTATACCACACAGGAATATCTGGACAGCATTCAGGCCATGCTATTTCCGGATGCACAAACAGAGATAACACGCACACTGCTCACATTCCTTACCTTTGATGGATATCCAGATCCATCCTGGAAGTGGGAGAATCTACCCCCTTTGGCTGAGTATTCACAATACTGCCTTGCACATGCTGCTGGAAAGCCTGAAAATGAACTCAGAGCAATCCTTGTCAAGTTCCTTGATCAGGGTTTTCAATGGATTAAAATAAGGAATCCGGGATATCACTGGCAGAAGTTATGGGATTCCAAGCCATGGAATTATTCAGATCACCCATCAGAACCTTCAGCATTGTGGATTGCCGCAGCTGCAAACCTTGTGCAGACTACAAGATTTTTACTGAAGGGGGCACCATTGCTGCAGCATTCGAAGGACCCAGAGATCATTGTGGCATCATACTATGGCTATGAAGAGCTTGTGAACCTCCTTCTCGAAAAGGGTGCTGATGTCAACACAGCAGGGGGATATTATGGGAGTGCATTGCAAGCTGCCGCTGCTCAAGGCCACACCGTCGTGTGACACCGAGACTGTGTGCATGCTTCTAAAAAATGGTGCTGATCTCAATGCAGTGGGGGGATACCATGGGAGCGCATTGCAGGCTGCTGCTTATTGGGGCCACACCGAGATCATCAGCATGCTTCTTGCAAAGGGTGCTGATCTCAATGCAGCAGGAGGAGAATATGGGAGCGCATTGCAGGCTACTGCTGCTCAAGGCCACCTCGAGATTGTTGATATCCTCCTTGAAAAGGGTGCTGATGTAAATGCAGGAGGAGACTATGGGAGTGCATTGCAGGCTGCTGCCACTAGAGGCCACACTGAGATTGTTGACATCCTTCTTGAAAAGGGTGCTGATGTCAATGCAGGAGGGGGATTCTATGGGAGCGCATTGCTGGCTGCCGCTGTTGGAGGCCATATTGAGATTGTTAACATCCTTCTTAAAAAGGGTGCTAATGTCAAGGTAGCAGGGGGATATCATGGGAGTGCATTGCAGGCTGCTGCCACTTATGGCCATACCGAGATTGTCAGCATCCTTCTTGAAAAAGGTGCTGATGTTAATTCAGAAGGGGGATTCCATGGGAGTGCATTGCAGGCTGCTGCTGCTGGAGGCTACACCGAGATTGTTGATATGCTCCTCAAAAAAGGTGCTGATGTCAATGCAGAAGGGGGGGAATATGGGAGTGCATTGCAGGCTGCTGCTGTTAGGGGCCACATGCAGATTGTCAACATCCTTCTTGAAAAGGGTGCTGATGTCAATGCAGCAGGGGGAGACTATGGGAGTGCATTGCAGGCTGCTGCTGCTGAAGGCCACCCAAAGATTGTTGACATTCTTCTCGAAAAGGGTGCTGATGTCAATACAGCAGGGGGAGACTATGGGAGTGCATTGCAAGCTGCTGCTGATGAAGGCCACGCCGAGATTGTTGACATGCTCCTTGAACATGGCGCTACTCAGAATTTTCGGACTCAGAGGAAGATGCACAATCATGGGTCTCAGACTGATTAGGAATCACTATATTGGGACTTCTATATACCCGCCTATCAGGTGTTGAATATTATCCATTCAATCTTCAAACTGTAGTTGTATTTTGGCAAGTTTATTTCTGATTGGGCTCTGTTTGAATGAATGAATATGTTTATTGCTTAGTTCTTGCACCTCACTTGCAGTGATGAGAATACTAATTCAATTATTTATTGCCTTCAACAAACTCTATAATGGGTAGTACTGGCAAGGTTCGGTTCGGAAATTGGTCCGAACCTGAACCGAACGCAGGTTTAGGACCACATTCAGGTTCGGTGTTCACGCCTCAAGCCGCAACGTTGAACCTGAACCGAACACCGAACCAAAAGTATTCAAAAACTAGTGGTCTTCAGTGGATTTCAGGCATATTTGAGGTGTTTTGTGGTTGATTCTGACCTTCACCTCCTTAAATCTATGCCTCTGTAACCCAAGGCCTGACATGCAGTTGATTTCACTTGGATCTCACGGCCCTCCTGTTTAATTTCAGAATGCAAAATTTTTCAACTGTGGGATGTTGTTGATTTAAGGGTGATTTAGGCACCAGAAGCTACTCTAGATGCAATTGACGAGGTGGGCATCCAATACCTATCATTATGGACCAGGTTTTTCATCCCCGAGAAGACCAAATTTTGCTTAGGTTCAAACCCATTCAAACACCGAACCGAACGTGAATGCAGATTCAGGTTCAGGGTTCGGGCACTGGCTGACCCGAACACGGTGTTTGAGTTTGGCGTTCAGAGAAATGTGCCCTGAACTCAAACCCAACCAAACCTTGCTAGCACTAATAATGGTGAGGCTTGAGTCCTCCTAGCAGCATTATCTGTATGTTTCTAGCCATCTTTTTACATTATTGCAGACTTTTTCAATTCATCGATTCACTGTATTGCAAGTCTCAAGTTGAACCAAGACAAAAATCAAGTTCATTTAACTTGCAATTTACGGCCAGGATTTTTTTACATATACACATCACCCAGCAAGTAAAGTAAAGTATTCTTACTGTGCCCTTGCCAATTTAACCTGCACAAATTCTATGAGGGAACAGGTTCAAAATCATCCTGACTGCATACAGCAACCATCTGTTTTTTTACTGCCCTCAATATCCATTTCACCCTCGGGAACCCATTCTTATAATTATGAAGTACATGTAGTACCCTAACCCTTATTCGACTCTTCCTATCTACTGCTATTGTTTTTCTCAACGAATTAACCCCTATCTCGTTTCAGGCTCGGCTGTTTCGGCCGTCGGACTTTCGGACTTGACCTCAAACCCGTTGTGGCTGTGCGTCTCCCGCCCTCTCCCGCCATGCGACATCGAGACAACTTCACCGACACTCAGACAACAGCATACTGAACCCACCGCCTTAGTAGCCACATCGCGCACACACCAATGACGTCGCCGCACACCGACGCCATCCAGCCGCGCCGTCTCGCGCATTCGCAATACAGCTAGGTGGGGCGTACACTCTAACGTCAACGCGCAAACACATCGACCATCGACTAAGTTAGTGGAGGGATTTGGGGACAAAGAGAACAACGTGCGTACTTTCTTTGTTTCTTTATTTCGTATTTGAATAGAAGAGTCCTAATGTGTGCGTTGTGCGTTTGTAGTGACCGCGCCGCACAACACGTCTGTCTTCGTCGGATTCGCCTCTCTCCCTCCTTCGCGCGCGGCGGCTGCGAGAGCGCAGCGCTGGTGGTGGAGAAGACGGTTATTTGTGGTGTGCGCCCAGCGTGCCTTCCACTACGAACAACTCCACCTCAAATTCCTCGCGTACGACGCCTACCCCCTCGAATTCGACGTCGGGCGCGGGTGCCGCTAGAGTAGGAAGTGTGGGAGGGAGCGCGAACGGTGTTAATGGTGGAGACAAGGGAAATAGTGGGAGAGAAGCGGGAAGGACGACGCCCTCCGCCCGCGTCGCCCACCTTCGTGAGGTTTACGCAGAAGCTGTTACGGACGACGCAGGTGTGTAATTTCGACTTGTTCTTTTTGTGCGCGTTTCTTTCTCTTCGTGCGGCGCGTACTTCGCGCGCGCGAGGTGTCTTTTTTGGACTTTGATACCTTTCTTTTTTTCGGCACGTTTCCGCGTTAGAGGAGGACGCGCGCGAGCGCTGGACGCGTCCTTCTTTGTGGCGCGGCGTCTTCCTTTCGATTCGCGCGCGTGCGCGATTGCGTTCGTGTGCGAGGTGCGTCGTTTGGTGCGGCACGCAGCGTCCGGCTTTACATCCTGTCGACGGGGTCAAGGGGACGAGGAGGAGATGTCTTTGCGAGTCGGCCAGCGTGCGAGCGAGTGCGCGTTGGCGCCTGTTTCGGTCCTTGTGGGTGGGTCCGGTGGTGCGGCGGGTTGACGTTAGCGCCTCTGCGCCCTCTGGTGCGAAGCCCCGGCGCCTTTCGGTGCGCGGGTGTCGACGCGACGCCCGCCCGTTCTCGGCGGCGCGCTTTGCGTTGGTAGCGCCTTTCGCGTTTCTTCGCGCCTTTGCCTTCTACTGTGTGCTTTGCGCGCGCGAGTGGGTGGTGGATGATACGACCGCTCTTTGCGCGCGCGGGTGACGATGGAGCCTCCGAGGGCTCGACGTCTTCCTCCAGCCGTTCGCTCCGCGGCGGTGTTGGTGGTGGGCAACTTGTCTTGTCTTTCCACGCGCGGCCTCCTCTTTCTCCCTCGACTTTTCACTCCCGCCTTTACCTTCCTCTTTAATTTATTTTCCTTTACTCACCTCCTCTGTTTTGTAGGTCTCAATCTGTCGTCATCCTCGCGCGGCGCTACCCGCCTTCGCGACGTCGCCACGCCACGCCCGCCCAGCCCGGCTCCGAGTTTAGAGTTGCAGTGGCGGGGCTGCTGATGGGGAATAAGCATTTGGATGAGTGCGTATTTCTCCTTACTTTATTGATTTCTTTTTTGGTGAAGTGGGGTGGGGAGGTGGGGAGAAGGGTGCGCAGGCGTTTGGGTTTGCGTCGCGGCTGGCGCGCGCTTTGTGTGTGCGCCTCCCGCGCGCTTTCGTTTTCGTATCGTGTGCGTTGCGTCCGCGTGGGGCCCGCCAGATGGTAGATGGATGGAGGCGCCTTTTGTGCACTGCATGTCGAGCACTAGTCTGTGGACGGTGCGCATGTGCGGCGCGTGCGCGACTCCGCCCTTTGGGCGTCAGCGTTTTGAGGCACCGCATACAACCGCTGTATTTGTGTTGCATCCGCACCCCGGTTCCGTGCAGCCGGCAGCTTCTTGCCGTTGACGCGGCGCCCAACGACAAGTCGGGCTCTAGTCGTGCTCTTGCGCTGCCGCCTTTTCCCCATCTCCCCAAAAAAGAAATACTACTCATTTATTCGCCTTCACTCTTACTTACCTCATTATTTTTCACCCCCAGCAACACCTTCACCAACGCCACCTGGGCTGCCGTCTCGCTCATCCAGCTCGCGCAGATCAAGATGGAGCGCGAGTTTTTCGTGGGTGTGATTATTCGTGAGTCCGAATTCCTCCAAGGGTTTTTTTTTTCATTCTACGGCGACTTCACGAGTAGTTCCGCCACATTCTACTATACACAATGGACTCTTCCCCTTCCACCTACACTTCCTCCATCTATTGTATCTGCCTCCATGGCCCTTTACTGACGCATTTTCCTTTTCTTCAGCGCAGGTTATTCGTGGGACAAAAAACATACGAAGGCTGGGGCAGGCTGCTCAAGGGCTTGGTGGGCGCGAAGGCGAGGGCTGCGGGAAGGTGAGTTACTAGTTTCCCTCTTGATTTTTTTTGGCGGTATCCCGTACCGTCTACTTTGCATCGGTCGAGTCTGTTCGCGCCTTGGCGCGCTGGGAGACGCGTTTTCGACGCGTTTTCGTGCCGTTTCTCAACGTTCGGTGCTCGGCGTACCCATCATACGCCGTTTGACGCGTCCCCTTACTTTGCCATCCTACTTTTGACTCGGACTGGAAGTCCCGCGTGGCTGTGTTCGTGGCGGTGCCCACTTCTGCTTTACGCCCACCCACTTTGTCTTTCTTTCTTCTTTCTTTCTCCCCGACAATTACTGACCTTTCTTTTACTGCTGCAGACACACGCGCTACTGCGGCGACCGACTCCACCCACACGCACATCCCGCGCTCTCGCATCACCATCGGGATTCGACGACGCGCAGACTGACGCAGGGGCCGCAAACACGGGAGCGGCAACGGGAACGAGAGCAGCCACGCGAGCAGCAGAGGAGGAGGATAAGCGTGAGCCCGCCGCGGAGTGTGAATATGAAGAGGGATGAGGGGATGGAGGTCGATTCGACGCACCCGCGCGCGCACGCTTCCAGGCAGGAGTAGCAGGAGTACCCGCACCGAGAGTGGGGGAGAGGGACGAGCGGGAGAGGGAGCGGGCGAAGAGGGAGCGCGCAGAAGCCAGCGCGGCGGCGGGGGGAGGAAACGCAGGGCGGCGGGGGCCTTCAGTCCGGGGTCGTACCACCGCCTCCGCATGCGCACGGAGGGCAGAACCCGTTCGCGGCGTTACGTGCGCCGGGAACGGCCATCCGCCGCAGCAGCAGCAGGTGTACGCACCACCCGCGCACGCACAGCGCCCGGCGCGACGCTTGTGATTCCCACTCCAACGTCAGCAACGACTCGTATGCCACCACCCCGACCTCGTCTGCCAACTTGTACTCCTCCTCCAGCTCCTCATCATCGTCGGGCGGGGCGAGCTCCCCGAGCGTCAGCGGATACCACGCAGCGCGGGCCCGCGCTCGCACTCACAGGCGCATTCGCCAGTGCAGCGCTCCACGGCGTTCCTCAATCCGGGAGAGGGGATTGGGATTGGGATGCCGTTGGAGCGGTCTGGGCGATGTCGCTCTCGAGCGGTGCTATGAACGGCGCTGTGAACGGGGGAAGTGCGGGTGCAGGGCTGAGCGCGAGTGCAAGTGGTGGAGTCGGTGGTGGGGAGATAAGTACACGCCCGTACCCGGTTTCGTATGCCGGACCTTCGTCCTCATCCACTTCCACCAGCACTTCCAGCTTGTTGTCAATGTTTGCTCCGACGAGTACGTCCACGCTGTACGTCGAACGCGACCGGGAGCGCGAGAGGGAGAGGGAGAGGGGAGCGGGCGCTCGATTTACGGCGCCGGAAGCAGAGGAGGGACGCCTGCGAGGTCGGCGTCGTATGTGAATGTCGGGTACGGCACGACGCCTTTTACTGCGGTCAGGGCGCGCTCCACACCCGCGCAGCAGTTGTACAAGTACGTGCCGCCACCGCCCAGTACGGTGGTGCAGTCTGTGTCCTCCAACAATTCTGGTTCACAGCATCAGCAGCACGGGCACCAGCAGACACCTCCCGCCAGTCTCCTCGTCGCTCACGCGTACCAGCACCAGCACCAGGAGCACGCGCACTCGACGACGAGCTTGCACGCATCACCGCCGCTGCCTCCATCCTCTTCGTCTGCTTCATCTTCGATGGCGACCACGGTGACCTCGGGCGGTGCAGGTGATGGGTATGCGCGGAATCAGAGGCAGAGCCAGAGCCAGTACCTGCCGCACACATTGACGGCACGGTGGGATTCCGCGAACGCGGGGCATGGTGGGGTTGTGTCGGAGCCACAGGTGGGTTTCTTTTCTTCTTTCTTCCTCTTTGCCTCGTTTAATCTAGTACTGACGATGATTCTATTTATTTGCAGGACCTTTACTTCTACACCTGTGTCTTTGTAAATTCATCGGTGGAGTCTTATTCACACCTGGCAGAACAGACCCACTGGGTCTTAGGTAGCTAGCACCTATCAAAGTAGTACATCCTACAGTAGTTACCGTTCCTCGCGATTATTGCTGCCACATGAACGGTATGGCTGTCAGCCAGCCGCCAATCACCGAAGTGCCACAGTCTGAGTGCCGCACGCGAACAATGAGGCCTCCTGTCAACTATTTAAAGGCCCAAAGTAAGCCAGCCACACGTGTCTCTCCTCTTATCCTTGTCTTCCCTCAAGTACATTCTTTGTGCTACAGACTGAGATCTACTGCAGCAATCCCTTGAGTTGGTTCTGACCTACATGTGCCGTTGGCAGTGCCTGATGACACGTATTGTCTACAGTCAGAATGGACATGGCTCTCTTACCCCGGGAATTCCACCTCACCATGCACGGTGCGAGATAAATCAATTATCGTGTCAACATCTGTATTGATTTCACCTAGGAGGCATAGGAGGCGACGGTGGACAAGGTGGTGGACAAGGTGGTCTTGGAGGTGTTGGCCAGGGTCCCATCCTAAACCTCAATTATGGCAACAAGGATGAAGAACACCAAAAAATCATCAACTGGCTCTCACCTATCAATTTCTTCCTACGACATGCCGCTATCTCAGAGATGCGTGAGAAAGGGACTGGTGAATGGCTACTCAAACATCCTCTCTTTCAAAAATGGGAATCTGGTCTGGGAAACACTCTTTGGTGCCATGGTATTCGTATGTGATTCATCATTCTTGTAGCTCCACAATAACCAACCTCGCTTGCAGCCGGCGCTGGAAAAACTGTCCTTGCGTGGGTTTCTTCCCGATATTGAGTGGGGGCTAATACTCATAAAATTTAGATCAATGGTTGTGAACTATCTTAGCACCCAATTCAAAGGCAAAAATACTGGTGTTGCTTGCATTTATCTAAACCACAAAGAAGTCGACGACCAAACACCATCTAGGCTTCTTGCAGGTCTTTGGAGGCAGCTTGTACTTGATCAAGATATTGGCTCCATTGCAGAGGAGTTATACAAGCAGCACCGAGGCAAAGGCACTGCACCCTCCCTGGAAGAAGTTGTCAATGTGCTCAACTCTAGCTTGGAGGAGTTTTCACAGGTGTTCATCATTGTTGATGCCATGGATGAATATCCCGATTTTCAACGGAAGGTTCTACTCAAACAACTGGCAGCACTTGGAAGCAATGTGAACTTGATGATAACTTCACGGCCAAATATCTCTGCAGATTCTTCCTCCTTTCCCAATCTTGAAATACTAGATATCCAAGCTGCAGCAGGCGATATTCAAGCATTTATCAATGCACAGATCAAGTCCTCTCCCTACTTGCCCAAGCATATTCAGAGGAAGCCTGAGCTACGAGAGGAAATTCTTACAAAAGTCATTGACACTGCAGATGGGATGTGAGTAGTGACACTCAGGGTTGAACACAACTGAAACCAGTGTTAACCAGGTTTCTTCTTGCCAAACTTTATATGCAGTTCCTCAGCACAAAGAACACAATTGGGCATGTTCGAGAAGCATTGAAGGAAGCACCAAAGGATCTGTATGACAGCTATCATATTGCACTACAGCAGATCGAAGCACAGAACGAGGACAACAGAAAGACAGCTCGCTCCACCCTCATTTGGGTTGCCAATGCAAAGCGGCTGTTAACAGTCTCTGAATTAACCACAGCTTTAGCTATCAGGCCAGGTGCACAGAGTCTTGATGAGGACTATCTCCTGGACATTGAGACTGTCCTTGCTGTCTGTGCTGGGCTTGTGACTGTGGACAAGAAGTCTTCTGTTGTACGACTTGTCCATTACACCACACAGCAATATTTGGACAAAATCCAAGCTGAGAAATTTCCAGATGCACAAACAGAGATAACACACACTCTGCTCACATTTCTCGCCTTTGATGGATATCCAGATTTATCCTGGGACTTAGGGGACTTGCCTCCTTTGGCCAAATATTCACAGTATTGTCTTGCGCATGCTGCTGGACAGCCTGAAGTTCAAATGAGAGAAATCCTTCTCAAGTTCCTTGATCAGGCTTTTCGATGGGTGAACACGGTAAATGCGGGATATCATTGGCCCTTAGTATGGGATTCCAAGCCATGGAATTATTCAGATTGCCCATCAGAACCTTCAGCATTGTGGATTGCGGCAGCCACAAACCTTGTGGAGACTACAAGATTTTTCCTAGCAGGGGCACCATTGCTGCAGCATTCAAAGGATGCAGAAATTGTTGTGGCATCGTACTATGGCTATGAAGAGCTTGTGAGCCTCCTTCTCGAAAAGGGTGCTGATGTCAATGCAGCAGGGGGGATTTATTATGAGAGCGCATTGCAGGCTGCTGCTCGTCGAGGCCATATCCGGATTGTTCCCATCCTTCTTGAAAAGGGTGCTAATGTCAATGCAGCAGGGGGATACTATGGGGGCGCATTGCAGGCTGCTGCTGTGGGAGGCCACCCCAACATTGTCAGCATGCTTCTCAACAAGGGTGCTGATGTCAATGCAGCAGGGGGATTCTATGGGAGCACATTGCAGGCTGCTGCTGCTAAAGGCCACACCGAGATTGTCAGCATGCTTCTCGAAAAGGGTGCTGATGTCAATGTAGGAGGGGGATACTATGGGAGTGCATCGCGGGCTGCTGCTGCTGAAGGCCACACCGACATTGTCGACATTCTTCTTAAAAAAGGGTGCTGATGTCAATGCAGCAGGGGGAAGATATGGGAGTGCATTACAGGCTGCCACTGCTAGACA
The DNA here is from genome assembly GCA_029378385.1 of Mycena metata. Taxonomy (NCBI): domain Eukaryota; kingdom Fungi; phylum Basidiomycota; class Agaricomycetes; order Agaricales; family Mycenaceae; genus Mycena; species Mycena metata. The sequence goes on from JARKIB010000127.1 coordinate 15,999, forward strand.
TCACACCGAGATTGTTGACATGCTCCTTGAACATGGTGCTCAATTTCCGGACTCAGAATTTTTGGACTCAGAGGACGATGCACAATTGTGGGTCTCAAACTCATTAGGAATCACTATATTGCCCCTCATGTACCCGCCTATCAGGTGTTGAATATTATCTGTTCAATCTTCGAATTGTAGTTGTATTTTGGCAAGTTTATTTCTGATTGGGCTCTGTTTGAATGAATATTTTTATTGCTTAGTTCTTACACCTCACTTGCAGTGAAATACTAACTCAATTATTTATTGCGACTCTATAATGGGTAGTGCTGGCAAGGTTCGGTTCGGAAATTGGTCCAAACCTAAACCGAACGTGTTTTCAAGTTTAGATTCAGCCAGCCCCCGAACCGAACACCACGTTCAGGTTCGGCGTTCACGCCTCAAGCCACAACGTTGAACCTGGACCGAACACGAAGCCGAAAGTATTCAAAAACTAGTGGTCTTCAGCGGATTTCAGACATATTTGAGGTGTTTTGTGGTCGACTCTGACTTTCACCTCTTTAGATCTATGCCTCTGTAACCTAAGGCCTGACACGGCCCTCCTGTTTAATTTCAGAATGCAAAATTTTTCAACCATGGGATTTTGTTGATCTAAGGGTGATTTAGGCACCAGAAGCTACTCTAGATGCAATTGACAAGATCAGTTCAAAGAAACATCCAATACCTATCCTTATGGACCAGGTTTTTCATCCCCGAGAAGGCCGAATTTTGCTCAGGTTCCAACCCGTTTGAACGCCAAACCGAACCTGAATGCAGATTCGGGTTCAGGGTTCGGGCACTGGCTCAACCGAACATGGTGTTCGAGTTCGGCGTTCGGAGAAATGTGCCCTGAACTCGATCCGAACCGAACCTTGCCAGCACTAATAATGGGTGAGGTTTGAGGCCTCCTAGCAGCATTATCTGTATGTTTCTAGCCATCTTTTTACTTTATTGCACACTTGTTCAATTCACCGGTTCATTGTATTGCTTGTCTCAAGTTGAACCAAGGCAAAAACCAAGTTCATTCAACTTGCGGTTTACGGCCAGGATTTTTTTTACATATACACATCACCCAGCAAGCAAAGCCAAGTACTTTTACTGTGCCCTGGGGTGCCCTCCTCAATTTAACCTGTCGGTTGCGCAATTTTTATGAGGGAACAGGTTCAAAATCATCCTAACTGCATACAACAACCATCTATTTTTAATTTTTTTTACTGCCCTCAATGTCCATTTCACACTCGGGAACCCCTTCCTATGGAGTAAAATGTAGTACCCTAACCCTTATTCGACTCTTCCTATCTACTGCTATTGTTTTTCTCAACGAATCACCCCCTATCTCGTTTCAGACTCGACTGTTTCGGCCGTCGGACTTGACCCCAAACTCGTTGTGGCTGTGTCGAATTTGCTTGTCTCCCGCCATGCGACGTCGAGACAACTTCACTGACACTCAGACAACAGCATACGGAACCAACGCAGCAGGGGGTGAATGTGGGAGTGCATTACAGGCTGCTGCTGCTCAAGGCCATACTAACATTGTTGACATCCTTCTCAAAAAGGGTGCTAATGTCAACATAGCTGGGGGAGACTATGGGAGTGCATTGCAGACTGCTGCTGCTAAGGCCACACCGAGATTGTCAGCATGTTTCTTGAAAAGGGTGCTGATGTCAATGATGGGATTGCACTGCAAGCTGCTGCTGCTGAGGGCTACACTGACATTGTTGACATCCTTCTCGAAAAGGGTGCTGAGGTTAATGCAGCAGGGGGACAATATGGGAGTGCATTACATGCTGCTGTTCCTAAAGGCCACAGCGAGATTGTTGACATCCTTCTCAAAAAGGGTGCTGATGTCAATATAGCTGAGGGACACTATGGGAGCCCATTGCAGGTTGCTGCTACTGGAGGCTATACCGAGATTGTTGGCATCCTGCTTGAAAAGGGTGCTGATGTCAATGCAGCAGGTGGACACGATATTGTCAGTGTGCTTCTCGAAAAGGGTGCTGACGTCAATGCAGCAGGGGGATTATATGGGAGCGCATTGCAGGCTGCCACTGCTAGACATCACACTGAGATTGTTGACATGCTCCTTGCACGAGGTGCTCGGACTCAGAGGAAGATGCACAATCATGGGTCTCAGACTGATTAGGAATCACTATATTGCCCCTCATGTACCCACCTATCAGGTGTTGAATAGTATCCGTTCCATCTTCAAACTGTAGTTGTATTTAGGGATCCCCACCGTACCGTATACCGTTACCGCCGTAAGAATTACGGGCCTTTATGGGCAGACGCCGGCCCGTACCCGTAACCGTAAACAGTTTCCCAGAGGGTCTCACGGTACGGTACCATATATTTTACGGTAGTTTACGGTCATTACGACCGTAAATCAATCGTAAGTGCAATATAAAATGAGTACCCGCGTACTTCGTCACTTCGTTAGATGCGGATTTTCGTCAGTTGGGGTGCAAGTTCGTCAGCTGTCAAAATAAGCTCGTCGCCTGCCGAATTGGGTACGACCGATGAGAAAGTTCGTCGGATGGTTGGGTAGGAGTCAAAATTGAACATTAAACCCGTGTGGGTCAACTCGGCCTTTACATGTCTGTCCAGGATCAAGAACTACTATATTCAAAGCAGTTTTGGCCCTTTCCCCTCAGTGAACGCCCAAAACTATGGGTTTTCGCAGGGTATGGGTTTCAAGCGTCGTGGGAAAGACCCCGGGAAATGCCGAATGTTGCGGGAACATCATAAACTGTGAACTAGAGGGCATATAATTGTTATTCTTTGCCCAGAAGACCTCAATTAGCCTGTATTTTCCCTGTGCCTTGTTCCGGAACATTTCATGAATGTATAGTTCACAAAGAACAGAATCCATATGGGTCGGAAGCGCCTCGCAATCACCCACGAGGTGTTCAACTTCAGTCCAGTCTGAATTTTCATCTTGTTGAACCCTGAAGTTCTTCCTGGAAGCACGGAAATTCACCGCAAAAATGGCCTGAATTGACTTTAATGTTGAAGAGACTGCGTGGGGACCCCGAGCTTAGCGATGCCGACGGGAATCTACGGTCTTGAAGGAGGGGTTGGTCGCCCACAAGCCACCTCAGGTATGAAATAAAGAACGAAGAGTATGTAGTCGAAACGCTCCAGGAAATGTGAGGCCCAAGCGATGCCTAAGACGCAGAGTCCGGATTGTACTTGATAACCTTCATCTAGGACACTGCCTTCGTACCAAGTCTGGGTAGTACATATCTGCTCTTCTTACGCTGAGAGAAGTATCCCCTGAGCTAGGATAGATTTAGACTCGTCATCTCAAAGTTAAACACATATGTATATTGGGATGGAATAGGCCATTCAAGCACTCCTATAAGGAGGGTGGAGATCTTATATCAAGGGCCCGACTGAACTCCCAAATTCTATATTTTAGAAGCAGGTCAGCGTCAGCGTTGGGTCCAAGATTAGTTGGCCCGAGCTGATGCCGACACAATAACTATACATGTGGTGATCGTAACAAATAGAGTAGTAAGCAGTAATGAGTAAGAGGTATGGTGGTATATGGAAGGGGAACCCTTACAACTCCATTGCGTAGTGACACACTAATCGCGGTGCGGAGCGAGCAGGACGATGGCAGAAGTGAATAGTGAACCGTGGGAACGTTGCCGGTGATCTCGGCGTTGTTCGATTTAAGGACGCGGGCTGCGCGCGAGCTGCGAGGTGCGTCAGTAGGAATGCACATGATGTATGAGGTATAAATTTCCCAGCTGTTCAACAGGTGTTGGCGAAGCTGCCGAAATGTACCTAATTCTTGACATGGGAAGTTCGAGGCTGCATTTCCACGTTACTCGGCCTGAAATAAACCACACCAAATCATAAATTTGCCCATAGCTGTCGTTAAATAAGCCTCCTGTGCTGAAACTAGTGGGAGGAGGTCGAGCCGCTGTCGGGTGGCTATCCAGGTGGCAGGTATTTGTTAGCGGGTCAAAATTGCTGAAAATACCTGTCGTACTTGGAAATGAGATCGTCATCCCACTGGGATTGCAATGAGCTGTCATCCCACTGTGCTCCTTCGTTCAGGCCCGGCCTAGATCCCGGAAGCCAACAAGAGGTCGACGCTGCATCACACAACTCGACTTTGGGTACATTGAGATTTCAACCAAAGTCGAAGGTATTGAACGATTTTTTACGCACCAGGAGGCAAAGGAGCGGCTGTGGGTGCGAAAATGTGGGATCTATTAATGGTGCGGAGGACAGGCCATAATCAACTGCAACGGCATAGCGTAAGTCTGCCGCGGCCCGCGTGCAACGCCAACCTAAGGCTACGGGACAATGTGAACGATGGATTTCCACGGGGCATTGAGGACGAATGAGCCAGTGGCGTCGGGCTGCAGGCCAGTGAGTTTGTCGAACTCGGAAAGAAGGTTGAGGGGGGTATACCGTGGGTGTATTTCGTCCGCCATCCTCAGAAGTACGGGTTAAACTGGGACCCATCCATTGCACCTTGATTGCACCTGCAAATAAAACCATGTCATTACGACGCTGGACGATGGGGCGGACGACGAACCTGTGTATTGTGTGGGGGGCGAGACGAGATGGTGATGGGAGAGGACAGAATCGATGCGCGCATCAGTTGATTCCGGAAGGATTGGCCGATTTGGGATATCTGACGAACTTTCATGTCTACCTGACGAACTTGCCTCAAATTTGGAGCACAGGAAATACATCTGACAAGTTTCTCATTCGCTTTTTTTGATCTTACGAACTTTCGCCATCAACTGACGACAATCCTCCATCAACTGACGAAAATCCGCATCTAACGAAGTGACGAGGTAGTATACGACTCCTCTGGAGTGCAGTGAAGACCGGGATTTGGGAGGCAGAAGTGCTTGAGATCAATGATCGTCAATCAGATTCAATTTGATGGCTGGTTCAATTATGTTCAACCGACACATTTGGTCTCAAATTGCTTGGAATTGGCAAACAGCTGCATTATAATGTAAGTACAGCACCCCGGGATACCAGACACATATAAAAACCAACCCCTAATTTAATGCTGATTTACGGTCCGTGAAACACCGTATACGGTCCGTAATGTTACGGGTCCTTACGGTGTATGGCCGGCCTCAAACTGTAACCGTAAAGAAACCATCCAAGGGTATTACGGTACGGTTCCGTAACCCGTATACCCGTAACCGTATACAGTGTTTTACGGGTACGGTGGGGATCCCTAGTTGTATTTTGGCAAGTTTATTTCTGATTGGGCTCTACTTGAATAAATGTCAGTTTATTGTTCAGTGGTTGACTTCCCATAAGAGTAGATGTTTTTATTTGAGTTTCCGCGGGGTGCCAGCGATGTCGGCATGAGATATTTAATTCAGGGATCCACATTTCCAGTTCCCATAAGAGTATTTTGCAAGTCTTTTGAATACATGGTGAATAGATTAAAATTTGTGTGTGCCGTCCCCGTGCCGTTTCGGCGCAATCACCAAACATGACCCAACAACGTGTCCACACTCTGTTTACCCCCACCGACGATGGATCTTGACGTGTTTGCTTCCTACCAGCAGCTAGCAGACCTCGAGGAGGATGAACTGGATGAAGAACATTGACTTGCGGGCGCCACCATGGTGATAATTGTGCTCGCTGCCATTGAGGCCCACCGACTACGTGCGGAGCGGCGTAAACCCAGCTGACTGTACCTCTGTTGTCCTCAACTGCTGCGGAACCCTAGGGGTGTCACAGCATGGCAGGTACTCTGCTGCACACGAAACAACCACGCGTACATCACGACTATGGGGTTCGATAAGATATACTAGAGTACAGGAAACTGTAACGCACCTAGCGAGGGAGATCCAAAGAGAAGAAACTCTGAGGATTCCCACGCTAGACTGCGGGTATAAAAGCTACAATACAGATGTACGTGACCGGAGTGATCGGCAAAGATCCCGAGCTTGATCGCAGACACGGTGCCATCGGGAGGCATCAGGCCGACCGGATCGGTGTGGAATAGGGGTTCCCCTGACATCACCCCCCCCCCCCTTGGAATGCGGCGCCTCGACGCATAGACCGAATATGAAGAGCTGGGTCCCGGAAGGGTAGGGAGTCAAAGGAGGTGACAGCAATAACCCGTGGGGCAGCTGGATATTTGCGGCAGTACTCAGCGACAGCCTCAGGAGCAAAGAGGTCGGAGTGTTTGACCCACTGGTTATGTGAAGGGTCATACCCCTTCCAAGACACCCAATACCACAGCGACTTCCAACGGATTTTGGCCTCGAGAATCTCGTCAACTTCCCACTCTGGAGCGTCCCCAGGCGCCTGTGGAAGGACTGGGGCTGGCTCGTCGTAGCGGGGGCGGCCTTCAAAAGGGTCATCCTCAGCAAGCTGCAGCTTCACCACAGGAAACACAGGGTGAAGCTGAGAGAGGCGAGGCGGCAGCTCCAGCTTGTACGCACCCCGACCAACAACCTTGACCACATTGAAGGGGCCCAGGCGTTGGTGAGAGAACTTCGGCGAGGGGCGGGTGGTCTGGATGTCGGAGGCATCAAGCCATACCCAGTCGCCAACCTTGATCTCTGGGGCTGGAGTGCGGCGGCGGTCGTAATACCGCTTGTACTTAACTTTAGCCTTGACCAGTGCGGCCTTGGCTTCGGAAACCCCAGAGGCAATCCGGTTGCGGAACTCGTTTACCAACTCCAACTCTGAACGCAGCCTGTTTGGCTCAAACCCCATGCGAGGGAGCCATCCGGTGTCAGTCATGAACGGGACCTGCTGGGTAGAGGAGTGGATGTGGTTGTTGTAGGCGAATTCAGCAGCCGGAAGGAGATCGTCCCAGTCGTCCTGCTTGTAATTGGTGAAAAGCCGGAGGAACTGTTCCATCTCCTGGTTGACGCGCTCGGTCTGACCGTCGGTCTGGGGGTGGTACGACGTGGAGGTAGCGGGCTCGATGCCAATGAGCTGCCAGAGCTCACGAGTGAACTCAGCGATGAACTGCGGACCCCGGTCGGAGATGTACTTCTCTGGGGTGCCATGGTGTTTCCACACATGCCGGTAATACAACCGGGCAGCCCCAACCGCGTCAATGTGGGTGGTGGTCTCGATAAAGTGGGCACGTTTACCAAGAACATCACACACCACCATGATCGCGTCGTACCCATGAGCCTCCGGAAGCTCGACCACAAAGTCCACCGAGACCGTGCTCCAGCGCTCCTCAGGAATCTCCGTTGGGTGCAGCTCACCGGTGGGAAGCCTTTGGAGCGCCTTTGTGCGGCAGCACGGGTCGCAGGTTGCTACGTAGCGGCCGACATGACGGGACATCTGGGGCCACCAGTAGTTCCGGGAAACAAGCTCTAATGTCTTGAAACGACCGGCGTGCCCAGCGATCTTGGTGTCGTGGTGCTGCTCTAAAATCTGGCGACGGCGGTCCTTGTCCCGGGGGACAACAATCTTGCCACGGAAGTAGAGTAGACCAGCTTCGACACACCACTCAGCAGAGCGTGACGAGCGAGCACCTCGGACTTTGAGAAGCTCGCGTGCAGCAACCGTCATGGGGTCTTCGAGGTCTGGGTTGCCTGCCAGGGATTCCCGAATGTCTTGAAGGAGTGGGACCTGAGGACCCTCGACGACAACACCCTCCAGCGCGTGGACATGGAACAACTTCGGATCCAGGAGAGTTACATCCTGGTTATCGGAAGACTGCCCGTGGTCGGGGCGTCGGGAGAGCGCGTCAGGTCGACCCATCAGCTTGCCGGGCTTGTGGTGTAGCGTGAAGTCGAACCGAGACAGGGAGAGGGACCACCTCGCCTGTCGCCGGTTGAGAGTCTGTGACTTCCGAAAATACTCCAAGTTCTTGTGGTCGGTCCAGATCTCGACAGGGTGCTGCGCGCCCTCAAGGAAGTGCCGCCACTCCTCAAGAGACCGTACAATCGCAAGCATCTCCTTGTCGTGGATCTCATAGTTGCGCTGGACCGGACTCAAGCTCTTGGAGAAGAACACTACAGGGTGCCACTTCCTGTCGGGGCCTTCCTGGGAAAGGACGGCCCCGGCAAAGTCGGAACTATCTGCCTCAAGCCGATACATCCGAGATTCGTCAGGCAGGATAAGTACTGGGTCGGAGGTGACCGCGTCCTTGAGTCCTTGGAACACGGCGGCCTCCTTCTCAGTCCAAAGCCATGCACGGCCCTTCGCAGTGAGATCAAAGAGGGGCCACGCGATGTCTGAGAAATCTCGAATGAACCTCCGATAGAAGTTTGTGAAGCCAACAAACTGCTGCACATCCTTCTTGTTCTCGGGGGTGGGCCAGGCGGGGACTCCAGCAACCTTGACAGGGTCCATCTCGACGTGGTCGTGAGAGATGATCACTCCCAGGTACTCGATTGACGACTTCTCAAACTCGCACTTCTCCGGCCGCAGGTACAGCTTATGCTCCCGGAGACGCCGCAGAACCTCGCGGACTATTTTGCGGTGCCGAGTGAGGTCCGAGTGCGCGATGAGAATGTCATCGAGATACACCATAACGTCGCCAGACATGATGAGATCCTGGAAGATATCGTTCATCATGGTCTGGAAGGTCGCGGGGGAGTTGGTAAGGCCAAAGTACATAACCAGAGGTTCGAACAGGCCTCGGTTAGTACGGAAGGCAGCCTTCCACTCATCGCCCTCCCGGATGCGGACATTGTTAAAACCCCAGCGGCCATTGAGCTTTGTGAAGAACCAGGCGCCTTTCAAACGATTAATGAGGTTGTTGGTCAGCGGAAGGGGGTATCACTTCTTCACGGTCATTGCATTGAGTGCTCAATAGTCCTGGACGAACCTGAGGCCACCATCCTTCTTCTTGACGAAGAAGACTGGAGACGCCATAGGGGATTTCGACGGCCGGATTCATCCCGTAGCCAAGCCTTCCTCAATGAACGCGTCGAGCTCGCGCTGTTCGAGGGGTGAGATCGGGTAGACCTTACAGTTGGCTGGCTTAGCGTCCAGGATGAGCTCAATGGCGTGGTCCCACGTCCGACGTTCAGGCAACGAGTCAAATGATTCCCGGTTGAAGACATCCTCGAACTCGTGTGCCCATTCAGGGATGGTGTCACTGGGAGACGCGGAGTTCTTGGCATGGGCCTCTGCCAGTCGCTGTGAGACAGTACTAGTGGCCTGGATGTCTTCGGGTGGTGAGAAGGTGGTGTGAAAGATGCGGTCACCGTCCTCAATGGAATCATTATCCTCATTGTCAGAATCGTCAGAGGTATCCGGGGAGAGTTCGGGGAGCTCCTCGTCGAACTCTAAGTCATCCTCTTCCCCGGAGCGGTTGTCAGTGTTAACAACGGCAATCCTGGGAAGGGGACCCGCACGAAGCTGCTGGAGGATAGCGGCGGCAGTTTTGGCATGCTGGCACTCTGTCCTCAGTTCATCACGGCAGGTGGTGCAAACCGCGGGGCATCTGCTCATTTTGACCTCTCGGGTTGCCCAGTTAATCTCCCGGTTATGCTTTCGGAGCCAGGAGAACCCGAGGATGAGCTTCTGCTTACCAAGTCGGGTCACAGCAAGAATGACCCGCTCGGAGTGAGTTCGGTATCGCAGGATTATGTCTGCGACTTTGTGGATGCTGCCAGCCTCGTTTGGAGAGCCGTCGACATTGTAGACTGGGATGGGTTGATTCAGCCGGCGAACTGGGATTTTGTTCGCTGCAACATACTCCGAGTCAATGAAGTCGGAAGTCGCCCCACAGTCAACAAGGCCCTCAAGCACGAGCTTTAAGGCATTGTCGGTGGACTCGATCTCCAGTGGAAGGTGTAGGGAGTTTGGACCAGGAGTGGCCGAGATCATATAGCGCTTGGGAAGTTTGCGCTCCCATGCTGCTTTACGCTGCAGACGATCCCAGGGAAGGTCTCGGGGCAATGAAGTTGTAGTCGTCTGCGCTGGGGATTGAACCAGCAGCCCTCGGACCGGAATTACACCAGGAGTTCCCACGCCATCGCCAGAAGGCAGCTCTGTGGCTGTCCTGGGTGGGTCGGACAGCCACCCAGCGGCTGTGCTGCACAGCATGACATCCGCTCCAAAATATGGTACAGACTTCAACGTACTTTTTTTTTGGGCAGACGTCATCGCTATTTTTAGACCACTTTGGAACTGGTCCGGGGGTGCGTCTATCGTTTCGATGGGTGCAAGAGATGTATTGTCAGACTCATTACACAAAACAGCAAAACGATTATGGGATGCGACAGAGGGCGCACCGCTCACTCTGCGCGGGGGACAAAACCCTCCTGCTCCACAACTGCTGCATGCTCGGCGGCCACCTCGGCTGAGGCGACACGGGCGATGAGCTCCTCGAGCATGTCGGGTCCAAGCTGTTGGACAACCTCATCGAGGACGTCAACGTTGCGGACGTCCATAGGGGTGGTGCAATCACGGGCGAAGTGGTTGGGGTCCCCGCACCGGAAGCATCCGCGACGAGGAGAGCGGCGGGCGGCCCGTGCACGGTCGATGTCCATAGGGACCGGAGGTGGAAGCGTGGGGGGAGCGGCCCTTTGTGGGGGCGCAGCCACAGCGAGCGCTGGGGTGGGCCGGGGGCGACTTGGAACAACTGAGTGTCGACCAGACGTCCCAGCTGAACCAGTACCCACGGCCTTTGCCCGGAGAAGCGACTCGTACTGGCGGTATGCACGAAGCCGCCATGCAGCGTAGTCACGCAGGTCAGGGGGGTCGCTCGACCCGGTGATGGCGAGGTTAATGGCCGGGTCAAGTCCAGTCCGGTACTTGGTGACCTTCATGAGAGGGTCTTCAAAGCCAGTGAGGTCGACGAGGTCCTCAAACTCGTCGGTGTAGCGGAAGACGTCGCGGGAACCCATGAAGTACGACCGGGACTCGAGTTTTTGCAGGGCATGGTCCTGCTTGTTCTCCTCGACGAATCTGAGCTTGAATTCGGCGGTGAAGGCAGCCCAGGTGGGGAAGGGGAACTCGTCCTTCTTGGAGTGACGCTCTGCGTAAAGCTGTGCGGAGTCCTTCGCCATAAAGGACATGGCGTACCAGACAACCTTCTCCTCTGAGGGGTGGCCGTCCTCAGTGAAGGCCTCAGGGAGGAGGCGGGCGTAGGAGCGGACAGCATGAAGGAATGCCCGACGTTGGGACCGATCGCCGTCAAAGACAAAGGGGGGATTCGGTCGGAGGACCGATTTTGCACCAGGGGTAATGTTACCAAATATTCCTGGACCCGGGTCCGGAGCCGTAGCAGCAAGGGACGGGGCAGGCGAGGAAACACGTGCTGGTGGTGGGATTGGGTTATCAACTAGGCGAAGAAGCCGTTCGAGGGTGTCCTCGATCCGGGTCAAGCGGTCAGCGTTGGCGGCAGCGGCAGCAGTGGCAGCAGTGGAGTCGCCATGATGGGATCGGGGGCAGGGGAGGAGGGGTCAAGATTGGAGGGAGAGGTAGGAGCACTAGAGTAGTGGTCCGAGTCTGTGGCGCCAAATTTCCCAATCTTGACCAGTTAATCCCTTAGAGAGTTTCTTCTGCTGTAAGGGCAACCTCGAGGCCCGAGAATACTCGAGAGTCCTAGCGAGGGAGATCCAAAGAGAAGAAACTCTGAGGATTCCCATGCTAGACTACGGGTATAAAAGCTACAATACAGATGTACGTGACTGGAGTGATCAGCAAAGATCCCGAGCTTGATCGCAGACACGGTGCCATCGGGAGGCATCAGGCCGACCGGACCGGCGTGGAATAGGGGTTTCCCTGACACTTAACCGGTGCTTTCTCAAACATTGATGGAATTAATCTGATGTGCCAGACTTCCGCCGACGAAGAGATAGAGAATGCGACGTACAACGGGTGGCTCTGCGAGCATTTCATCGGCTCAGTCCTTGTGTTCTCCCCCAAAGGTAAGTCTTGACCTCGTGAAGAGTCGGCGGCAAGATCTCTTAACATGCAACCCAGGAACTGTCATTGCGGCTAAGCTCAACGCACCGGGCAGTTGGCATGACTCCCGCATCGCCCAGCCAATCTACGAGAAATTGCGAACTCGGACACCCACTGGGTTTTATCTTGTTGCGGATACCACCTTTCCTCGTGGCGTCAAACAAATCGACGGTAAAATCAAGGCTCCAATCAAGAGCAGGCAGAAGATGCGAGGGACGATGGAGGAAATTGAGGAGAGGGTTGCATTTGATCGAGAGTTGTTGTCCTATCGGCAGACCGCCGAATGGGGGATGCAAGGCTTACAAGAATCAGTTGGTCAACTGTGAATTCCTCTCGAGATTGGTCGCCAAAAGGAGCGAGGCGACTTGCTCGAGATCTGCATCCGTTTGAATAATGTTCGGGTGGAACTTGTCGGCATCAACCAGATCCGCAATGTTTACATGCCGCTATGGAAGCAGACGCGAGAGGAGGAGAATATGTGGAGTGGATTTGCGACTATGATGTTTGGAGAGCAGCGGCGGAACGACCGCGTTGCTCGTTTTCACAACATTGCAATTTACGAATAACACAATTGGATTCAATGATTCGTAGCTAGACAATGGATGTGTAGCTAAACAAGATAGATCTGGTCATAGGTCAAGAAGGAGTGTGTGTGTATGTGATTCAGTAACAAGTTTACGAGTATTAAGATGTAAGTAGTGTAAAGTGAGACGAAAGCAGTGATTAATGTTCAGATGATACCCTACCCACCCTTTGTTCAACCCTCGGTGCGCGATGGCGACGGCGCAGGAGCAAGATCCACCCCGGTGTTGGTGGTTGATGAGACAACGTCGAGACCCCAAGTCGAAGAGCTGTCAAAGCGGGGGGTGTTGTGAGAAAGGCGGGAGGTAAAAGCAATGGGAGCCTCGTTCTCCTTCTCGTCGTCGGAGTGATCAGGAATCCAAGTCGTGCAGCGGCCACCCTCTGGGTAGACAGTCTTGCATTTGACGTGCCCATTGACGCGGACGACGTCAGAGACGTTCTTGAAGCAGGAGCCTGACGAGCGAGTGGGTGGTGCATTGAAGACAGGCGGCTGATGGAACTCGAGGCGCATCTCTGGCGATCGTGCGCACGCTCGAGCTCATAGATTTGGCTCTGCAATGCAGCATGCTCCCGGTAGAGCTGATCATTGGATGCTTGGCTGTCCCGCAGCTGCCCGGTGAGTGCGAGCATGTGCGTGTTCTGGAAGGAGCGCTCGGCGCGGTCTTTGTCGCGCGCCTTTTGCACCGCCGGGTCGAACACCTTGGATAGCTTGTCAACCAGCTCGGGCGCGTTGAGGTGACGACGAAGAGGTGGTGCGCGGCGGGCATTGGCGGTGCGTTTGGTGGAGGATGCGAGAATCTCGACGCTGTCATCAGACAGGCTGCTGTTGTCATCATTGTCGTTGTCGTCGTTGGCAGCGCTGGCAACATCCGAGTCGCTCAGCTCGCGGGTGTCTGCACTCTGGTTAATAAGCACCTCGATCCTGTGGGCCCGCTTGACCTCGTCTGGGCAGTGGGGGTCCCCGGTGGGTTTCTTGTGCTTGAGGAGCTAGTACGGTGTCAGAAGATGTTGTTGAAGATAACGTAGTTGATGCACATGCTTGTACCGGTTCTCAACCAACTTCCCTGGATGCTCTGGCTCGCTGTTCCGCACAGCCCATCGATTGAAGGCCTTGGTGAGGTGGTCCCAGGCCTTGGGCCCAGTCGGCAGGCGCTTTTGAGCAAGGTCGAGCACCACATTGGTAGCCTTCTTGGAGAAGTTGCTGCTGCTGGCCGGACACTGGGCACATGCTGTCATTTGCGGCCCCTGCAAATTGATGGCAAATTGACCGCAAATCCATCATTTGCCGAGAATTTGCCTGTCATTTGCGCGGCCCGCAAATAATGGATTTCCTTATCATTTTCTTATCATTTGCTGATCATTTGCTTGGCAGGCAAATTCTAAATTTGCCGGCGCGGTAAATTGAAAGCAAATTGAAGGACCAAACAATCCTGAGAACTGCCCGAAAAGGCAAATTTTCAGGTCATCTGCTCATTGGCTTTCCGATGTATCCCCGAGCTCTGGTGTTTCCGGCCATAGATTCAAAGACCCAATTGGGTGCGTGGAAATACATTTTACACTCTAAGAGTGCCACTAGTTACTTGACAGACAGATACTTGTAGATTCTGCGTCTCATTCACTGCATTAGACCTGCTGCAATTTACCTCCAATGTTCCTCCTCGCTCTCCCTCGACCCTAAAATGAACCCGTGCCGTCGCCGCGTCTGACTCCGTTCCGCTCAACACCCGGCACCGGCACCCGCGCTGAAGTTCCCGCAGTGATGAGTACGGCGTCTCCGGAATTAATGTGTGCTCACCTTTCATTTTCTGAGCTGGCCAGTCGTGCGTGCCTCGAAGCCAAGCATCTGCGAAAATCGTTTGAAGTTCGTAGGCTTAAAGCAGCGGCGGCATACTACAATTGCAGTTGGGCGGCGTCAAGCGCGGGTGACCGAGGCGTAGTGTGGGTGCGAGGCGCGGGCACGGAACAACGGGGTACAAAATCAGCGGGTTGGACCTTGACCAGGTTGAGAGCCCGCCGTAGATCGCTCCCCGTGTCCGCGTGCGTCGATATGTGCTTTGTCAAGGAGAGCGCCAAGAGGGTCCACAGGAACGGGGGGAGTCGCGGTGGGGTCGAGCGAGAGCGTTGAGGGCAGGGCAGCCGGAGTTTCAAGGGCCCTGAAGAGAAATGGTGCGGCGTCCGAGCGGTGGCGCAGCGGGAGTGTCAAGGGCATCGAGCGCGGGGTGCATGCAGACCAGGGTGCGGCGTCGAGGTATAAAGAAAACACCAACACGTCAATGTGGTGAAGTCCATACGCGAGGCGCGAGGCGGGTGCGCGGGGGAGACGTCGTACATATAAGTGACGTTACTGCGCAGCGGTTGTGCAAGGCATGGATGCGCTGCATGCGCTCGAGGGTGTCGCGGGATCTGGGAGGGTGGTTCCCAGTTGCGTAGCCGCGCGCACATCGTCCTCGTATTGTTCGTCCGCGGCGTCGTCGCATCTCTTGTACTTTGAAGTGGAATCAATTGCTCTAGCAGGGAAGATGTCAGTAGGGAGGTCAGGGAGATCATAGTACAGTGAAATCAAATAAAGACAAGATGAAAAGAAGTAGAAATAGAAAGAAAGAATAAAGAGACTCGCGCAGCAGGGATTGGCGCCGGAGACGGCATCTTCAAGATTTCTGCGCCGGGCCGGGACGAAGCAGGAGCGGGGTGTATGTGCAAACTCAGTGCGTGGACATCTTCCGCCCCAGAGCAACGGAGCAGGGTGCCCGGTGACTCGAGGCCCACAGACACAAGTCCAGCGCGAGAGGGTGCGGGCTCGACAAAGTAGGTACTCCCGCTCTCATCGTCGGCGGCGTCGTTTGAGGTCCAGGGTGGGCGCCGCGCCGTAAGTTTGAGAATAAGTAGAAGAAAAAGCAGAAATTGAAGTGCGCATACATACCAAACGATTGCGAGTCTGTGGGCGCTCGTACTACAGAAGAAACTAAGTGAGCTGAATCAAAGAATAAAGAAACAAGCACGAGGGACGTACACTGACTTGGAAGCTCGAATGATGCGCTGACGGGTTTAATTCCTCCGGGTCCGACGATGCGAGGGAAACGGGGCTCGGGTTAGAAGTCTCTAACTTGATTCGCCGGGCGTGTCCGCGTTTCGAGTCGCAGCGTCCAGATGTGTTCACCGTCCACGGGGTAGAGTCCAAACGATATCTGCATGCTTTAATTAGTTCAAGCTAAAAGCCAAATGATGCATAATTAATTGAGGCATCATACCTTTTCTGGTCATGGGGGCGGAGAGCAGGATATTGCCGTTTTGGTTGGCCTCGCACGGCTGCAATTCAGATGGCGTTGTCTGGCGCTCGTCGCTCTCCGCGCCGCATCCCCCACCATCCCCGGCGGACGCGCCATAACCACCCGCGTCAACGCCCTCAACAAATTATGCGTGTGTCTCCCCTCCCCCGCCACCAACGCCACTCGGCCCCGCCACCGCCGTGGCCTGCGTGTGCGTCGGATCCGCGCTTGCCCCACCACTCCCCCAGTAGCCCGAACCGCGCATCTAGCGCCCGCCCCGCTACCCGCGCACACGTCCGCGCGGAATTTAAGTTTCAAGTCGAACTTGAACTGCAGCCCAGGGAGGCGGCCGCGTATCTGCGTCAAGGCGGCGGAGGGGGAGGGCGCCTGGGCGAGCTGCAGGCCGTGGCAGAGGCGGTCGGAGAGAAGGGCGGCGTCGGGGAGTTGCGAGTCGGCGTGTGAACGCGACGAGGAGGACGAAGGGGAGAAGGAGCACAGGGATCGCCGCTCAGCGAGGTGTTTCCGCTCTTTCTCCGCGTGCGCTTTGTAAAAGTACTTTGCCTTTTTCAATAAGCATATGAACAAATGGAACGGAAGGGAAAGAAAGGAAACGCACTCCTGCAGCTGCTTTGTATAGACGACCCCCCACTGCCGATTCTTCTCGTTCTGCGCATTCGTCCCGGTGGCCGCTGCCACGTCCTCGTCGTCTTCGGGCCCAAATAACGACAAGTCAATCCGCCGCTCGCTCAGCGAGCATGTGCACCATGTCGTCCTTGATATCCTCAATGCCTGCAACATCTTCCGGCGGTATCTCCTCGGCGCTTGAGGTCGACGCGCGAGAGGCAGTCCAAGTGAAGAGCTGGCGCAGCTGCTCGACGTCGGGAAGGTCGCGGTCGATATGCTTATAAAAGCTGTCGTCGTTCACCTTGGGATGTGGGAGTGCTGCAGCGTCGTTAGTATGTACAAGAATAAAAGCAAAGAATACACGCACTGAACGCGCCCGCTTGAAACGAGCTGCTTATCTGCTTACCGTGTCCCCCGAGCGAGCTCCGCCGTGAGTGCAATTTAGGCTGTGGCTCCTCCGCCTCCTGGTCGTGATCCTGCGCAATAGCGGCCATGGCCGCGCTCCTCAGCAGCTTATTGTGTTCCGCCTGCGGCGTGCCGTCCAGAAATGATGGTCGCGTGCCCCTTGTCCTTCTTACCCTTCGCGGCCTTTGGTTTGGGCTTCGGCGGCAGTTTCCCGGGCGACGGGGGGCGAAAGGACATGGAGATAGAAGTGAGAACGGGGTATGGTGTTGTGCGCCCGCGACGCGCGCCGAAGTCGGTCCGCCTCGTCCTCCATCGCGTAGTGCCATTCTTCGGCGCCGCGCGATTCGCGGGCGGTGCAGGAAGAGGAGGCATGGTTTGGGGCGGGGGATGGTGGGGAGACGGTTATGGTTGGTGGCGGGGGCAGGGGGACGGCTGTGTTGGCAGCAGCGGTGGCGCGGCGCGCGCATACGGGCACGGGGGTGGTCGCCGCCGGGACATGTGGTAGCCCGTGGGGGGGTCAGTGTCGCGGGTGAAGGCGGCGGCGCGGATGGAAGGCGGGCAGTTTCCCCCCGATCGCGGGAGGAAACGCTGTTCCCGACACCACGACTCGGTCCGGCCTCCCCAGCGTTTGCGCTCGTGCTCGTATCGGGTACTATAGATGTGTGTGAGTTCTGGCGCGTTGCGCGCACGGTCCCCGCGCGGCGCATCGTCCCGGAGCCACTCGCGCTCGAGCTGCTGCTGTCGCCGGGTCTACAAACAGCAACAACCACCTCACCCCCACCCTCATCCAGCTCCACTTCGTCCTCATCGTACACCGACGCTGAAGACGACGCGGATGCAGGCGAGGGCCCTGCGCCGGGAGACGACGCGACGGACACTGACGGGGACGTAGGTGCAGACACGGGCGACGGCAATCTTACAACCCCCGCACGCGGTGTTTGCTGCGTCTGCGCGTCCTTCTCGCCCCTCCGCCGTACACTCAGTGTGTTGCAAGTGCTGCTGATGTTGGAGTTGGAATTATTCACCCCGGCATCGCTCTCCTCGCATCCGTGTCCGCGCGCGCCTCCGAGCGCGGAGCCGCTCACATCACCCATGACCATCCCCATGCCGTTCATCGTGCCCATCGCCATCGCCATCCTCATCATTGCGCGGCCAACGCCGCGGAGCTTCTCCCCCGCAATGCGCTACCGCGCAGAGCAGCTCAACCATCTCTTGTGCTTCGTGGTTTGTAGTTTGAGGTGGAAGACAACGTCGCGAGAAAAACGATAAAAAAGAGGGATGTCAATCGATGTCCAAGCGAAGCGGAAGAAAACAAAAGATTGAAGAGAAAGGAACGAAGTGGGTGCACGCAGTAAGTACGCACACGCACTTCGCACTCGGCCTCCCTCCCCGCTCTAGTTGATGTCAGTCCAACGCGATACCACAAAGGCCGCACCCGCGTCGAGGGGAGCAAAGATAAGAATGGAAGAAGGAAAGGAAAGACACTCACCCGCGGAAGATCGATTAGAACGGTCCCATTCGCACTGCTGATCTGCAGAGAGCGGAAATCAAGAGTCATGTGTACCGGGATCGATGCAGTCAAGTCAGGACTGCAAGAAAATGTTAGTTATCTAAAGAACGAGAGGAAGAAAATGTATTTACTGATGTACTTGATTTTAGCAGCTTCACTGCCATCTACGCCGCTGCGCGACGTGCACACGACCGTGAAGCAACACTAGCTGCGTTCGCTGCGCGCAGGTGTGCATTCGCACCGCGCGGAACGACCGCAGCTCAGTTTGCTGCTGTGCAAGCGTCGTCCGCGGGGCGATAGATGGTACGGCCAAACGTCGGCAGCATTGGGTGAAATGGGGTTGATTCGATCCTGGGGAGACGTGCCTAATCCTTTGAAGCCGTTCCGTATTTTCAAAGGGAGAAAGAAGAAACATAGGAGGATCCCGGCGCAGAATGGTAACGCAATATTTGACGAAAGAGACTCCGAGTAATACTAGCTTGAATTTTGCGGGGCAGGAGCACGAGAGCGAAGAAGCACGCGAGCGGCGGGCGAGGAATTGAGTAGATGAGAGAGCACAGGTGGAAGAAAGACTAAAGAGGAAGCAAGTGGTTGTTTGGTTCGGAAGTTTAAGGGATTGGGGCCAAACAATCATTTACGTCGACTAGAACCCGCACCACCTTACCACCTTCCACGCTGCGTGTCCTCCCCTGGGTCGCGCTTCCCGGACAAACAACGTGCCCCACCGCTTCGACTTCGACTCCGAGGGCGCGATTTGGTTTGGCGGGCGCAAGGAGCGTCGGCGTGGGTTTGCACCTGCGTTTGGCGGCGTCTTTCCGGGTCCCTTATTCGACGCATCGCACGGTCCTCACGACCACGTATTCGGTCCCCATGCTCACGTATTCGGTCCGCCGGGAGATATGGGGTGGGACGAGGACGGCGACCCCGAGACCGAGGCCGAGTTCTTCGATGGCGACGAGGGCGATTTTGGGTTGGGAGTGTTTGATCTCGTTTATGGAGAAGGGGGGCGGGATTGGGGTGGCGCCTGTAAGTGGTGGGATGGGGATGAGGCCAGGGATGCTGAGGGCTGGGCCGGGGATACGTGAGTGACCTTTTCTTACTTTTGTTTCTTCTTCTCTTTGCCTTCACGCACGGACGGACGTTCGTGCATTGCTTCCTTCTTTCCTTTGGGACTGCCTGTCTCGAGGCGTTCTCATTCGCCCGCTGCCTTTGAGCTCCCCGCGAGGGTGTTCTCTCGACCCGGCCTTTTACCCTATTCTGTTTATTTTCTCCGCAACCGCACGGACCGTGGTCGTCCTCCTTCCTCCGTTGGTTCTTCGCGGCGTCCCTTCTGTGGTTGCGCCGCAAAATACCAGAGAGAGGCGTTGACGCAAGCAGAGGCGCAGTGCGTTGGGCTACTTCAATTTTTGGCTTTCTATTCTTCTTTTTGTCTTTGCTTTTTCAATTCCGATCCTCTTTCTCTCATCTTCTAAACATTCACGAACTAACACCCCTTCCTTCGCTTCCTCTCTCTTCCAGCCCCATTCCACTTCCACCTCGACCCAATGGGCATGCCCATGCCCCCGCCGATGCAGCAAGACGACGAAGAGGACGACACGATGCCGCCGCTGAAGCCTATTCCCGCGTGGGCTGCCACTACCATTAATACATACTTCTACGAGTGCGACTACTGGGACGACTAGAGCGAATACGCGTACAGGCGGGGAGGACCAAGATGCCGCGATGCCGCCGCTGGAGGCTATTCCTGGGCGGGTGGGTCCTGCGACTGGGACGACGGCTTCGGGTTCAACGCGCCAACGTCACCCAGTTTTGCATCGACGGACGTGGTGCGTTAGGAGGCTGGAGTTGTGGGGAACGGGGGAACTTTGATTTTTCATTGATTGTATTTTTCTTTGAACGTCCACTGACATTCCTTCAGCGCTGTTCACTCCCACCGCAGTCCACGAACGACGCGCCCGACGAACGAGCAGCGGGTGTAGGCAGAGAGGGCACGCACGGTGACGAGTTTGCGAGCGGGCACCAGGTACGTGTATTGCCCCTCCGTGTCGACCCCTTCCTCACTCACTTGTTCACTCTAGCTACACGCCGATTCGGGGAACGTGAGCGCCGGTGTCTAAGGTGCATACTTACTTACTTTTCTTTTATCTGTCTTTCTTTTTGGTCTCGCGTCCTTAACCGTTCGGCCCCTCAATTTCACTTTCTCAACACATTTCTGGTTTACTCACACACACACACACACACTTGCCGTACGACTACCTCGAATTCTAGATGCCGCCGACACTGAAATGCACAGAACGACGCAGGCAACGGGAACGCAGGAGGAAGGGTCGAGAGCGATGTGCGCGCGCAAACTGGTACGGGTACAAGGTGCGTGTCGCGCACCTATCTCTTTCCCCTACTGAACTGATACTATACCCCGGCGTCACAGTGTGGTGCGGTGTACGCTAGGTATACGGCGTCAGCGTCGGTCGGGCACGGGATTGGTGGGGAACGGAAGGAAGGTACGTACTTCCGTCTGTGTTTTTTTTTTACCCCGGCCCCATCTCCCTCTCTCGCGTTCCCCGCCGTTCACCGCCCTCTCGTTCTCCTCGTATCCCCTATCATCGTGTCACCGCCGCGCACCCGCGCGCCCGAGTTGAGTGCACCACGGCGATGTGTTTGCCGTATGCTCGTCCCCATCTCCCTCCTCTCTGTCCTCACCCTCCATCTCCGGTGCTATCCATCCCGTTCCCCGCCCTAATGTACGCCGCGGTACCCCTGCACACCGCCGCACCCCTGCGCGCTATCGAATCGACACCAAACTCGACGGTGCGGCCACGCGAAGTGCATGCCGTCGAGCCCCGCGCGCAGCGCTGCAGGTTCTGCTGATGCGCGCGGGCGCGGGTCGAGTTTACGCAGTGCACTGCACGGACTCGTTCGTGCGCCCGCTGTACCGCATCCCCCGCCATCTCTCCTCTCCTCCTCGCCACCTCCTTCCCTTCCTTTCCCTTACGTTCTCTTCCTTCGAGTCCGTACGTACGCCTGTCGTACGTAGTTTTTGAATAAATCCTACATTCTCGAAATTACCTGTGTGATCGTCAAGTTGGTTAATAAAGAGTGCGCGGGGAGTTAGAAAATAAAGCCTTACCTAGAGAGGTGCATAAATATTTCACTCTGTAGTCTCTCTTCCACCTGAAGACTAACACTGACAAACTGAATTGTTCTTTTGAGTCCACCTCTTGAGCTGACTTTTTCATCTACCAGTTAAGTAACCACTCCGTACAACCACACTGCTGGGTGACGAACATCGAAATCGCGGGAATACGTCGGAGTTCCAATGGCCAGATGACCTGAAAAATTGCCTTTTCAGGCAATTCTCAGGGTTGTTTGGTCCTTCAATTTGCTTTCAATTTACCGGGCCTGTAAATTCTAAATTTGGGCGCCAAGCAAATGATAAGGAAATGATAAGGAAATGATAGGGAAATTCATTATTTACGGGCCGCGCAAATGACAAGCAAATTCTGGGCAAATGATGAATTTGCTGTCAATTTACTTTCAATTTGCAGGGCCTGTAAATAACAGCATGCGCCCAGTGGGACGTTCTGGTCCACACTTGGTAGGACGCTCCTCGGTGTCGGAGTCGGAGTCAGAGTCATTGCACCGTTTGTGTTTGCCCTTCTGGTGAACACCGCCGACCTTGAGAGCGGGCTTGATCCCGCGAAATTTGGCAATCGTGGGCCCATCGGACAGATCGGGGTCGATGTCGGGCTCGCGAAGCGGCGGGAGACGGAGCTCAGCAGTGTAGTTGGGGGCGACCCGGGCAGAGGACAAGGGCTGGGGCGCCGGAACGAAGTTGTAAGCCTGCGAAAGTAGCGTCAAAGACGGCACTGTCAATTTCAATGAATCAGACATACCTGTTGGGCTGGCTGGACTGGCGGGTTGTATTGGAATGGCGCCTGCAGAGGCTGCGGCTGTGGGTAGCAGTCAATAATGGGATGCCAGAGTTGGCAGTTCAGCTTACCTTCTGTGCCTCTGGATTGGTGCGTACCTACTGGCCGTCTTGGTCACGGAACCAGGGATTGCCAGAACCGTCGTAATGCAACTCTGGCTTATGTTGAGATGGTTGAGAGAACGGGGGGAAGAGAGGATCTGACATGAAAGAAAGAGAGATTAATGAGGGGATGAAGGAGGGGCTTCGAACGAGGAAGAAAACAGGTGCAGCAAGTCTTATAAACAACGACGCACCTGTACCCCGGCTGCAGTAAATCACTTAAGCTCGAGCGTCTGTAGCCCGGTCTCCATGACCTCAAGCCAATTACAGACACCCACAGTCCTGGTGTGTGCAAATAATCCTCTTGAGGAGGTTTCTTGCCTGCGTTGGGTGAACATGCTTGGAGCGCGGTCTGCTCGGGAGTCAGGGCTGGATCGGTCGTTAGAGGCGTTGGATGAGCCTAAATGTCGCGGTGTTGATGCTAGGTTACAGTCATCATGGCGGCTGCAGCGCTGAAAGAGGGAGCGCCATTGCTTGTTGCGGTTGTCGTGGTGGGAGGAAGGAAGGCCGTTGTGTGACTAACGTGACATGCAGCCTAATCGAGCGAGGCGCCCGGACGAGTGTCGCCGAAAGTGTTTATTCAGCTTTTCTCCGTTCTATTATATTCTGGAGAGGGGGGGGGGGGACCCCTCTCCAAATTTAAGGTTTATTTGAGGGGAAACTGACGTTGAAGTGAGATCCAGGTCCGATGGAGTCCTGACAGGTGCCTCGGCATCGCTGCCGGAAATGCAAAAAAAAAAATGTAAAATAAAAACATCTACTCTTATGGGAAGTCAACCAGTTGTTGTGCCTCGCTTGCAACAATAAGAATAAGTTGCTGTGCGGCCCCTCGGGCATCCTCACTCAATTATTATTGCCTTCAACAAAGTCCATGAGGGAGGTTGTCTAAATCCTCCCAGCAACATTTTGCAAATGTGTCTAGCTGTCCTTTTACTTCCATTCATTCCATTGCACACTATTTCAATTTATCGGTTTGTCATCTTACACTCCCGAAGTTAAACCAATACCAAGTTCATTCAACTTGCCGTTTATATTCCATATACAGATCCCCCAACAAGCGAGCAAAGTCATGCCTGTGGTACCCTCATAGCCCTCACTAATTTCACCTATCAGATGCACAAATTCTATGCGGGAGTAGGTTCAAAATCATCCCGACTGCACACAACAATCATCGGTTTTTTTTGCTGTCCCTAATTTCACTCTCGAGAACCTTTCTAACAGGGTAGATATCCTAAATTCTCCTCACCTCTTCCCATTCACCAACTATTCTCTTGTTTTTTTTCAACGAATCAACCCCTATCTCGTTTCGGACTCGGCTGTTTCGGCCGTCGGCCATGATGCGGTTCTAGTGGCGGTGTTGAACGTTTCTTCCTCCGCCCAACTCCCGCCATCATGCAGGTCCCGCCGTCGTCCAGCGCGGGCGCAGCATAGCAAGTTCCAGTGGGCAAATCCAAGTGCCGGCAAAGTGAAGCTCCCGCATTGGACCCCCGCTTCCCCCTCATACTTCGCAATATACTGCGCCGACACCACGCATCCCGACTTCACATACGCATACAAACCCGCCGCCGCACCACGGGCACGGGCACACCCAATAATGCCGCCGCACACCCACGCCGTCGAGCCGCGTCGTCGCGTCTACCATTCACCAACGCAGAGGGACACGGGAGGTTGGAGGGACTGGGGACATAGAGGACAACTACGTACGTCTCTTTCTTACTTTTTGTCTTGCGGCGCGAGTGCTGACGGTGTGTAGTGACCCCGCCGGATGACACGCCGACCTTGCCTCCATCGAATTTGCAAGGATACGCTCCGCCGCCACCAACGTCCTCCGCCGTCTTTATCTTCGTCGGATATCCGCCACTCTCCCTTTGTCTTCATCCACCACCCTCGCGCCTCCACCTCCACTACTTTGTCCTCAACTACCCTCTCGCCCTCTTCTATACCCTCCGCATCTACCGCCCAACCGCAGAACCCGCGGAAGGAGAAGAACCCTCGCATGAATCATGAATGGCTCCCCTCCTCCGCGCGCGGCGCTGGTGGCGGAGAACATCTGCAAGCTGATATTATCTGTGGTTTGCGCCAAGCATACTCGCACCTCCGGCTCAAATTCAAGTGGGAGTGGATGCGATGCACCGGGGAAGGAGAATGGTGGGAGAGGAGCAGAAGGAGGAAGGATGACGCCCGCCGCCCTGCAGTTCAGGTTTACGCAGAAGCTCTTGAAGACGACGCAGGTGTGTGCTTGTTTGTTTTTTCCTGGTTTTCATTTGGAGGACGACGCGTACTTTACACGCGCGCCCTCTTCTTGAAGGCGTTCGTGCGCCGCGCGCGTGTCTGGCTTTACGGTCCCGACGCCGCCTTTATCCCTTTGTCTCGGTCATGCCCTCAGATGCCCTAGCGCCTTTCTTTGCGCGACGTTAGTTCGCGCATTCCGCGGCGTCCAGCTTTGCTTTCCGCATTGGCATCCTTGCCGTGTGTGCGCGGCGTGTGTCTTTTGGCGCGCGATGCGATTCGCGCCTATTCTCGGCCCTTGTGGGTGGGTCGGATGGTGCGGCGGGTTGACACCTTTCGTGTCGGCCGGTGCGCCACGAGCTGTTTTGGCGCATTGGCGCCTTTGCGCCCATTGGTGCGAAACCTCGGCGCCTTCTGGTGCGCGGGCGTCAATGCGACTCCCCCCTTTCTCGGCGCCTTTGGCCTTTCGCGTCTCTTCGCGTGTGGGTCAGCCGGGCAGCGGCGGCGGCGGCAGCACCGCTGCTTCGTCTTCGCGCGGCTTGGGCTCAGGCTCGAGTCCGTTGTGCGCCTTCTACCGTCTACTTTTCACGCACAAGTGGGTGGTGGACAATACGACGGCGCTTCGCGTGCGCAGGTGACGACGGAGGAGAGCGCGACGTCTTCTCACAGCCGGTCGCTCCGCGTCGGTGTTGTCGGTGGCTTCCGCGCGCGGGCGCGGGCCGCACCTCCTCTTTCTTTCTCCGCCTTTTCACTCCTCCTGATTTTATTTCGTTTACTCACCTCCTCTATTGTAGGTCTCCCTATTAGTAATCATCCTCGCCTGCGCTGCATCCACCGCAACCTCGCTACCCCTGCCCGGCCCGGGAGCGAGTTTAGAAGTCGCAGTGGCGGGGCTGCTGATGATGGGAATACATATCTGGATGAGTGCGTATTTTCTTACTTGATTGATTTCTTTTTGGTGAAGTGGGGTGAGCGGGGAGGGGAGGTGGGGAGAACGGGGCGCAGCCATTTACGCTGCGACTTTGGGACGCAGCTGACACAGCTGGCGCTCGTTTTGTGTCTGCGCCTCCCGCGCCTTTTCGTTTTCGTTTTCGTGTGCGTTGCGTCCGCGCCGGTTTGGTGGGCCCGCCAGATGGGAGGTGGATGGATGGACCGGCGGGTTTGCACGCAGCGGGCTGGTCATCGCTTCGCGCACCGTCGCGCTGGAGCCCACCGCGTTTGTGGCGTTCTTGCCTTGGACGCGACGCACTTGCTTCTCCTTCCCCTTCCATATTCCCATTTTATTCGTTTCATTTTCCGCCTTACTTACCCAAATTTTCTTACTCTTAGCAACACCTTCACCAACGCCACCTAGGCCGCCGTCTCACTCACCCCGCTCGCGCAGATCAGATGGAGGGCGAGTTTTTCGTGGGTGTGATTATTCGTGAGTTCTTTGAGTTTATTTGGTCGAGGGAGTGGGGCAGAGGCGCGACGCGTGGGTGCAGTCATCCCCGTCGTATCTTCGCGACGTCGAGATCTGCGAACGTGCGGCGTTCGCGTCGCGTCGGAGCAAGGGGAAGCGAGGGACGTTGTTGAATCGTACCCTCATCTAGCGGGGGCGCTGTACCGCTGACCAGGGACTCGACCCTGCGCTGGAGGGGGCAGTTGGATGACGCCGCAGTTTCCTTTACTTCTTTGTACTAACCTGCCTCATCTTCTGTACTGACGCCTCCTTCTTGTAGACTGTTTGAGCCAAAAAACATACGAAGGCTAAGGCCGCCTGCTCACGGGGCTGGTGAGCGCGGAGCTGGTGGGCGCGCGGGCGCGGGCTGCGGGGAGGTGAGTCACTCATTTTCCTCTTGATTCCTTTTGGCGGTATCCCGTGGCGTACGATGCCTGACCGTCGAGTCTTCACACGACCCGATGCGTGCGCCTTGGGCGCTGGGAGACGCGTTTTTCACGCGTTTTCCAGTACAAGTGTCGTACCCGCCGCTCGAGGCACCCATCGCACGGCGTTTGACGCGTCCCTCCCGTTCGGACTGGGGATTTGGACTTCGCAGCGTGGCTGTGTCCGTGGCTGTGCCCCCTTTACGCCTACACTTTTCTTTTCTTTCCCGCCCACAACTGCTGACCCTTATTTTGTTGCTGCAGACCCACGCGCCACCGCGGCGGCCGACTCCACCACATGTGTACATCCCGCGCCCTTGCATCACGTTTCTTCACACTACTCCCCTTCGCACGATACGATAGGGCGGTCGACGCGGGGGCCGCAAATGCGCGAACGAGAACGGGGGGACCACAGGCGGGAGAGGAGGGACAGACACAGCAGAGGCCGTGGATGAGCGTTAGTCCGTGGAGTGTGAATATGAAGGAGGATGAGGGGATGGGGATGGAGGTCGATTCGGCACACGCTTGCAGACTACAACAGGCGGGAAACCGAGTATGGGCGGCGCCAACAGGAAGAGCGGGAGCGGGAGCGGGCGGAGAGGGAGCGCACAGAAGCCAGCGGCGGGGAGCAAAAGGGGGGCGCGGCCGACTCAAATGCGCATTCGCGGCAGAACGGGAACGTGCACACGACGTCGGACTCCTCGGAGGAATCATCGTACTCGTCGGGCGACGACCGGGACGCCGAGATGGTGGACGTCAAGGGGGACGATTGGAGAGGGGGAGAGCGACGAGGATGATGATGATGATGAGGGAGGTCGGATGACGGAAGGGGCGGGAGATGGGGATGGAGAGTACACTACCGCGATGAGAGCGTTGAGGACGCACGTGAGGCGGTGAGGAGGGCAAGACTGCGGTGTGTGGGCCGCCCCAGATGGTGCCCTCCATGGCGATGGCGGCGAACGCGAACGCAGGCCGGTACCACCCCCTTCCGCACCAGCGTCGCGACTTGCGCCGGTGCACCAATTCCTCCCTTCGTCTTCCTTGACTTCGCAGCTGCAGCAACACGGCTTTGGGCTGGTCCGCGTGAAGCCGGCGCAGAACTACGGCGCGCCGGCGCGGTGAGGGGTGCAGAGCGCCCGGACGTCGCCCGTGCGGGGCGCGAGCTCGTGGACGCCGCCGGCGCAAGCTGGACTCCCTCGGTTGCCGCATTCGCATTCGCACTCGCATACGCAGTACCTCGACGCACATAACGGGGGCGGGGGCGCGGAGCAATGGACGCCGCCGCGCGCGCAGGGGATGCAGCGGTGGACGGCGCCGCGGATGGGGCACGGGGCGACGAGTGAGTATGGCGGGAGCGAGTGGACGCCGCCGCGCGTTGTGTTGCCGCGGTTCGCAGATTTGGAGCGATGGTCGTCGGCGCAGGTGGTGCAGGGGACACCGTGTCCGCCGATGCAGGTAGTGCCGGGGCAGACGCAGACGAGACGCATCCGCACCAGCCGCGGCGGGCGGTGTTTGCGAATGCGGGCCCGCCGGAGGTGAGTGGGTATGCGTATGCGTATTGGTGTGCGTGTGCCGCAAGTATTGTTTTTCTTTTTACGCCCTTCGACTTTTCTTCATGACTTGAGGACGGATTGTCTCTTTTTTCGTCTACATGCACATACACTTTCCCTTACAGCTACACCTCATCGCATCGCAATCATCCATCCTCTCTGCATTTATATTCATTCATTCTCTATATTCAACCATACAAATCACATACACTCTTCGCATATATACTACTGTAGGCTCGTGACCATCCGCTTCGCCTCACGTGGCTGCGCTGATCACGGTTGCGAAGCGGCTGGGACATTCGGGCATCATTTTGAGTGGGCAGGCCAAATCAGTGCCCGGACTTAGGATTTTCGAGCTCGAGGAGGATGCGGAACGTCAAAAAAAAGT
This sequence comes from Mycena metata, assembly GCA_029378385.1. NCBI lineage: Eukaryota > Fungi > Basidiomycota > Agaricomycetes > Agaricales > Mycenaceae > Mycena > Mycena metata. The sequence continues at coordinate 44,356 of JARKIB010000127.1, forward strand.
GTCGAAAGTCATATAGACAAAGTTGGGTATTTTGTAAATCTAAACCGAATGAGACATACTTTTTTTGGGATATTACACCTGAGTGCTCGACGTTGTTGATGGGTCCGTGCGCGGACGACGTCGACCACCCTTCACTGAAACTCGAAAAATAAGTTAGGCTCATTCAACTTGGAATTCAAAAATAATGACTTCTTTGGCAGGAACATTTGACACTTTTTTTTCATGATTCACAACCAAGTACGCACACACCTTTGGCGGGTCCACCCAAAATCGTGACCAGATGTACCAGTCGCTTTAGGAAGCTTTTTTGATCCCTTTGCTTGTCTCGTGATCAAAAAAGTTGCTTACTAAATTCGACTGGTTGCGAGTCTAATACTACTGTACCATTACGTTCAAATCATAGGGGGGGGTGACACGTAACATGTTTAACCAATTCAACAATTTGACAGTGATCCGAAAGGTGCGTGACAACACCAAAAATTCGATATAGCCCTAAAATTCCGCCCTCAAGTTGCAGATGATTCCCTGGGCCATGGGTTACCCAACCAATATTTCCATTGTGAGTTGAATCCTCACTCATATTTCTTTCTTAGTTCTTTTTGAAGGCCATTTTAGGTTGATTTCAGGCCAGAAACCCAACCACATGTTTAAATTTCAGAGTTGCAAGTGGGAATGGCCCAGGAACTGGTCTAAATCACACTAAGCAAGGGGAGGGGAGCCACAGCGATTTTTATGCTGTTTCGCGCGATTTTTCGGCGGCGTGACGAACCGCTGGACCAATTCGACACCGGCCCTCGTGATGCGTGACCTCAACGAAAATTCGATATCGACAGGGGGGTGTGTGACATGTGACTGTCGATTTGAACGAAATGGTACACGCACTCATTGGGACTGGGACGCTGTTGGAGCGGTTTGGGGCGATGTCGCTGTCAAGTGGCGGCGCTGGTGTGAATGGGGGAAGTGCGGGTGGATGGCTGGGCGCAAATGCAAGTGGTGGGGGAGGAAGTAGGGAGATAAGGACGCGCCCGCGCCCGGTTTCGTACTAGCACTTCCAGCTCATTGTCGATGTTTGCTCCGACGAGTACGTTCACGCCGTACGCTGAACGCGCAACCGGGAGCGCGAGAGGGAGAGGGGGAGAGGGGCGCTCGACTTACGGTGCGGGAAGCGGAGGGGGGACGCCGCCGCCGCCTTCATCCTCTGCTTTGTCATCCTCTTCGACGGCGATGACGGTTACTTCAGGCGGTGCAGGCGATGGGTACGCGGGGAATTAGAGTCAGAGTCCGAGCCAGTATCCGCCGCAGACGTTGACGGCGCAGTGGGATTACACGAACGCGGGGCATGGTGGGGTTGTGTCGCAGCCGCAGGTGGGTTTTCTTCCTCTCCTCCTCTTCCTTATACTTACTTAGAATCCTCCTTGGTATACAGATGCTGACGACAATTTTTTTCCCCCCCAGGACCTCTACTTCCACGCCCTGCGTCCTTGCCCATGTCAGCTGTGTCGTTGTGGATTCATCGGTCTTATTCACACATGGCAGAACGAACACACTGGGTCCTAGGTAGCTAGTACCACCTATCAAAGTAGTGCATCCTACAGTAGTTACCGTTCCTTGCGATTATTACTGTCACATGAATGGTATGGCTGTCAGCTGGCCGTCAATCACCGAAGTGCCACAGTCTGAGTGCCACACGCGAACAATGCAGCCTCCTGTCAACTATTTAAAGGCCCAAAGTGAGCCAGGCACACGTGTTTCTCTTCCTCTTATCCTTGTCTTTCGTGGACCAGCCACAGGCCCAAGTCTACTGCAGCAATCTATCCTCTGTGTGTGATTCTGTCCTATATGTGACCGTGGCACCGGCTGACACGTATCATCCATAGTCAGAATGGACATGGCTCACCAACCCAGGGAACTCCACCTCACCATGCATGGTGGGAGATGAATTGATTATCATATCAACATCAGTACTTATTTGACCCAGGAGGCACAGGAGGTGGCGGTGGACAGGGTGGTGGACAAGGGGGTCCTGGAGGTTTTGGCCAGGGTCCCATTGTAAACTTTTATGGTGACAAGGAAGAAGAACGGACAAAGATCATCAACTGGCTCTCACCTATCAATTTCTTCCTACGACATGCAGCTATCTCAGATGCGGGAGAAAGGGACTAGTGAATGGCTACTTAAACATCCTCTCTTCGAAAAATGGGAATCTGGGCTGGGAAACACTCTCTGGTGCCATGGCATTCGTATGTGATTCATCATTCTTGTAGCTTCCACAATAACCAACCTCGCTTCCAGCCGGTGCTGGGAAAACTGTCCTTGCGTGGGTCCACTCTTTATCTTGAGTGGGGGCTAATACTCATGGAATTTTAGATCAATGGTTGTGAACTATCTTAGCACCCAATCCAAAGGCAAAACTCCTGGTGTTGCTTGCATTTATTTAAACCACAAGGAAGTCGATGACCAAACACCATCTAGACTTCTTGCAGGTCTCTGGAGGCAGCTTGTACTTGATCAAGATATTGGCTCCATTGCAGAGAAGTTATACAAACAGCACCGAGGCAAAGGCACTGCACCGTCCCTGGAAGAAGTTGCCAATGTGCTCAACTCTAGCTTGGAGGAGTTTTCACAGGTGTTCATCATTGTTGATGCCATGGACGAATGTCCCGAGTTTCAACGGGAAATTCTACTCCAACAACTAGCAGCAATGGCAAACAACATGAACTTGATGATCACATCACGCCCAAATATTTCTGCAGATTCCTCTTTCTTTCCAAATCTTGAAACACTAGATATTCAGGCAGCACTGGGGGATATTCAAACATTTATTCATGCACAGATCAAGTCCTCTCCACACTTGTCCAAGCATACTCGGAAAAGGCCTGAGCTTCAAGAGGAAATTCTTACAAAAGTTATTGCTACTGCAGATGGAATGTGAGTGGTCATAATTTGTAGTTAGAACACGACTGGAACAAATTTCAACCAGGTTTCTTCTTGCCAAACTTTATATGCAGTTCCTCAGCACAAAGAACACAATTGGGGATGTTCGATAAGCACTGAAGGAACCACCAAAGAACCTGTATGAAGGCTATGACATTGCATTGCAGCAAATTGAAGCACAGAATGAGGACAACAGAAAGACAGCTCGCTCCACCCTCATTTGGGTTGCTAATGCAAAGCGGCTGTTAACAGTCTCTGAATTAACCACAGCTTTAGCTATCAAGCCAGGTGCACGGAGCCTCAATGAGGACTATCTCCTGGACATTGACACTGTCCTTGCTGTCTGTGCTGGGCTTGTCACTGTGGAAAAGGAGTCATCTGTGGTGCGACTTGTCCACTACACCACACAGCAATATTTGGACAAAATCCGGGCTGAGAAATTTCTAGATGCACAAACAGAGTAACACACACTCTGCTCACATTCCTCACCTTTGATGGATATCCACATCTATCCTGGAAGTGGGGAAATCCACCTCCTCTGGCAGAGTATTCACAGTACTGTCTTGCACATGCTGCTGGAAAGCCTGAAGTTGAACTTAGAGAACTCCTTCTCAAGTTCCTTGATCGGGCTTTTCAATGGGTGGAGACAATGAATTCGGGGGATCGTTTGTGGAGAGTATGGGATTGCAAACCATGGAATTATTCAGATCACCTATCAAAACCTTCAGTATTGTGGATTGCAGCAGCTGCAAACCTTGTGGAGACTACAAGATTTTTGCCCAAAGGGGCACCTTTGTTGCAGCATTCAGAGACCTCAGAGATCATTGTGGCATCATACTACGGTCATGAGCAAATTGTCAGCCTCCTTCTAGAAGAAGGTGCTGATGTCAATGCAGCAAGGGGAAAGTATGAGAGCACATTGCAAGTTGCTGCTGCTGGAGGCCACACCAAGACTGTGTGCATGCTTCTCAAAAAGGGTGCTGATCTCAATGCAGAGGGGGGACACTATGGCCATACATTGCAGACTGCTGCTGGTCAAGGCCATGTTGAGATTGTGAAAATCCTCCCTGAAAAGGGTGCCGACATCAATGTAGCGGGGGGACGGTATGGGGGCGCATTGCAGGCTGCTGCTCAGAATGGTCACACTGAGATTGTCAACATTCTTCTCGAAAAAGGTGCTGATGTACATGCACAAGGGGGACACTATGGGAGTGCATTGCAGGCTGCTGCCGTGGGAGGCCACACCAAGATTGTTGACATCCTGCTTGAAAAGGGTGCTGATGTCAATGCAGCGAGGGGACGGTATGGGAGTGCATTGCAGGCTGCCGCTGATCGTGGTCACACTGAGATTGTCAACATCCTTCTTGAAAAGGGGGCTGATGTCAATGCAGCAGGGGCAGAAGATGGGAGTGCATTACAGATTGCTGCTGCAGTAGGTCACACTGAGATAGTCAGCATCCTTCTTAAAAAGGGTGCTGATATCAATGCAGCTGGGGGAGAATATGGGAGTGCATTGCAGGTGGCCATTAGAAGAGGCCACCCCGAGATTATCAATATCCTCCTCGAAAACGGTGCCCATGTCAATGCAGCTGGGGGATACTATGGGAGTGCACTGCAGGCTGCCGCTCATCATGGTCGCACTGAGATTGTCAACATCCTTCTTGAAAAGGGGGCTGATGTCAATGCGGCAGGGGGACAACATGGGAGTGCATTGCAGGTTGCTGCTGCTGAAGGCCACACCGAGATTGTTGACATCCTTCTTGCAAAGGGTGCTGACATCCATGCGGTGGGGGGACACTATGGGAGTGCATTGCACGCTGCTGCTGCTGAAGGCCACCCCGAGATTGTTGACATTCTTCTCAAACAGGGTGCCAATGTCAATGCAACTGGGGGATATGGGAGTGCATTGCAGACTGCTGCTGCTGGAGGCTACACCGAGATTGTTGATATGCTCCTCAAAAAAGGTGCTGATGTCAATGCAGAAGGGGGGGAATATGGGAGTGCATTGCAGGCTGCTGCTGTTGAAGGTCACACCGAGATTGTGGGCATCCTTCTCGAAAAGGGTGCTAATGTCAATGCAGCAGGGGGAGAAGGTGGGAGTGCATTGCAAGCTGCTGCTGCTGGAGGCCGCACCGAGATTGTTGAGATTCTTCTCGAAAAGGGTGCTGATGTCAATGTAGGAGGGGGATATTATGGGAGTGCATTGCAGGCTGCTGCCACTAGAGGCCACACCGAGATTGTCGACATCCTTCTTAAAAAGGGTGCTGATGTCAATGCAGCAGGGAGAGAATATGGGAGTGCATTGCAGGCTGCTGTTGCTGAAGGCCACCCCGAGATTGTTGACATTCTTCTCGAAAAGGGTGCTGATGTCAATACAGCAGGGGGATGGTATGGGAACTCCTTACAGGCTGCCGCTGCTGCAGGTTACACCAACATTGTTGACATCCTGCTCAAAAAGGGTGTTGATGTCAATGCAGGAGGGGGATTGTATAAGAGCGCATTGCAGGCTGCCACTGCTACACATCACACTGAGATTGTTGACATGCTCCTTGAACGAGGTGCTCAATTTTAGGACTCAGAATTTTTGGACTCAGAGGAAGATGCACAATTGTGGGTCTCAGACTGATTAGGAATCACTATATTGGGACTTCTATATACCCGCCTATCAGGTGTTGAATATTATCCATTCAATCTTCAAACTGTAGTTGTATTTTGGCAACTTTATTTCTGATTGGGCTCTGTTTGAATGAATGAATATGTTTATTACTTAGTTCTTGCACCTCACTTGCGGTGAAATATTAACTCAATTATTTATTGCGACTCTATAATGGGTAGTGCTGGTAAGGTTCGGTTCAGAAATTGGTCTGAACCTGAACCGAACGTGTTTTTCAGGTTCAGGTTCAGCCAGCCCCCGAACCGAACACCACGTTCAGGTTTGGCATTCACGCCTCAAGCCGCAACGTTGAACCTGAACCGAACACCGAACCGAAAGTATTCAAAAACTAGTGGTCTTCAGCGGATTTCAGACATATTTGAGGTGTTTTGTGGTCAATTCTGACCTTCACCTCCTTAGATCTATGCCTCTGTAACCCAAAGCCCGACATGGAGTTGATTTCGCTTGGATCTCATGGCCCTCCTGTTTATTTCAGAATGCAAAATTTTTCAACCGTAGGATTTTGTTGATTTAGGGGTGATTTAGGCACCAGAAGCTACTCTAGATGCCATTGACGAGGTGAGTTCAAAGAAACATCTAATACCTATCATTATGGACCAGGTTTTTCATCCCTGAGAAGGCCGAATTTTGCTCAGGTTCGAACCCATTCGAACGCCAAACCGAACCTGAATGCAAATTCAGGTTCAGGGCACTAGCTAAGCTGAACTTGGTGTTCGAGTTCGGTGTTCGGGGAAATGTGACCTGAACTGGAACTGAACCGAACCTTGCCAGCACTAATAATGGGTGAAGTTTGAGGCCTCCTACCAGCATTATCTGTATGTTTCTAGCCATATTTTTACTTCATGCACACTTGTTCAATTCATTGGTTCATTGCATTGCTCGTCTCAAGTTGAACCAAGACAAAAACCAAGTTCATTCAACTTGCGGTTTACAGCCAGGATTTTTTTACATATACACATCACCCAGCAAGCAAGCAAAGTAATTCTACTACACCCTGGGCCGCCTTTACCAATTTAACCTGTTGGCTGCACAAATTCTATGAAGGAACAGGTTCAAAATCATCCTGAGTGCATACAACCATCTGTTTTTTTAATTTTTTTACTGCCCTCAATGTTCATTTCACACTCGAGAACCCCTTCCTATAGAGTACATATAGTACCTTAACCCATATTCGACTCTTCTTATCTCGTGCTATTGTTTTTTTCAACGAATTAACCCCTATCTCGTTTCAGACTCGGATGTTTCGGCCGTCGGACTTCTCGTTGTGGCTGTGCGTCTCCCGCCATGCGACGTCGAAACAACTTCACCGACACTCAGACAACAGCATACTGAACCCACCGCCTTGGTGGCCACATCACGCACACCGATGACGTCGCCGCATACCGATGCCATCGAGCCGCGCCGTCTCACGCATTCGCAATACAGCTGGGTGGGGCGTACACTCCAACGTCAACGCGCAAACACATCGACTAAGTTACGGTGGAGGGATTGGGGGATATAGAGGACAACTACGTGCGCCTCTTTCTTACTTTTTGTCTTGCGGCGCGAGTGCTGACGGTGTGTAGTGACCCCGCCGGACCATACGCCGTCTTTATCTTCGTCCGATTCTACCCGCTGCCACAAACGTCCACTCTCCCTTTGTCTTCATCCACCACCCTCGCGCCTTCCACCTCAACTTCCTCTTCTACCCTCGCACCCTCTTCCACATCTCCCGCCCAACCGCAGAACCCGCGGAAGCAGAAGAACCCTTCGCATGGACACACTCCTGACTACTGGCTCCCCCCCGGCTCCTCTTCCTTCGCGCGCGGCGGCCGCAAGAGCCCGGCGCTGGTGGCGGAGAAGACCTGCAAATGATATGCTATTTGTAGTTTGCGCCGGCGACCACGTCGAGCTCAAATTCCTCTCCCCTACTTCTTCGAGTGGGTGCGGGTGCAAACGTAGGAGTAGAAGGAGACGCGGGGGGTGCGGGGGAGAAGGAAAATACGAAGGAAGGTGGTGGAAGGACGACCCGAGCGCACCCGCAGCTCAGGGCGTCCCCGGCGTTCGTGAGCTTTATGCAGAAGCTCTTGAAAACGACGCAGGTGTGTGTATTTACTTCGTTTCTTCCACGTTTTATTTGGTGGGGGAGTGGGAGGATGACGCGTACTTCACGCGTATCCTCTTCCTGACGGCGTTCGTGCGCCGCGCGCGTCTGATTTGGCGCGGTCGAAGAGTTCCGACTCGGCACCGCCTTACGACTTTGTCTTGGTCGGACGCCCTGGCGCCTTTCTTTGCGCGACATTTCTTTCAGGCGTGCGCATTCCGTTACGTCTAGCTTTGCTTGGCGCATTGGCGTCCTTGCCGTGCGTGCGCGGCGTGTCTTTTTTGGCGCGCGACGCGATTCGCCCCTGTATTCGGTCCCGTGGGTCGGCGCCTTTGGTGTTGGCCGGTGGGCGACGCGCTGTCGTTGCATGTTAGCGCCCTTGGGCCCTTTGGTGTGAAACCCCGTTGTGCCTTTCGGTGCGCGGGTGTGGACGCGACTCCTGCCCATTTCGGCGGCGCGTCTTTGCGTCAGTGGCGCCTTTTGCGTTTCTTGGCGTATAGGTCAGTCGGGCAGCGGCGGCGGCAGCACCGCGGCTTCGTCCTCGCGCGCTTGCGTCGCCTCTGGGCTCGGGCTCGAGCTCGAGTCCGTTCTACGGTTTCAACTGGTGGATGATACGAGGCTCTCCGCGCGCGCGGGGGCGATGGAAGAGGGCGCGACGTCTTCTTACAGGTGTTCCCTCCGCGGCGGTGTTGGCGGTGGCCTGCGCGCGCGGGCGCGGCGGTCTTTCTTTTTTTCTTTGATCTTTCTTTCTTAGACTTTTCACTCCGCTCTCCCTTCCTCTTATTTCATCTCCCTTTACTCACCTCCTCTATTTTTAGGTCTTATCCTCGCCCTGTATTACATCCACCGCAACCTCGCCACCCCCGCCCAGCCCGGGAGCGAGTTCCGCGTGTGCGTTGCGGGGCTGTATGGGGAATGAGTATTTGAATGAGTGAGGTGAGTGCGTATCATTTCTTACTTTATTGATTTCTTTTTGGTGAAGTGGGGTGGGAGGGGAGGGCAGGAGAAGGGTGCGCCGGCGTTTGCGTCGCGACTGTGGGACGCGGCTGACACAGCTGGCGCGCGTTTTTTGTGTGGGTGTCGCGCGGTTTTCGTTTTCGCATCGCGTCCGTGTGCGTTGCGTCCGCTTGGGGCCCGCCAGATGGAGATGGGCGGATGGACGGGCGGGGTTGGACGCAGCTGATGACGTTGGCTTTCGCGCGCCTTTGGGCGTGGACGCGCGCGTGTCTTCTTCCCAATCTTTTCCCCTCCCTTCTCACTCTTACCTTTTGTACCTATCTCGTGCTCGCTGACGCTCGCAACAGCAACACCCATACCAACGCCATCTGGGCCGCCGTTTCACACGTCCCACTCGCGCAGACCAACACAATGGTGCGCGAGTTTCTCGTGCAGTGTGGTTATTCGTGAGTCATTTTCTCTTTATTTCTCTCCCTTTCTTTATTGTATCTACCTCCGGCTCTACGACGGCTCCGACTTTGTCCCATTCGCATTTACTCTGGCGTTCGCATATTTTGCGGTGTCGAGGACGCGTATTCCATAGAATACGGCCGCACCACCGCCACCGTCGTATCCTCGCGATGTGGACGTTGTATGCGTGCGCATGGGGGCCGTGCTGCGTGCGCCGACCTTTCCCTCCTTGCTTCCATTCTACTCTCTACTCAAGAACCTCCCACTGACGCCATCTTCGGTAGGTTATTTGTGAGCCAAAACGCATACGAAGGCTGGGGCAGGCTGCTTAAGGGGCCGGTGGGCGCACGGGCGCGGGCTACGGGGAGGTGAGTTACTAATCTTCCTCTTGATTTTTTTGGCGGTATCCCGTACCGTATGTACCGCCTGACGGCCGAGTCCTCACACCACTCGATGCGTGCCCCTTGAGGGCTGGGAGACGCGTTATTGACGCGTTTTGTGGTACAAGCGTTGTATTCAGTGCCCGACGCACCCATCGCACGGCGTTTGACGCGTCCCTTTGCTTTCCCCTACCACTTTCGACTCCGACGTCCGCGTGGCTGTGTTTGTGGCGGTGCCCACTTCTCTGCTTTCATACTCCACTTTCTTTTCTTTTCTATCATTCTACGTATCATCGCGAACGATAGCTCACTCGTTCTCTTCGTTGCAGACACACCCGCCACCGCGGCGGCCGGCTCCATTCACACCCTGCGCCTTCGCACCACCTTTCTTCCCGCCATCGGGATTCGACGACGCGCAGACTGACGCAGGGGCCGCAAACGCGCGAACGAGCACGTGGGGAACGCGCGGGGAGGGGAGAAAGGGGGCAGAGGTGCCGGATGAGCCTGAGCCCGTTGTGGAGGGTGAAGAGGGATGAGGGATGAAGCCCATCACGCGGCGCACGCTTACGACGGGCGTGAATGGGATGAACTGGAGTCGAGGGTGGAACAGGCGGAGATGGAACGGTCGGAGAGGGAAATAGAACGCGAGAGGGCGGCGGCGGGGAGGAAACGCAGGGCGGCGGGGACCTTCAGCCCGGGTCGTATCGCCCGCCGCATGCGCACGGAGGGCAGAATCCGTTCGCGGCGTTGCATGCGGCGGGGAACGGCTGTCCGCGCTTCTCGTCTGCGAAGTCTCGGGGACACGCGCATTCGACTTCCACATTAACAATTACCACTCCGCCTCCGCTAATGCCAACTGGTATTCGACGACCACCGTTGGCGACGTACTCCTCCTCTGCCAGCAGCTCATCGTCTTCAGGGGGTCCCCGGGATATCCGAGCGTCACTGGATAGCCGCGCACTCGCACGCACTCGCCGGCGCAGCGTTCCACGGTGTTCCTCAATTCCGGGGGAGGCAGGATTGGGGTTGGGACGTGGTTGGAGAGCGGCGGCGCTGGTCTGAATGGGGGAAGTAGGGGTGCAGGGCTGAGCGCGAGTGCAAGTGGTGGAGTCGGTGGTGGGGAGATAAAGACGCGCGCGCGCCCGGTTTCGTATGCCAGGCCTTCGTCCTCTACTTCCGTTCAAACGCGTCGATGGGGATGTTCAGTGCGACGAGTACGTTCACGCCGTATGCCGAGCGGGAACGGGAACGCGAGCGGGAGAGGGCGGAGAGCGAGCGCGGGCGCGGGCGCTCGATTTACGGCGCGGGAGGGGGGACGCTGACCAGGTCGGCGTCGTATGTGAATGTCGGGTACGGGACGACGCCGTTCACTGCGGTCGGTGCGCGCTCTACACCCGCGCAGCAGTCGTACGAGTACGTGCCGCCGCCGCCAAGCACGGTGGTGCAGTACCCGCCGCGGTACACTGCGCAGATCGCCGCCTCATCTGCTCCTCCAACAATTCCTTTTCGCAGCATCAGCAGCAGCAGCAGATGACACACCTCCCGACGCCAGTCTACTCCTCCTCGCCTTACGCGTACCAGCACCAGCAGCACGCACACTCGACGACGAGCCTGCACCGTCACCGTACGGGCACCAGCAAGGGCAGTATTCGCGCGGGGGGACGCCGCCGCCGCCGCCTTCGTCCTCTGCTTCGTCATCTCCCTCCTCTTTGGCGACCTCTTCTTCGGCGGCTACGATTACTCCAGGCGGTGCAGGTGATGGGTACGTGTGGGATCAGAGGCAGAGGCAGAGCCAGTACCTGCCGCACACGTTGATGGTACGGTGGATTACGCGGGGCATGGTGGGGTTGTGTCGGAGCCACAGGTGGGTTCTTTTCATTTTTGCCTCGTTTGATATGGTACTGACGATGATTCTATTTATTTGCAGGACCTTTACTTCTACACCCTGGCGTCCTCGCCTGTGTCTTTGTAAATTCATCGCTGGAGTCTTATTCACACGCGGTAGAACAGACCCACTGGGTCTTAGGTAGCTGGCACCACCTATCGAAGTAGTACATCCTACAGTAGTTACCGTTCCTCGCGATTATTGCTGCCGCATGAATGGTATGGCTGTCAGTTGGCCGTCAATCACGGAAGCGCCACAGTCTGAGTGCCACACGTGAACAATGCGGCCTTCTGTCAACTATTTAAAGACTCAAAGTGAGCCAGCCACACGTGTCTCTCCTCTTATCCTTGTCTTTCGTGGACCACATTCTTTGTGCCACAAGCCCAAGTCTACTGCAGCAATCTATCCTCTGTGGGTAATTCTGTCTTACATGTGACCACGGCACTGGCCGACACGTATCGTTCATAGTCAGAATGGACATGGCTCTCTTGCCCCGGGGACTCCACCTTACCATGCATGGTGCGAGAGACATTAATTATCATGTGAACATTGGTATTTATTTGACCTAGGAGGGATAGGAGGTGATGGCGGACGAGGTGGTGGGCAAGGTGGTTCTGGAGGTGTTGGCCAGGGTCCCACCCTAAACCTCAATTATGGCAACAAGGATGAAGAACACCAAAAGATTATCAACTGGCTCTCGCCTATCAATTTCTTCCTGCGACATGCAGTTATCTCAGAGATGCGGGAGAAAGGGACTGGTGAATGGCTACTCAAGCATCCTCTCTTCGAAAAATGGGAAGCTGGTCTTGGAAACACTCTTTGGTGCCATGGCATTCGTATGTGATTCATCATTCTTGTAGCTTCCACAATAACCAACCTCGCTTCCAGCCGGTGCTGGGAAAACCGTACTTGTGTGGGTTTCTTCCCAATATTGAGTGGGGGTTAATACTCATAGAATTTTAGATCAATGGTTGTCAACTATCTTAGCACCCAATCTGAAGGCAGAAATACTGGTGTTGCTTGCATTTATCTGAACCACAAGGAAGTTGACAACCAAACACCATCTAGGCTTCTTGCAGGTCTCTGGAGGCAGCTTGTACTTGATAAAGATATTGGCTCCCTTGCAGAAGAGCTATACAAGCAGCACCGAGGCAAAGGCACTGCACCATCCCTGGAAGAAGTTATCAATGTGCTCAACTCTAGCTTGGAGGAGTTTTCACGGGTGTTCATCATTGTTGATGCCATGGATGAATATCCCGATTTTCAACGGAAAGTTCTACTCAAACAACTGGCAGCACTTGGAAGCAATGTGAACTTGATGATTACTTCACGGCCAAATATCTCTGCAGATTCTTCCTCCTTTCCTAATCTTGAAGTACTAGACATCCAAGCCGCAGCAGGAGATATTGAAGCATATATCAATGCACAGATTGAGTCCTCTCCATACTTGCCCAAGCATATTCAGAGAAAGCCTGAGTTACGAGAGGAAATTCTTACAAAAGTCATTGACACTGCAGATGGGATGTAAGTAGTGATAATTTGGGGTTGAACATAACTGAAACTAATCAACCAGGTTTCTTCTTGCCAAGCTTTATATGCAGTTCCTCAGCACAAAGAACACAATTGGGGATGTTCGAGAAGCACTGAAGGAAGCACCAAAGGACCTGTATGACAGCTATCATCTTGCAATGCAGCAGATCGAAGCACAGAACGAGGACAACAGAAAGACAGCTCGCTCCACCCTCATTTGGGTTGCTAATGCAAAGCGGCTGTTAACAGTTTCTGAATTAACTACAGCTTTAGCTATCAAGCCAGGTGCACGGTGCCTTGATGAGGACTATCTCCTGGACATTGACACTGTTCTTGCTGTTTGTGCTGGGCTTGTCATTGTGGACAAGGAGTCTTCTGTGGTGCGACTTGTCCATTACACCACACAGCAATATCTGGACAGCATTCAGGCTGTGTTATTCCCACATGCACAAACAGAGATAACACACACTCTGCTCACATTCCTTTCTTTTGATGGATATCCAAAGTCATCCTGGAAGTGGAGAAATCTACCGCCTCTGGTTGAGTACTCACAATATTGCCTTGCACATGCTGCTGGAAAGCCTGAAGGTGAACTCAGAGAAATTCTTCTCAAGTTCCTTGATCAGGCTTTTCGATGGATGAACATAATGGGTGATATTTTGAACACAGTATGGAATTGCAAGCCATGGAATTATTCAGATCGCCCATCAGAACCTTCAGCATTGTGGATTGTGACAGCCACAAACCTTGTGGAGACTATGAGATTTTTGCTAGAGGGGGCACCATTGCTGCAGCTTTCGAAGAACCCAGAGGATCCAGAAATCATTGTGGCATCATACTATGGCCATGAGGAGATTGTCAGCCTCCTTCTCGAAAGGGGTGCTGATGTCAATGCAGCAGGGGGAAAATATGGGAGCGCATTGCAGGCTACTGCTGCTCAAGGCCACACTGAGATTGTCAACATCTTTCTCAAAAGGGGTGCTGATGTCAATGCAGCAGGGGGAGAATATGGGAGCGCATTGCAGGCTGCTGCTGCTCAAGGCCACACCGAGATTGTCAGCATGCTTCTCGAAAAGGGTGCTGATGTCAATACAACGAGCAGGGAATATGGGAGCGCATTGCAGGCTGCTGCTGTGAGAGGCCACACCGAGATTGTTAGCATCCTTCTCAAAAAGGGTGCTGATATCAATACAACAAGCAGGGAATATAGGAGCGCATTGCAGGCTGCTGCTGTGAGAGGCCACACCGAGATTGTTAGCATCCTTCTCGAAAAAGGTGCTGATGTCAATGCAGATGGTGGACTCTATGAGAGCCCATTGCAGGATGCAGCTGCTTGGGGCCACACCAAGATTGTCAGCATGCTTCTCGAAAAGGGTGCTGATATCAATGCAGGAGGAGGAAACTATGGGAGTGCATTGCAGATTGCTGCTGCTATGGGCTACACCAAGATTGTCAGCATGCTTCTCGAAAAGGGTGCTGACGTCGATGCAGTGGGGGGACGAGATGGCAGGGCATTGCAGATTGCTGCTGCTAGAGGCCACACTGAGATTGTCAGCATGCTTCTCGAAAAGGGTGCTGACGTCGATGCAGTGGGGGGACAAGATGGCAGGGCATTGCAAATTGCTGCTGCTAGAGGCCACACTGAGATTGTCAGCATGCTTCTCGAAAAGGGTGCTGACGTCGATGCAGCAGGGGGACCCTTGGGGAGTGCATTGCAGGCTGCTGCTTCAGGAGGCCACACCGAGATTCTTGACATCCTCCTCAAAAATGGTGCTGATGTCAATGCAGCAGGGGGAGCATATGGGAGTGCATTGCAGGCTGCTGCTTCAAGAGGCCACACCGAGATTCTTGACATCCTCCTCAAAAATGGTGCTGATGTCAATGCAGCAGGGGGATATTTTGGGAGTACATTGCAGGCTGCCGCTTATAGAGGCCACACTGGGATTGTTAGCGTCCTTCTCAAAAACGGTGCTAATGTCAATATGGCAGGGGGAGAATATAGGAGCGCATTGCAGGCTGCTGCTGCGGGACGCCACACTAAGATTGTTGACATCCTTCTCAAACAAGGTGCTGATGTCAATGGAGCGGGGGGATTCTATGGAAGTGCATTGCAAGCTGCTGCTTATGCAGGCCCCACTGAAACTGTTGACATCCTTCTCAAACAGGGTGCTGATGTCAATGCAGAGGGGGGACACTTTGGGAGTGCATTGCAGGCTGCTGCTGATGAAGGCCACACTGAGATTGTTGACATGCTCCTTGAACGAGGTGCTCAATTTCCGAACTCAGAATTTTCAGACTCAGAGGAAGATGCACAATCGTGGGTCTCAGACTGATTAGGAATCATTATATTGCCCCTCACATACCAGCCTACCAAGTGTTGAATATTATCCATTCAATCTTCAAACTGTAGTTGTATTTTGGCAAGTTTATTTCTGATTGGGCTCTGTTTGAATGAATATGTTTATTGCTTAGTTCTTGCACCTCACCTGTAGTGATGAGAATACTAACTCAATTATTCATTGCCTTCAACAGACTCTATAATAGGTAGTGCTGGCAAGGTTCGGTTCGGAAATTGGTCCGAACCTGAACTGAACGTGTTTTTCTGGTTCAGGTTTAGCCAGCCCCCGAGCCGAACACCCCGTTCAGGTTCAGCGTTCACGCCTCAAGCCGCAACATTGAACCTGAACCGAACACCGAACTGAAAGTATTCAAAAACTAGTGGTCTTCAGTGAATTTCAGACATATTTGAGGTGTTTTGTGGTCGATTCTGACCTTCACCTCTTTAGATCTATGCCTCTGTAACCTAAGGCCTGACATGGAGTTGATTTCGCTTGGATCTCACGGCCCTCCTGTTTAATTTCAGGATGCAAAATTTTTCAACCGTGGAATTTTGTTGATTTAAGGGTGATTTAGGCACCTAGATGCAATTGATGAGATGAGTTCAAAGAAACATCCAATAACTATCATTATGGACCAGGTTTTTCATCCCCGAGAAGGCCGAATTTTGTTCAGGTTTGATCTTGTTTGAAAGCCGAACCGAACCTGAATGCAGACTCAGGTTCAGGGTTCGGGCACTGGCTGAACCGAACGTGGCATTTGAGTTCGGTGTTGGGGGAAATGTGACCTGAACTCGAACCGAACCGAACCTTGCCAGCACTAATAATGGGGGAGGTTTGAGTCCTCCTACCAGCATTATCTGTATGTTTCTAGCTATATTTTTACTTCATTGCACACTTGTTCAATTCATCGGTTCATTGTATTGCTTGTCTCAAGTTGAACCAAGACAAAAACTAAGTTCATTCAACCTGCAGTGTACGGCCAGGATTTTTTTACATATACACATCACCCAGTAAGTAAAGCAAAGTAATTTTACTGTACCCTGGGTTACCTTTACCAATTTAACCTGTCGGCTGCACAAATTCTATGAGGGAACAGGTTCAAAATCATCCTGACAACCATCTGTTTTTTTAAGTTTTTACTGCCCTCAATGTCTATTTCACACTTGGGAACCCCTTCCTATGGAGTGCATGTAGTACACCTGTATAGCCCAGTAAACCACACAAACAAGAGGTGGATATACCATCGATATCCACCACTAATACAAGTATATCCCACTAAAACATGTGTATTCAAGATCTTTCGATAACTTTGGAGCTAATAGAGCCCGTAAGTATTAGATATCTTTGATATCTTCATATCTCCACAACAGTTCCCATCAATGATGGCGGCGCGCCATCGCGCCTGATGTCGGTATGTGTTTTCAATATCTTCAATAACTTCATCATTTATCTTATCAATGGCGTCGGCGCGCCATCGCGCTGATCTCCCATCAAGGGCGGCGGCGCACTGATGGCCATCAAAACTGCCGCCTCCGAGTCCGCGCTGGGTGTAAAAATGGAAGGAAATTTGTGAAGAAAATATAGGCTAGAGGTATGGGGAAAAGGTACCGATGTAGATGATTCACGCATTCCCTATGTTCTGAATTCCAGTCCCGGAAGGGCACGGAAGCGAACATATAACACTTAAATTACCACTGTACATCATTATCACCATTTCTTTCGAGCAATACGAAACTTTAAAAAGCTGGACGGCGCGTCGGGCCGATGGTACGGAAGGGTCCCTTTTCCTACGCCTCAAACGTGTCAACACATTACATTCTCTCCAGAGGAAGTCTCGCATTTCAAGAACCAACTTCGACTACGCGCCAAGTGTTTAGCCCATAATGGGGTGTCAGCGCAACGACGAGGTGGACCACGAGGAGCATGAGGAGACAATTGAACAATGAATTTCGTCCCATCGCCGCCGCCACCGTCGCGCGGTCGCAGACCAGTCCAATCAGGCTGACTCCCAAGCTGCCACCGACACCAACTTCAATGCCATCCGGAGTGCAGGTGGCGGCGCACATTTCCGGCTGAGATGGTGAGGCATCGGGGGGCTTGTTTGCCGCCGTGCCTCTCCTACGGCAAGGGACGGTCCACCCCAAGCTGGCTAAATGCCAATGCTTACAATTTACCGCATGCTTGCCAAGGAAGTGGAACAGTAAGCCCTCTATTATGCTCTGTAGTCGATGCCTCGTTCTTAAACCTTGTGCAGCGGCCTTCGTCATCTGGGCGCCACAGTTATAACAATACTTCCGCCAATACGATGCGAAATGGGCGCACTACCGGCCACTCTGCTGCCATTTTGTCTGCCCAGTCTATATGTGCGCGGGGTTCAATTTCGGGCGGAACACATGTACACAACGATGTACATAATGGGTTCTAGACTTTCAAGAGCTTGAATGCAATGACGGGGTCCGCACGATCATCGGCACCAGTGGCCTTGCGGTGGGAAGAAGGGCTTGACTTATTAGTACTTTAGATGGATGGCTTGACACTGAGTGAATCACTGTTAATTGTGTTTACCACCTTACCTAGAGTTGTATGGAACCCTCAGTGGGATATTTGCAAGCTCTCTGAGCCCTTCTTCCCTGCACTTGAGTCTCGCTGAGGGACAGGGAGACGGGTTTATTTTTGTCGCGAACTAATGGAAAGAGTGTTTTTCTGGTGGAAGAAAAATCATTTGGCACGTACTTCAAGTTCTGTAAGCCTTCAATAGATCTCACTTGCCCTTTTATTCTTTATTTGAGCTGTGTAAAGCGCCACAGAAGTTTGTTAATTTCTGTCGCGAACTGATGCGTCAAAGTTATTTCAAGCCAAGTTTTAATTTAAGGCTTGATCCCATACTTATACCACCGTCGTTGTCTATCCCCCGCATCAAGCTGGTTCCTCATCGAAAACCATCGGCTGAGATGGGTGGTGAGCTCCTCTGCTGTATTTAACCACAAAGGTCTCGCAGCGCGAAGAAATGCTTCGAAACTACGGTGAAGAATACTGCCTTGAAATTCTCCCGATCCTCAATTATTTAACTTTCCCCTCGGAAATCGCGACAAGATGGATATTCCTGCACATCTAGGGTATACAGCAGTTGTATTTGAGACCCGCCTGTAGCTTAATCCTCATGAGTAGCCTAGTCACTGTGCTGAAAATTAGCGAAGCCGGAAGTAAGTCTTCTCAAGGATTATGTACGCCCTGCATACCCACGACATCTCCCCAAAGTCGGTTTGCAGCACGAGGAGGAGGGGATTCCATACCCCAAAGCTAGGTGTGTGTTCATTGTATACGATTCTGAATCGAATCTAGCCGGAAAACGAGTTTTAATGAAACTATCCTGTTGCCCGCGCCGAAACGCGGCCACCCTCGGCGCATTGGCCAATGCACCACCGCAAAACTCAGGTTACTCCAGTTTAACAATATTCAGGCTACGTACCTGAAGCCACTGCCATCGGCTAAGATTCCCGGTGTAGGACGTGCAAGTTGGTCTGTCTGCCTGCCTCCGTTCAAGCCCCTCCACCCCCAGAAATGTTAGACGCGTACCGAATGGCACAGGGCGCTTGGCCCACGTCTTTTTGTGAGCTGCTGGTGTGCCCCGTCCGTAGAGAGACCCCGATGTCGCCGGCGTGGATGTGCCACTCGTCCGCCGTCGAGTCTTTCTGCTGCCCGGCCGTAACAATGGCGGACTTTGTGCCTCCTTCAGCCTCAGCCTCAACAACCAAGGCAATAGACGAGAAACCACCGTGCATTAACAACGTTTCCCGTCGGATCACTGGCCACACACGAGCCTTTATAGCTGGATGTCCATAAAGGCTTGATGGTAAAGACCCCCCCGCATTTGTGCAGGTGAGATACCTATTTTCTCTCTCTTGAGATATCTGTGTACGGGGCTCGACGTTTGAAAGTCTTCCTGATCGTCCCACACCCTTATTCATCAACTACACACCGAGGGTGATGTCCGGCCGACTTGTAGACGGAAAATATGGTGTTTTTATGCTCAAGATGTCATTATATTTCTCGAAAGAAATGGTGAGAATGCGCGAGTATCTACATCGGTACCTTTTCCTCATACCTCTAGCCTATATTTTCTTCACGAATTTCCATTTTTACGCCCAGCGCGGACTCGGCGGCGGCGGTTTTGATGGCCATCAGCGCGCCGCCGCCCTTGATGGGAGATCAGCGCGATGGCGCGCCGACGCCATTGATAAGATAAATGATGAAGTTATTGAAGATATTGAAAACACATACCGACATCAGGCGCGATGGCGCGCCGCCGTTATTGATGGGAATTGTTATGGAGATATGAAGATATCGAAGATATCTAATACTTATGGGCTCTATTAGCTCCAAAGTTACCGAAAGATCTTGAATACACACATTTTAGCGGGATGTACTTGTATTAGTGGTGGATATCAATGGTATATCCACCTCTTGTTTGTGTGGTTTACTGTGCTATACAGGTGATGTAGTACCTTAACCCATATTCGACTCTTCCTATCTACTGCTATTGTTTTTCTCAACGAATTAACCCCTATCTCGTTTCAGGCTCGGCTGTTTCGGCCGTCGGACTTGACCTCAGACTCATTGTGGCTGTGCGTCTCCCGCCTTCTCCCGCCATGCGACACGTCGAGATAACTTCACCGACACTCAGACAACAGCATGCTAAACTCACCGCCTTGGTGGCCGCATCGCACACCAATGATGCCGCCGTACACCGATGCCATCGAGCCGCGCCGTCTCGCGCATCCGCAATACAGCTGGGTGGGCGTACACTCTAATGTCAACGCGCAAACACATCGACTAAGTTAGTGAAGGGATTGGGAACAAAGAGGACAACTACGTGCGTACTTTATTTCTTTCTTTCTTCGTATTTGAATGGAAGCAATGTGTGCGTTTTGCGTTTGCAGTGACCCCGCGACACGTCTGTCTTCGTCGGATTCGCCACTCTTCCGTTGTCTTCATCCACCACCCTTGCGCTTTCCACCTCCACCACCCTCGCGCCTTCCACCTCAACTTCCTCTTCTACCCTCGCACCCTCTTCCACATCCTCTACATCTCCCGCCCAACCGCAGAACCCGTGGAAGCAGAAGAACCCCTCGCACAGACCGCATCCTGGCTCCCCCCTCCTCCTTCGTGCGCGGCGGCCGCGAGAGCGCAGCGCTGGTCGCGGAGAAGACATCTCCTATTTGTGGTTGCGCCGGCGACCACGTCGAGCTCAAATTCCTCTCCCCTACCTCTTCAAGTGGGCGTGCAAACGTAGGAGTAGAAGGAGACGCGGGGGGTGCGGGGGAGAAGGACAACACGAAGGAAGGTGGACCTCGAGCGCCCTGCAGCTCGGCGTTCGTGAGTTTTACGCAAAATGTGTTGCACGCAGGTGTGTGTTTGCTTTATTTCCTCCCGGTTTTATCTGGTGGGGGAGTGGGAAGAGGAGGACGCGTACCTCACGCGCGTCCTCTTCTTGAAGGCGTTCGTGCGCCGCACGCGCGTCTGGCTTGCTGCGGTCGAAGAGTCCCCACTCGACGCCGCCTTTATGCCTTTGTCTTGGTCGTGCCCTCGGTCGCCCTGGTCCCTTTCTTTGCACGACGTCGTTCGCGCATTCCGCGGCGTCTAACTGTGCTTTGCGCGTTGGCGTCCTCGCCATGCGTGCGCGGCGTGTATCTTTTGGCGCGCGACGCGATTCGCGCCTGTTTCGGCCCTTGTGGGTGGGCCGGCTGGTGCGGCGGGTCGGCGCCTTTGGTGTTAGCCGGTGCGCGACGCGCTGTTGTTGCGCGTTAGCGCCCTTGCGCCCTTCGGTGCGAAACCTCGGCGCCTTTCGGTGTGCGGGTGTCGACGCGACGGCGCGTCTTTGCATTGGTGGCGCTTTTTGCCTGTCTTCGCGGGTCGGTCGGGCAGGTAGCGGCGGCGGCAGCACCGCGGCTTCGTTTTCGCGCGCTTGCGTCGTCTTTGGGCTTGGGCTCGGGCTCGATTCTACTTTTGCGCGTGAGTGGGTGGGGGACGATACGACAGCTCTGCGCGCAAGGGTGACGATAGGGGCCTCGACATCTCCTCCAGCCGTTCGCTCCGCGTTGGTGTTGGCGGTGGCCTGCGCGCGCGCGGCGGCGGCGGCGCCTGCTCTTTCTTTCTTCCCTCGACTTTTCGCTCCCGCCCCCCATCCCCTCTATTTTATCTCCCTTTACTCACCTCCTCTATTTTTAGGTCTAATCAGGACCCCGGCCAATAGGCTTCGAAGCTAGGTCCCGAAAATCCCCAATCTGCCAATTTTTGTCCGGACAGTTTTTGGGGGCGTTTGGCAATTTTTGTCCGGTTCGGACCCAGCCTACGCTGCCGTAACGCGTCCGAAAATGGTAATTTCGGAGTCCCACGGCCCCCAAAAATCAAAAAAAAGAATCTGTCGCGTGTTTTTGTCTGGTTTTCGGCGCTCCGCTCTAGTTATGAGTAGAATCAAGGGGTTCAAAGCGGTTTTCCCTTCGAAATTCAACTGAAACCTGGCAGCCGACGGGGCCAAAATCTGAGAATTTTGTCCGGTTTGGACCTGGCATTTTGGCCAGCGACCCCCCATTTTTGTCCGGTTTGGCGCTAGGTTTGAGGTCCAAAATCTCAAATTTTTGTCCGGTTCCGGACCTGACCTTCAAGCCTATTAACCGGGGTCCTGTCTAATCCTGCACCTCCGCAACCTCGCCACCCCGCTCAGCCCGGGAGCGAGTGTAGAGTGTGCGTGGCGGGGCTGAAATAAATATTTGGATGAGTGAGTCACGATTTACTTTTTTTCCTCTTTTTTCGTGAAGTGGGGTGGGAGGGGAGGTGGGAGGGGCGGGAGGGTGCGCGACTCTGCCGTTTACGCGCGTTTACGCGCGTTTGCGCGCGTTTGCGCGCGTTTTGTGTGTGCGTGTCGCGCGCGTTTTCGCATCTCTGTGCGTTGCGTCAGCGCGGCACGTTTCGTGAGCCACCAGATGGGAGATGGATGGGTGGACGCGCGGGTTTGCACGCAGTGCGCTGGTCTTCGCTGACGCGTATCGTCGCGCTGGAGCCCGCCATCCCCTATTTTATTAATATTCATTTCGTCTTTACTCTTACTTGTTTATTTATTTTCGCTCGCTAACCCCCTCCTGTTTGTAGCAACACCTGCACCAACGCCACCTGGGCCGCCGTCTCGTTCATCCCGCTCGCGCAGATACTGGAGCGCGAGTTTTTTGTGAGGTGTGATTATCCGTGTCCTTTTCTGTACATTTTACGCCTACTTCGACTACTCTACTTCTACGCGCATCACCTACTTCTACCTATCTAGCGACTTAACTCTTTCTTCACTGCGTTGGCGTCGTCCCCGTGCGTGCCTCCCTCAAGCGTTTGCATATCTTGCGGTGTTCGCGTATTCATAGCGGACGGGGGCCACCGTGGTCCTTCGCGACGTGGATGTGGACGTTCTAGCCGTGTGCATGGGGGCGTGCTGCATGCGCCGACTTTTCCCCTCCTTGCTTCTATTCTACTCCTTACTCGCAAGAACCTCCCACTGACGCCATCTTCGGTAGGTTATTTGTGAGCCAAAACGCATACGAAGGCTGGGGCCGGCTGCTCAAGAGCCTGATTGAGGCGCGGGCGCGGGCTGCGGGAGGTAAATTACTCATTTCCTCTTGATTTTTGGCCGGTATCCCATACCGTACGCCTGACCCTCGAGTCTTCACACGCCTCGATGTGTGCCCCTTGAGCGCTGGGAGACGCGTTCCCGACGCGTTTTGTGGTCCAAATGTCGTACTCGTCGCTCGACGTACCCATCGGGCGCCGTTTGACGCGTCCCTTTACTTTGCCATCCCACTTTCGACTCAGACTTGACGTCGCGCGTGGCTGTGTTTGTGGCGGTGCCCACTTCTTGGCTTTTGCGCCCTTCTACCTCGTTTCTTTCTTCTTTCTTTCGCGCCGACAATTACTGACTCTTCCTTTGCTGCTGCAGACGCGCCACCGCGGCGGCCGGCTCCATCCTGCTCCCGCTCACCACCTTTCCTACACCGTGATTCGACAACAAGGCGGTTGACACAGGCGCCGCAAACGCGCGAACGAGAACGGGGGGAACAGAGAGGGGAGAGGTGGGGAGGAGGGACAGAGAGCAATGACGGAGGCGGCGGATGAGCGTCAGCCCGCCGCGGATTGTGAGTGCAGTGGGAGGGGATGGGGATGGGGATGGGGATGGGGATGGAGGTCGATTCGGCGCACCCGCACGCTTCCAGGCAGGAGTACCCGCACCGAGAGTGGGAGAGGGAGCGTGAGAAGGAATGAGAGGAAGCCAGCGCGGCGGTGGAGGAAGCGCAGGGCGGCGGGGGCCTTTAGCCCGGGTCGTACCGCTCGCCTCCGCGTGCGTACGGAGGGCAAAGCCCGTTCGCGGCGTTACATGCGGCCGGGAACGGCTATCCGCCGCAGCAACAGCAGCAACCGCGTCACACGTGCAGCGCCCGGGACCTTATTCCGCGCTTCTCATCTGCGACGTCGACACCGCAGGTTCGGGGACATGCGCACACCTGCTCCACCTCCACATCGTCCAACATCGCCAATTATGACTCCGCATCCAATACGACATCCTACGCGTCGACCACCTCGTCGACATCGTACTCGTCAGTGAGCTCATCCTCTTCAGGAGGGGGACCGCCAGGATATCGGAGCATCAGTGGATACCCATGCAGTGCGGGCCCGCACTCGCACTCACAGGCGCATTCGCTGGTGCAGCGTTCCATGGCGTTCCTCAATCCAGGAGGTGGTATTGGTATACCGTTGGAGCGGTCTGGGGCGATATCGCTCTCAAGCGGCGCTGCGAACGGCGGTGTGAACGGGGGAAGTACGGGTGGGGACTCAGCGAGAGCGGGGGAGGAAGAAGAAGTGGAAGTGGCGAGATGAGAACGCGCCCGCGCCCGGTTTCGTATGCCGGGCCTTCGTCCTCGTCCACTTCCGCCAGCACCTCCAGCTCGTTGCCGATGTCTAGTCTGACGAGTACGTTCACGCCGTACGCCGAACCCCACCGGGAGCACGAGAGGGAGAGGGAGAGGGGGCGCGGGCGCTCAATTTACACCGCGGGAAGTGGAGGGGCGCCTGCGAGGTCGGCGTCGTATGTGAATGTGAAGATGAATGTGAATGTCGGGTATGGCGGGATGGGGACGACACCGTTTACTGCCGTCGGGGTGCGCTCCACACCCGCGCAGCAGTCGTACGAGTACGTTCCGCCGCCGCCGAGCACGGTGGTGCAGTACCCGCTGCGGTACGCTGCGCAGATCGCCATCTCATCTGCTCCTTCAACAATTCCGGTTCGCAGCAGCAGCAGATGACACACCTCCCAACGCCAGTCTACTCGCCTTACACGTACCAGCACCAGGAGCACGCGCACTCGA
This sequence comes from Mycena metata, assembly GCA_029378385.1. NCBI lineage: Eukaryota > Fungi > Basidiomycota > Agaricomycetes > Agaricales > Mycenaceae > Mycena > Mycena metata. The sequence continues at coordinate 68,989 of JARKIB010000127.1, forward strand.
CGACGAGCCTGCACGCGTCGCCGTACGGGCACCAGCAAGGGCAGTATTCGCGCGGGGGGATGCCGCCTTCATCCTCTGCTTCGTCATCTCTCTCCTCTTTGGCGACCTCTTCTTCGGCGGCTACGATTACTTCAGGCGGTGCAGGTGATGGGTACACGCGGAATCAGAGGCAGAGGCAGCCAGTACCTGCCGCACACGTTGACGGCACGGTGGGATTACGCGAACGCGGGGCATGGTGGGGTTGTGTCGGAGCCACAGGTGGGTTTCTTTTCTTCTTTCTTCCTTTTTGCCTCGTTTAATACGGTACTGACAATGATTTTATTTATTAGCAGGACCTTTACTTCTACACCCTGGCGTCCTCGCCTGTGTCTTTGTAAATTCATCGGTGGAGTCTTATTCACACGCGGCAGAACTGACCCACTGGGTCTGAGGTAGCTAGCACCTATCGAAGTAGTACATCCTACAGTAGTTACCGTTCCTCGCGATTATTGCTGCCACACATGAACGGTATGGCTGTCAGCCGGCCGCCAATCACCGAAGAGCCACAGTCTGAGTGCCGCACGCGAACCATGAGGTCTCCTGTCAACTATTTAAAGCTGGCCCAAAGTGAGCCAACCACACGTGTCTCTCCTCCTCTTATCCTCGTCTTTCGTGGACCACATTCTTCGTGCCACAAGCCCAAGCAAGTCTACTGCAGCAATCTATCCTCTGTGGGTGATTCCATCTTGCATGTGACCATGGCACTGGCTGACATGTATCGTCCATAGTCAGAAGGACATGGCTCACCGACCCAGGGAACTCCACCTTACCATGCACGGTGCGAGAGAAATTGATTGTCAACTCTGGTATTTATTTGACCCAGGAGGCAAAGGAGGCACTGGCGGACAAGGGGGTGGACAAGGTGGTCAGGGAGGTGTCGGGGAGGGTCCCGTTGTAAACTTTTATGGTGACAAGGAAGAAGAACAGACAAAGATCATCAACTGGCTCTCACCTATCAATTTCTTCCTCCGACATGCAGTGATCTCAGAGATGCGGGAGAAAGGGACTGGTGAATGGCTGCTTAAACATCCTCTCTTCAAAAAATGGGAATCTGGTCTGGGAAACACTCTTTGGTGCCATGGCATTCGTATGTGATTCATCATTCTTGTAGCTTCCACAATAACCAACCTCGCTTGCAGCTGGTGCTGGAAAAACTGTCCTTGCGTGGGTTTCTTCCCCATATTGAGTGGGGGCTAAAACTCATAGAATTTTAGATCAATGGTTGTGAACTATCTTAGCACCCAATCCAAAGGCAAGAATACTGGTGTTTCTTGCATTTATCTAAACCACAAGGAAGTCAATGACCAGACACCATCTAGACTTCTCGCAGGTCTCTGGAGGCAGCTTGTTATATCCAGGTTCGGAGGGAGCAGGGATATGGGCCAGTCGCCAGCGGACACAGCGGAGCAAGACCGAAGACTTCCGGTAGGGGACCGAAGACTCCGGTATTCCGGAGTGGTAGGGAGACGACCGGAGTGACACTACGCCACAGTACAGAGGACAAGTGCACTACCCGCGCTACCAGAGGGACGAGCGAACACAAGGGGAGTATTCCGGTATTCGGAGACCGGAGAGAACCCAGAAGCAACTACAGGGCGCAGAAGCAACTCAATAATTAAACTGAAGAACAGGAGAGTAGACTAGGGGATTAAATAGTAAAGTACTCTATTGTAAAGGTATAAGGAGATAGATAAGGGACCATGTGGAAATACAATAGAACCTGATCACCTCATGTTGTTGGAGAAGTTGAAGAAGAGATGTAAACCATATGGTGTTCCAAAGCATGTGGAAAGAAGTAGCAACCATATGCTTGACTCCAGGCACATGGTAAGTCATTTAGTTCGACGCACGTTGCAAAGATAACGAGTCACCGAGGACTCCGGTAGTCTCCGGGATTCCGGTAACTCCGGAGACACCGGAGACTCCGGAGTGTTAGGCGTCAGCTCCGGAATGCCTCTATGTTGTGCGCACAGATATAACAGTATCCCCCTCTTGGGTTCGACTCCCTAGACGAACATGTCGTACCAGAGCACCGGAGGGATCCTGTGTGGAGAGTGTGGTTGCCATGTGGATGCATAGGATGAGGTATGATGTCAAAATGAATAAAGGAATTTTTTGAAGATTTTATCCGCCCGAATTTCCGCCAAGATTTGGATTTTCGCTGAGTTCCGCAGAGAGTCACGTGCCATCACTGATCACGTGCTTCGGTTCCGTAAGTTGACTTTGCTTTCTGACTCCGCTCCACCACCACCCCGGACGCTCACCGCTCACCACGCCCAATGTCCGCAACCAACAACACCCCGACAGGAGCTGCTAACGGCTCGAGTGGAGGACGCGGAGGGGAGCCGGAGAAGGACGGCTCTGGAGGGAAGGAAGTTGGGGTTACGGAGACCGCGCTGCAGGAGACGGAGGCGGAGCGCAAGGCCAGACTCGCGTTGCGGGGCGAGGATCTCGCCAACGGAGTCGAGATGATGATAGCGGATGAATGCCGCAGACTCGACGCGTTGACGAAGGAGGAAAGGAAGAAGAAGAAAGCGGAGAAGAAAGCGGGGAAGCAGGCGGAGAAGCGAAAATGCGCATCGAGCGACTCCGAGGCTACGGAGGCTCCTCGTCCCGACTCCGGTTATCGGTCGCTCATCCGGAGACCAGTTGGTGAAGGTGCGTGGATTCTAACTTCTAGATTCTTGTCTCCGGATCTTAACCAGTTTGCAGCGTGCGAGGCCTGCACTAAACGGGGTGAACATTGCTACCCCGTTCACGACAAAGGCAAATTTTTGACATGCGCACGATGCGCGGACAAGCGGATTGCTTGTTCTTTGAACGCCGGAAACCCCAAGGCAAAGCGGGCGAAACGCGATCCCGGAGAACGTTCCGGTCGATCTCGGAGTGGTGGAAAAGGCACCGGTACGAAGGAGACGAGGACCCAGCCATCGCGCGAACAACCGGAGCGTAGGTCGACCCCAGAGGTCGGCATGATAGGCGAACCGGGGTCCTCTCGTCACCAATATCGCCTCCGGAGCGGCTCTCCGGAACGTCGGTCGACGCAGGCGGAGCTGAGGGAACTCCGGGCGCAGCTTGCTGAAACAACCGGACGTGTAAGGGTTCTGGAGAACCTTCTTGCTAACCACGAGTGCGATTGCCTCTGAGAGGTGAGGGAGGAACTTGAAAAGGAAGCGGAAAAGGAGGATGGAAATGATGGGGGGGATGAAATGGAAATGTAAAAGGGAATTTGAAATTGTAAATAGAATTATTTGTATGTTTTCTGAAGAATTGTACAAGTCCGTTTTCGTCTCCGAAACTCCGGTGTACCGGAGAGTCTCCGAAGTGAACCGGAAGCTAGTTTTCAGGACCGGGCTTGTTTGGATAGCGACGGTGGAAGTTTTCGATATGTTCCGCAGCGTTAAGATCGTCAGGTCGAACCCATGTATACTGTTCGTCCGTATTTTCATACCCGAGCCATTCAACTTTGTAGAACAGGGGTTTGTTGAACCTCCGGTCCAACTTTGAGTCAACGATTTGCTTGATTTCGAAGTGCTCATCGCCTTCTTCATCAATTTCGACCGCAGCCGGAGGAGGCTCCTCACGACCGGGGAATGGATTAGGATGATGGAGTTCGAGTTGAGAGACATGGAATACGGGGTGAACTTGGGAAAGTGATTTCGGAAGCTTAACCTGATATGATGCAGCGGAAGGCTTTCCGATGACCTCGTACGGACCGACGAAAGTCTCCGTGAATTTCCGGGTAGGTCTCGTGGTACTGAGGTACTTGGTCGTTACAAAGACTTGATCTCCGACTTTGATCTCCGGGTCCGGAGAACGAACTTTGTCTCCGGTCTCCTTGTATCGCTCCTGGGCGCCCTTGAGCGACTCCCAGAGGAATTCATGGAGGTCCTGGAGGTTGACGACAAAGTCCCGTGCGTAGGTGTTAGCAACATCCATCTCCGGATTGATGGCGATGGTCGGGTTGTAGCCTTTGTTGGCGAAGAACGGAGAAATTCCGGTAGATGCGTTCGGAGCGTTGTTGAGAGCAAACTCGCATAGCGGAAGGAGTTGATCCCAGTCGTCCTGCTGGTACGAGCAGAAAATCCGAATATACTGCTCAACGGTCTGGTTCATGCGTTCGGTTTGTCCGTCTGCCGAAGGGTGATAACCGGAGGTATAATGCATCTTCATGTTGAGAAGTTCGCCGAGTGACCGGAAAAAAAGAGGAAACAAATTCCTTGCCCCGGTCGGAGGTGACGTGACCGGGGACACCGTGCTTGGAGAAAACGTGAATCAGGAAGAGTTTGGCGAGGCGTTCGGAGGTAACGTTGACGTCGCAAGGTATAAGAATCACTTGTTTGGATGACCGATCAACAATTACCAGAATCGCGTCGTAATCGCCGGAAAGAGGAAGTTTTTCAATGAAGTCCATGGATATCGAATGCCAAGGACGAAGAGAAACAGGAAGGGGACGAAGGAGGCCGTAAGGCTTATGCCGGGGGGCCTTGTTGCGCCGACAGGTGATACATGACTTGCAATAATCCCGGACAAATGACCGAAGTTCCGGCCAATTGTACTCGCGTCGTACCGCAGCGAGGGTTCTATTTTGCCCGAAGTGACCGGCGAGGATGTGGTCATGCATATACTGCATTACACGTATCCGGAGTGTGTCCGGTTCATCTCCGGGGACTTGCGGAACCCAAATGCGATTATCGTACCGGAGCATACCGGAATCGTCTGTAGACCAGCGCTTGGATGTACCGGAAGCAGCGGCGTTTAAGCCAGCAACTCCGGCGGGGTCGGTGTGGACGTGAGTCTTGATTTCGGAGTGGAGCTGTTCAACATCCATAACCACCGAGGCTCGAAGAACGATTTCTTCAAGATATGTAGCCCGGAGTGACGCACGAAGCTGATCTTGACTGAAAATAGGACGGAAATTGTGAGGATTCAGCTGAGAGTAGTGCTTATCCCCCTCTTTTGGGTAGACGTCCCATCGTCTAGTTAATGCGTCAGGTTTTCCTCCGAGTTTTCCGGGCCGGAACCGGATGACCATATTAAAATGGCAGAGGTACTCCGCCCACCGGACCTGGCGCCGAGTGAGGACCTTGGTCGTCGCAAAGTATTCCAGGTTCTTGTGGTCGGTGACAACATCGATTGGCAACTCCGGTCCTTCGAGGTAATGCCGCCATTGTTTAAAGGCGTTGAAGATGGCCAGGAGTTCTTTGTCGTGTGTGTCGTAGTTAAGTTCCGCGGCAACGAGCGTCCGGGACCGGAATGAAACAGGGTGGAGTTCGCCATTGTCGCCGATGATTGATAGGATCGCGGCGATGGCATAGTCCGAAGCATCGGTCTCGACGGTAATCTGTTCGACCGGGGATCCAGTGAGACAGAACCGGAGCTTCTTCGAACTTCCGCTTGAGAGTGTCGAAAGCGAGTTGACAAGCATCACTCCATTCCCACCGAGTTGTACTCCGGGTGAGACGGGTGAGAGGAATGGTGATGTCGGAGTAGTGGTAGATGAATCGCCAATAGAAATTACAGAAACCAAGGAAGGACTGAACGTCCTTAACCTTCCGGGGAGTAGGCCATTCAGAAACCACCGATATTTTCTCCGGAGACATCCGGAAACCATCCGGAGACAGGATGTATCCGAGATATTCACAGGTCGTTATGGAGAACTCACACTTGGGGAGTTTACAGAAGAGACCATGCTTTCGTAGACGCCGGAGAACCTCCTTGACATGATTTTCGTGGTCGGCGGGATCGTCGGAGTAAACGAGGATATCATCCAAGTAGACAATGACATTTACTGTCGAGCAGATCGGCGAAAATCGTGTTCAGGAAGCTGTTGGAAGGCGGCCGGAGCATTTGATAGTCCTTCCGGAACGACTTTGAACTCGTAGGAGCCATAGCGGGTTCGGAATGCGGTTTTCCACTCGTCTCCGGGAGCAATTCGGAGAAGATGATATGCGTGCCGGAGATCGAGTTTGGTGTAAATGCGAGCCCGGCCAGGGGCATCAAGTAGATCGGCAATGAGGGGAAGCGGATACTTGTCTTTCTTTGTGATCCGGTTCAAACCTCGGTAGTCTACGCACAACCGGAGACTGCCATCCTTCTTCTTGGCGAACAGAATTGGAGCCCCGTGACTCGAAGAAGAAGGGTAGATAAATCCAGCCTTCAGGTTCTCGTCGATGTACTTGCGGAGCGCCTTTAACTCAGCTTCGGAGAGCGAGTATACGTGGCCAATAGGAGGAACTTCGCCGTCGACTGTTTCTATCTTGAGGTCAAACTCGCGATGCGGGGGAAGCGCGAACGCTTCAGACTCCGAGAAAACGTCGGCGAAGTCGTGATAAACTTCAGGCAGTCCGGTGAGATCCGGTGCAGCGGCCGAGGCACCGCGGAGCGAGGCATCGCCTGGCGGTGTTGTGCGCAAGGTATACTGAACAGTATCCTTGTCTTTAAGCAGGACTCGGTACGCGGCAGCGGAGACTAGAGACACTGGCGGAGGGGTAGAGAAAGGACGAGGCATAGTAGCCTCCGGAGTGTCCATAGAAGGACCGGAGGGACTCCGGTGTATACCGGAGTCGACTGGAGGCATTCCAGACGTATCCATCGAAGGACCGAGAGTGTCCATAGAAGGACCAGGAACCGGAGACGTCAACCCGATCGGTGTAGACACTCCGGAGGGGTAAACCGCACTCGGAGATATCTCGTCCGTAATCGGAGCTACCGAAACAGATTCCTGGCATATTTGCCGGAGATGTCGACAGGGATGAACCAGAGGGAATAGGTTTGAATGTGATAGAGGCCCGCATCCAGTCAATCAACGGATTGAAACGGTGGAGCCAATTGTATCCAAGAACCATATCACAAGGAGGATCCAGACGGGTGACGTAGAAGTCCTGAGATAGGACCTCTCCGGTTGGAAACCGGAGCAACAAGTGTAGCTTCCGGTTGATTATTGAAGAAGAGCCGTCGAGGTACCGGAGTTTTACTGGGGGCACTGAGTACGGAATAAAGCCATTTGATTCCACAATTTTTCTAGATATAAAACAATGAGAGGAACCAGAGTCAATAAGCGCACGTAACAGGGAGTTGAATCCCGCAGCAATTCGTGGTACACTGGACGGCAGAATGGTTGAACATTCGTCCGTGCCAGACAGAGGAGAGTTAGGTAGTATGAGAGATGGGGACAGATCGACGTAAAGGGCATTAGGCGAAAGAGCGGACGCGTTGAGACGCACCTCAGGGAGATCCCCGGAGTCAACGCAACCCGGATGGGGATCGGAGGTATGCTCCGGGCTGCTGATCAATTTTTTGACGACTCCGGAGTGGACACATCTCCCTGAGGAGGCGTTTCCGCCTGAGCGGCGCGACCGCTGGACTTCTCCGGACGTTTCTTGCATTCGTCCGCAGTGTGACCCTGACCTCCGCAATACATGCAAAGATTGTTCTTGCGGCGGCGCTCTTGCTCCGCCTCCTTGATCTTGCCATCGGCGTTGAGCTTATTGGCGTAGGGCTTTGAGGTACCGGCCTTGTTGTTATTGGCCTGGCCACCCTTTCCGGTAGCACCTCCACCTCCGGAGCGGTTTCCAGAGTTGGAGTAGTGGAGGGGGAGCGGATGAGTTCCCAGAGGGTTTAGACGGATTCCCACCGTGCTTCCTGTCCTTCTGTTTGCCAGAGGACCTGGCATTTCGGTCTCCGGAGTTATCCGGAGGACCGGAAGGACCACCGCGGCCGCTGGAACGTCCAGCGAGGGCCTGTTCGAGCTCCCGCTCTCGCTGCTTCTCTGCCTCCCTCTTGTGGTACCGGGCGTCGATGCTCCGGGCCACCGTTTTGACTCCGAGGAGCATATTATTGTGGGCAACCCGGATCATCTCGTCCTTGATGCGACGAGGGAGTCCTTCGTAGAACTGATGGCGGAGAGCAGAGTCACCCCAGTCCGTAAGACTGGCCAGGGTGTCGAAAGCGAGGACGTAGGTCGCAATCCGGTCGCCTGTTTTCATACGACAGAGACGGATGCGATCCTCCGCATCACCAACCGGATCGTGCGGACTGAAGTTGGTGGAGAGCTCCTCGACGAAGCGCGGAAAATTGTTGTCCCACGCTGGAACCTTGGTATTGTAGAGGTTCGGCATAAACCACTGCTGAGCGATACCCCGGAGATACGAGATGATGAAGTAGATCTTGTCGTCATCTCCGGGAAAGTCTTGAGTACGCTCAGCGAAGTGGAGATAACACTGGGAAAGGAAAAGAGGAAGTTTGTCCGGGTCAGAACCATCGAAGGTGTCGGGGTTCCGGAGGTTAGACTTGGTGGAGCGAGGCGCTCCGGAATTCCGGACAAGAATGGACATGGTCTGCGAGAACTGCCGGAGGGTGTCCCTCATTAGCAGGTCATCGGCATCCGGAGTACGGCCTCGGCGAGGCGCTGGAGGTCCACCTCCGCCGCCACTGCCGCCACCACCCGCCACCTCCGCCTCCTCCGCCACCGCCACCACCTCCGGGAGATCCACCAGGGGATCCTGGTGGCCCTCGACCTGGAGGACGGCCTCTGATGGGAGATCGATCTCCGGAACCTCTGGGCGAGCCCCCTCCTCCGTCTCCATCGCCTCCGGGGGCAGGAGCGGAGTGAGAGCGCGAGGCCTGGGAGCGACTTCGGGATCGAGGTCGAGATCCCGCCGGAGAAGGTGGAGGTCCTCTGGGCGCATCGCCAGGTACATCCGGTGGCTCGTTCGAAGTACGCGAAAGAGCCCGAGGAGCACCCAGATTCGGAGCTGTAATCGGTGTGTCATCGAAGACACGAGGATGAGGCGAAGCAGGATAGCGGGTAGGGTTTTCAGGAGTGCGGGGGGTTGTTACAAGTCCGGGAATGTTGACGGGGTCAATCTCCACACGAGGCATCGAGCGGCGTACTGTTACCCCGGTTGGAACCGGAGTAGAGCGCATTGTGCCTATCCTGAGTGCGGGATTGATGGTGAAACCATGAGCGGGTGAAGTCAAAGGAACGATGTGACTATAGAGACGGGATTTGCGCCGATCGGGGTCGGGTGCAGGCTCGTCGTAGTGAGACATGTCAGAGTAAGTTGACCAAGAGGATAGCGTGAGTAGGTGAGTTTAATTATACTGTTATATCCAGGTTCGGAGGGAGCAGGGATATGGGCCAGTCGCCAGCGGACACAGCGGAGCAAGACCGAAGACTTCCGGTAGGGGACCGAAGACTCCGGTATTCCGGAGTGGTAGGGAGACGACCGGAGTGACACTACGCCACAGTACAGAGGACAAGTGCACTACCCGCGCTACCAGAGGGACGAGCGAACACAAGGGGAGTATTCCGGTATTCGGAGACCGGAGAGAACCCAGAAGCAACTACAGGGCGCAGAAGCAACTCAATAATTAAACTGAAGAACAGGAGAGTAGACTAGGGGATTAAATAGTAAAGTACTCTATTGTAAAGGTATAAGGAGATAGATAAGGGACCATGTGGAAATACAATAGAACCTGATCACCTCATGTTGTTGGAGAAGTTGAAGAAGAGATGTAAACCATATGGTGTTCCAAAGCATGTGGAAAGAAGTAGCAACCATATGCTTGACTCCAGGCACATGGTAAGTCATTTAGTTCGACACATGTTGCAAAGATAACGAGTCACCGAGGACTCCGGTAGTCTCCGGGATTCCGGTAACTCCGGAGACACCGGAGACTCCGGAGTGTTAGGCGTCAGCTCCGGAATGCCTCTATGTTGTGCGCACAGATATAACACAGCTTGTACTTGATCAAGATATTGGCTCCATTGCAGAGAAGCTATACAAGCAGCACCAAGGCAAAGGCACTGCACCGTCCCTGGAGGAAGTTGTCAATGTGCTCAACTCTACCTTGGAGGAGTTTTCACAGGTGTTCATCATTGTTGATGCCATGGACGAATGTCCCGAGTTTGAACGTGAAATTCTACTCCAACAACTAGCAGCAATGGGGAATAACGTGAACTTGATGATCACATCACGCCCAAATATTTCTGCAGATTCCTCTTTCTTTCCAAATCTTGAAACACTAGATATTCAGGCAGTGCAAGAGGATATCCAAACATTCATTTATGCAGATCAAGTCCTCTCCACACTTGTCAAAGCATACTCGGAAAAAGCCTGAGCTTCGAGAGGAAATTCTTACAAAAGTTATTGCCACTGCAGATGGAATGTGAGTGGTCATATTTGTGGTTAGAACATGACTGGAACAAATTTCAACCAGGTTTCTTCTTGCCAAACTTTATATGCAGTTCCTCAGCACAAAGAACTCAGTTGGGCATGTTCGAGAAGCTTTGAAAACCCCACCAAAGACCTTGTATGAAGGCTATGTCATTGCAATGCAGCAAATTGAAGCACAGAACGAAGACAACAGAAAGGTGCTGGGAAAACTGTCCTTGTGTGGGTTTCTTCCCGATATTGAGTGGGGGCTAATACTCATATAAGTTTAGATCAATGGTTGTGAACTATCTTAGCACCCAATCCCAAGGCAAGAATACTGGTGTTGCTTGCATTTATCTAAACCACAAGGAAGTCGACAGCCAAACACCATCTAGGCTTCTCGCAGGTCTCTGGAGACAGCTTGTACTTGATCAAGATATTGGCTCCATTGCAGAGAAGTTATACAAGCAGCATCGAGGCAAAGGCACTGCACCATCCCTGGAAGAAGTTGTCAATGTGCTCAACTCTAGCTTGGAGGAGTTTTCACAGGTGTTCATCATTGTTGATGCTATGGATGAATATCCCGATTTTCAACGGAAAGCTCTACTCAAACAACTGGCAGCACTTGGAAGCACTGTGAACCTGATGATGACTTCACGGCCAAATATCTCTGCAGATTCTTCCTCCTTTCCCAATCTTGAAATACTAGATATCCAAGCTGCAGCAGGAGATATTCAAGCATATATCAATGCACAGATCGAGTCCTCTCCATACTTGCCCAAGCATATTCAGAAAAAGCCTGAGTTACGAAAGGAAATTCTTACAAAAGTCATTGACACTGCAGATGGGATGTGCGTAGTGATAATTTGTGGTTGGAACATAACTGAAACTAATCAACCAGGTTTCTTCTTGCCAAGCTTTATATGCAGTTCCTCAGCACAAAAAACACAGTTGGGCATGTTCGAAAGGCCCTGAAAGAACCACCAAAGGATCTGTATGACAGCTATGACATTGCAATGCAGCAAATTGACGCACAGAATAAGGACAACAGAAGGACAGCTCACTCCACCCTAATTTGGGTTGCTAATGCAAAACGGCTGTTAACAGTCTCTGAATTAACCACAGCTCTAGCTATCGAGCCAGGTGCACAGAGCCTTGATGAGGATTATGTCCTGGACATTGAGACTGTTCTTGCTGTCTGTGCTGGGCTTGTGACTGTGGACAAGGAGTCTTCTGTGGTGCGACTTGTCCACTACACCACACAGGAATATTTGGACAAAATCCAGGCTGAGAAATTTCCAGATGCACAAACAGAGATAACACACACTCTGCTCACATTCCTCACCTTTGATGGATATCCAGATATATTGTGGAACTTAGATAATTTACCCCCTTTGGCCGAATATTCACAGTATTGTCTTGCACATGCTGCTGGACAGCCTGAAGTTCAACTGAGAGAAATCCTTCTCAAGTTCCTTGACTGGGCTTTTCAATGGGTGGACACAATGAATCCGCTACTTGAAGATAAAGGATGGGATTCCAAGCCATGGAATTATTCAGATTTCCCATCACAACCTTCAGCATTGTGGATTACAGCAGCTGCAAACCTTGTGACGACTACAAGACTTTTACTTGAGGGGACACTATTGCTGCAGCATTCGGAGGACCGAGAAATTATTGTGGCATCATACTATGGCTATGAAGAGCTTGTGAACCTCCTTCTTGAAAAGGGTGCTGATGTTAACACAGCAGGGGGAGAATATGGGAGTGCATTACAGGCTGCTGCTCACAGAGGTCACACCGAGGTTGTTGACATCCTTCTTAAACGGGGAGCTAACATCAATGCAGTAGGGGGGGAGCATGGGAGTTCATTGCAGGCTGCCGCTGTTGAAGGCCACAGCGAAGTTGTCAGCATGCTTCTTGAGAAGGGTGCTAATGTCAATACAGCAGGGGGATACTATGGTAGTGCATTGCAGGCTGCTGCTCGTGTTGGCCACACCAAGATTGTGGACATCCTTCTTGAAAAGGGTGCCAATGTCAATACAGTGGTGGGACGATATGGGAGTGCATTGCAGGCTGCTGCTGCTGGGGGCTACACCACGATTGTTGACATACTCCTCGAAAAGGGTGCTGATGTCAATGCAACAGGGGGAGAATCTGGGAGTGCATTACAGGCTGCTGCTGCTAGAGGCCGCACCGAGATTGTCAGCATGCTTCTTGAAAAGGGTGCTGACATTAATGTAGCTGAGGGAGAATATGGTAGTGCATTGCAGGCTACTGCTCGTGTTGGCTACACCGAGATTGTGGACATCCTTCTTCAAAAGGGTGCCAATGTCAATACAGCGGTGGGACAATATGGGAGTGCATTGCAGGTGGCCGCTTATTGGGGCCATACCGAGATTGTCAGCATGCTCCTTGAAAAGGGTGCTGATGTCAATGCAGGAGGAGGAAACTGTGGGAGTGCATTGCAGGCTGCTGCTGTGCTGCTCTGGGCTACGCTGAGATTGTTTGCATGCTTCTTGAAAAGGGTGCTGATATCAATGCAGGAGGAGGAAACTATGGGAGTGCATTGCAGATTGCTGCTGCTATGGGCTACACTGAGACTGTTTGCATGCTTCTTGAAAAGGGTGCTGTCAATTCAGCAGGGGGATTGCTTTCGAGCGCATTGCGGGCTGCCACTAATTGGGGCCACACCGAGATTATCCACATGCTCCTTGAAAAAGGTGCTCAATATCCGAACTCATAACTTTCAGACCCAGAAGAAGATGTGTAATGGTGAGTCTGAGACTGATTAGGAATCACTATATAGCCCCTTATATACCCCTCTATCAGGTGTTTAATATTTTCTGTTCAGCCTTGGAACTGTAGTTGTATTTTAACAAATTCATGTTCCGATTGAGTCCTACTCAAATAAATATGTTTGTTGTTCAGTTGTTGCACCTCCCTTGTGGCAATGAGAATATGTTGCTGTGTGGCCCCCGAGGGCATCCTCACTCAATTATTATTGTCTTCAACAAAATCTATGAGGGAGGTGGTTTAAATCCTCCTGGCAGCATTTTGCAAATGTTTCTAGCCGTCTTTTCACTTCCATGCACACTGTTTCATTCATTGGTTCATTATACACCTGAATCTCTCAAGTTGAACCACACAAGTCCACAACACAACCACAACAATGCAAAGTTAATTTCATTTACGGTTCACAGCTGCCAAAGCACAGTTCACAATCATTTTTCTCTCACATACAGATCACCCAGTAAGTAAGCAAAGTAATTCCACTGTGCCCTGGGTTGCTCTTACTCAATTTAACCTGTTGGATGTACAAATTCTATGATGGAGGACCACCCAGAGAAGATGTGGAAACCATCTCTTTTCTTATTGTCCTCAATAATGTCCATTTCTTTGCCAGCTCCTCCTATTGGGTGACTTCCCATAAGATTCAAAAAATTGTTTCAATAGATTTCCACTATTTTCCGCGTTGCCGAGACACCTATCAATAACATCACCTAGAAGGAGTCAATAACCGTTTGGGAACCAAAATGATTGGTCATCACCTTTTGTCACTCACATCACAAACTCTCCCCTGAGTCCGCTCGACTCGTCACGTCTGTTCGCCTCCTTTCTCGTGTTTCAGCCCAGTCCTCTTGTGCATATTGTGTTGCTTTGAGTCCCATATCCCCTTTTGCGGCCAAGCTTACATGTTCCTCGCTCAAGAAAGTTCTTTCAAGACATTAATATTCTTGGCCTTAGCTTGGACTCGAGACAATACCACGCTGAGAGGTATGTCTTTATACTCCCAGCGGCAGTAATACTCGTGCGGAGGCTTCCAAGTTAGCTATCGACATTATGGCCTGGTTTTATACCACATCAATGCATTTAATAAATATTTTGTTTGCGGGAAACTAAGATACACCGAATATCTCACACCGCCAAAACAGCTCAAAAAATGCTGCCGAATACTTAACTCTTACAGGCACCCATTCACCAACTAAACTTTCTTTTTCTTAAATGAATCAACCCCTATCTCGAACTCGGACTCCGCTGTTTTGGCCGTCGGACTTGCGGTTATAGTGGCGGTGTTGCCAACACCTTCCTCCATGGACCGCGGCCTCGACTTCGTGCAATATAACACCGACACAATAAACCCCGACCTCGCATTCACATTCACATCCAAAATCACCGCACCACACCAAGATCACACCCCGATGATGCCACAACATGCCGATGCCATTGAGCCGCACCGTCTCGTGCCCATGGCTGGGGCGTACACTAGCGTTGCCGCGACTCAAGTCGATCGGAATCGACTTAACTAAAATAGCACGACACACGCACCATTCATCGTAGGTATTAAATGGCATCCAAGTAGAGTTAACATAACTACATAACATACTTATAGCACACCAGTGCCCATTGGAAAGCAATAAATCAGCATATTTCTCCACAACTAGTACCTGGGTTGCCAAGTCCTGTGTATATGTTATGCCCTAGTCTCTTCTAAACAGACGCTACAACTGCTAACTCGTACCTTGTTATGTTGTAGTCTGTCAGTTACCCGGCATCAGTGATCGGTACCCCGCCTTATCAAAATCCTGGATGTTGTGTTGCACTCTAGGACGTGTATTCTATGTGTTTTCTGGTTGATTCCTACTCAAAGACCGAGGTCCAATTACTCATTCTCTTGTAATTCTCCGCCTGAGCCCAGGAGCGCGATGCCGGATTTTGATGGCTTGCCACTGACCAACTTCAGCTTTTTTATCTGTACATAGTCTAGTTGCCGGGAGATATTCTGAGGATGCAGATCATGAGGGCATAGGATTACTGAAGGATTGGCTTCTTAGCTTTGAGGTATTGAGGTGTTGCAGGGACTGAATGGTGAGAGGGGGATTTCAAACTCCGCACTTTACGTAATAGTGCGGGGTACCCTTGATCAGGGGCGCGGTAAACTCTAGACTAGTTATGCCCCCATATTGACTCTATTTAGCTCCTATATACTATCGGAGTTTGCCAGTGGCTGTGTTGTGCTATTTTAGTTAAGTCAATTCCGATCGACTTGAGTCACGGCAACACTAGTGTACACTCCAACGTAAATACACAAACACATCCAATGGTAGAGGCATTGGATGTTGGAAGTAACACTAACCACTCAACCAGTCTAGACTACCATTCGCACTGCTTGCTTTAAAGGCAAGCCCGCTGGCCAGCTGTTGGTGTGTTAGGTTGTGGTCCTCAAATGTGGTGCACTGTGAGCTATCACTTTGTGATTAGCTCTGAACACCCTTCCACGGGAACAGAAGGTGCCTTTCAAAACACTGGCGCACTTACAGATGGAAATCACTGGCGCACTGTCACTCGGAGATTTGGCACATTCGCATTCAAAACCACTGGTGCACACTGGCACACTCACCTTCGAATCCACTGGCGCACTCTTGAAGTTGCTGGCGCACCCCCATTCAAAACCACTAGCGCACTCTTGGAAAGTGGCTGGCGCACTCGGAGATTTGGCGCATTCGCGTTCGAAACCACTGGCACACTTGCAGATGATTCAGAAAAAGAAAGGTGCGCTTTCGCAAATGAAAAGAGGTAGCTTCGTTCCTTGAACGAAGCTACTGAAAGGCCAGACCCCAAGTCAAATGAGGGTAGCAGATCAAATACTGCATTAACTCCATCGAACATCCGTGCACTAACCGCTGTGCTATCTGGCCATGATGATTAAAACAAGTAGCGCAGAACTATCAAAATATAAGGAGCGCTGCGCACCCCGAAGATGGAAAGGCACCATGACAAGAAAAGGGCGCCATATTAAATCAACAGCCGTTCGCACATTATTTTGCACACACCAGGTCGTACTCGCGACAAAAACTCTCTGGAAAAACGCGCGAGTTAAAAAGGCGCTGAGCTAGGAAAAAGAAGTGGTTAAATTTCGCAAGGCCAGACCCCGAGTCAAACGAGGGTAGCAGATTGAATATTGCCCTTGAACCCATCAAGTGTCCGTGCACTAACCGCTGTGCTATCTGACTGTGATAGCTGGGGACTGGGGAACAACAACAACATATACAAGAAAAAGAACGTGCCGGTTGAAGAAAGGCGCGGGTGCTGTTTGAAGAGAGGCGCAGGTGCGGTTTGAAGGAAAAGCGCGGGCACTGTTTAAAAGGAAGGCCGGCGCGTTTTGAGGAAATAGGTGCAGGCGCGCTTGGGAAGAAAGGTGCCGGAGTTAGACCAATGAGGAAGCAGGAAAGGGTGTAAAAGGGGGGCGCAAAGAAGAGAGAAGGCATCTAATTACCTCCACTGCATCCTGCTAAAGGAAAGGCACTCCCATTAAAACAGGAGGTGCTAATCCAGTACATTGTCAAATGAAATAATTAGTGTGCCTCCACGAGAGTGGGGTAACAGGGTCACCTTGACCGCGGTTGTACAGAATAGAAACTGCACGAGAGACCTCCAAGATAAGAAAGGAGGAAACATTGGAAATAACAAGTGTTGAAGCGCGCGTTCAGTTGAAGAAAAGTGCAGCGTGATCCTCCTAACAGCCAGCAGACCTACTCAGGCTGTGTGTAACTGTTGACTTTCAGCGCTCATAACGCACACCTCGCGTGCGTAGGGCGCATTTATCGAGAAGGCGCCTTTTACCAACTCGACTATACCACTTCCCCCATCCATTTCAGCACACTTCACTTGACTAGCTAAAAAGGCGCCTCGCACCTGGCTATTCGCGCATGCACCCAATATCAGATTGCGAAGGAGCGTGCTACAATCTGACGGCACTGCGTTTACCCAGTTCTGAAGAAACTGCTTGCACACCCTATACGAAGCAAGGAGATACGAAAACACCACATTACCTGGGTTTACCGAGCAGGAGCGTACTTCGCATTGCGGAGTGCCAATTCTTCGCACGAGTGTAGAAGGATTTCCCATCGAGTCTTTCCCAGAAGGCTAGCCCCCAACAAGAGACCAAACTCTCGAGGAACCTAGCACCTTTCTCGAAATCTGCTACTTGCGGACGAGAAATCTGTATTGACCACCACCACCACATAAAAATATTACTCCGTAGAAGTAAAGAGCACCACTAGCCCGATTATTTCCCCCTAGAAGACAAATAAAACTATGGTAAGGTAGGGGCCATACAAATGACATTACTTTTGTGTGACTGATGTGTTCAAATCGGGGCAAATTCTAAAGAAAAATGTGAATGAGAACAACGGTAAGGGTGGAGACTAAACCCTTCCATAAAGTAATTCTTATACATGTTCTTCATATGCCTATCGGAGGATTTAATATTTGGTGTACATGTGCACGAGGAGATGTCTTCGGAACATTTCTGTCGGTATATTCAGTGCTCAAACAACTTCAAAAAAATGCTCGTTGGTGCCAATGGTCAGATCAAGTATACAGGGGTGCTATAGCTACAGGTGTATGAGTACAAAATTGTGATGGGAGGATTAGAACAAGATATGGGAGTTGTCAAGAATATGATTAGATGATGCCGGCGGCTTCAAGTTCATCCAGAATGGTTTCAGGGACGACGTGATGGCCGCGGTACTTGCGGGCAGCCCATGCTGCCTGTCGTCCGTTGAGCCCCTTTGCGTAGGCATCTACAAATTTCATAGACCGATTTCCGAACCTAACAAATTATTAGTTCAAGAACTCGGAAAACTGAAACACGTGGCCTACCGCCTCATCATTTCAAGCGGTACCGCGGCCAACGTGTTCCGTACGTTGCGCTCCAGGTCGTCTTCGCGTGAAGACTCCAGGTAAAACCGATAAACCCGTTTGGCATATCCCCAGCACTGCTCAATGAAGTTGAGCTCGCAATGGAACTTCAGCAAGAACAAAACGGAATATCCGCGCAAGCGGCACACCGTTTCTAAGCAGGACTCAACACTGGCAAAGCCAGGTTGATTAAACAAGACCCGACGGCAGCAGCAGTGGAAAGCTGGGGGTGAGCATTTGAAGTGCGGGCACTCGGCCCGCAACTTCGCAGCATCAGCGAGGCCACGTTCCTCGAGGATTGTGGCCATCCCCTTGAAGAGACCCTTGAGTGCGTGGTTTTGCGGGAAATACAGGTCCTGCGGCTTCCCATTAAACTCGGCGCCGGTCATAGGAATTTTGATCTTCTTCAATTGATTGTAGATTCTGTTTATTACTGTCATCGCGCGCGTTGACAACGACACCAAAATTGGTTTCCGGTTTCGAAGGCTTCTTGGGCATGTGACGGGCAGAAAGAGCCCCGTTCGCGTGCTTACGATGGGTCATGGCGTTGTTGTAGATGAGAACATGCTCGAAGTCTGGATAAACTTTGTCAAGGATATCCATCATCTCCTCCGCTTGCTCAATAACCTCCTGGGATGTGAAGTACCCTTCTCGACCTTTTCCTGGCTTCAGAAATCGACGTGCTGTCCATTTTCCATCAAGTGATGTCAGCGACCAGCCGAAATCAACAGAGACAAAGTCGGCTATCATGAGCGAGTGGCCATCACCTTTCTTGTGCAATTTCGGTGAGTCCTTGTGGTACCAATTCTTGCACTTTCTATCATGCACCTAGAAAATTGACTCGTCGTGATGCCAGGTGATGACTCGTTTGCCGGGCAAGTGCGGACCGTACTCAGGGAGACCCTCCCTTGAGTAATGCCGCATGCGCGTGTGAAATTGTTGGATGGCGGGAACATACACCTTGTCTTGTTCGTGGACGACATCCTCCCGTTCATGGCCATCGGTGTATTGACCTTTCCGGGGCTGTGAGTACCTGTAGCCTAGCCGATTCAAGTACCGCCTGGCAGTGCGGACTGAGATTGTCTTTGTGATCACGTGTTTCTCCATTACCTCCGGACGTTCGAGATATTGGACCAGCTTTTCTGCGGTGATGTTGTTCCCAATCTCCTGCAAGTACAGATTAATGTCGGCAGTGAGGTCTTCATCAGCAGGCATTGTTTCCTTCCAACTGCCGTATGGATTCACCAACAACAATTTACGGTCATGAATGTACTGTCTCGCCAATTGGCAGAGTGTCCGCATGCAGTGAGTTCCCCAGCCAAGTCCCACTGCGGCCTGCAAGGCAGAGGTGCCCCAGTGGCCATAGGTTTTGGAGCGGAGATCAGTGTACAAATTCAGAAAGATCCGCATTCCCTCCAACCGAATGCATACAAAGGGATCATGCTTAGGATCTTTATACCCCCCCGAAACGGTGCGCAACTCTCCGCGTAGGGCAGCCGTTAAATCCTTTACAGCGGTGGTAGCTTTGGCTATCGTTGGGGCTTCACGGAGTCTCCCTGGGCCCGCAAACGCTTCGTAAACATACACATACATGTCCTGGGAGTCTGGATCGGCGGCGGCAGCCTGTGTAAATGCTGGTGTGTCGTTCGCGTGAACTTCCGAGATGTGTGAAAGCTCCGAGGGGAGAGAGTCGAGAGAAGCGGTGGACAGATTGGCAGGGTGGTTAAAATCGACAGTAGACTTGGCAGCCAGATAGGAAACATTGTCCTCGTCGGGAACTGTCTCCACTGTCGTGCCATATGATTTAGATGGAGGAGGTGGTGGGGACAGGGTGAATTCATGGTAGGATTGAGCCAGAGGACCTGTCGGCGTCTCAGGAGCAGAGTTCTGATGAAAGTAGGTGCCGTACGGGATTGGGAAATGACCCAGTGAGAGAATGCCGACATTTGAAGAAGTCGCCAAAAAGACGTCCTCCGTGACATGATCTGCGATCGGCTGCTCCATCGACACTTCTGAAGGAGCAGTTGATGCCTTGCCCTTGGATAGGAGTATCAAGCGACGCGTCAAAAGTCCGTTTCTGTGGTATGACATACATTTTCTTTCTCTTCAATTCTCCTCTTTTTACGCGGTGACAACACATTTTTCACGGGCGAAAGTACTTACTTGACGCGCTTAAGGAAGTTATCAGTGCGATTATGGAAGCACTTGCGCCCAGGCGGCATGCTGGACCATGCAGCTTGAGCGTAGCACGTCTTCTGGAGCGTCAAGAAATTGAGGTGCGAGAAAAAAGCGCGTTTTTGGTCAGCTTTTGGTACAAAATTGATAACTAATCATTTTTGGGACACGTCGGGACGAATGCCTCAATTGCTAGGTACTTTTACATGCTTTTAGCGTAAATATATGACACTGATAAGGCTGGATGGAATGAACTAGTTATTATCTGGGGGCTTTTCCTCGATAAATTATCCAAATCGGGACGCTGTGACGCTGGTCATGTGACGTTCACAGCATTTGTATGGCCCCTACCTTATTTCAATTTGACCGTAATTCCACAGGCAGATTCGAGTACAATAACCACAGTCCACATCACAGCGCAGGTGATCTGTTCCGTCCCCAGCGGGAACTTCCGCCGCGGGCCTGGGGATCGAACTCAGAAGCGACTCCGGCCTAGCTTACGGAGGGTCCGAAGTTGGCATTTTTTTGGAGGATATAGAGGACAACTAGGTGCGTGCTTTCTTTGTATTTGAATGTAAGAGTGCTAATTATGCGTTGTTAGTGCGCCACTTTGTCTTTGTCTGCGTCCAATTCAATGGCAACCCACCACCGTCTTCGCTGCCGCGCGCGGTTTGTCCTCTACTTCCACACCCACCCTTCACCTCTTCCTCCACAACCGTAGACACCAGATGCCACGGAGGACTCCCTCACGCATGGATACACTCCTGGATCCCTCCCTCCTCCTTCGCGTGCAGCGGCCACGAGAGCCTGGTGCTGGTGGCGGAGAAGACCTGCCAGAAGATCTGCTATTTGTGGTCTGCGCCGAGCATGCCCACTTCATCTTCCGCGTCTGCCCACCCTTCCGGTTCTTGCTGGTCAACGGGGTCGTAAATGGCGCGTTGTACGCGGGGGAGAGTAAAGATAATTCGGGTTTGGGTGGCAGTGGAAGTAGCAGAAGGGGAGGACGGCCCCGAGCGCCTTGCAGCTCAGTGTCCTCAACGTTTGTGAGCTTTATGCTGTTCGAGACGATCAGGTGTGTAACTTTTCCATCAGTTTGTTAATCCTTTCGACTTGGTGTGTTCCTACGTACGGCACACATTTTTTGACCTGCGACACCTTTCCGCGTCGCAGGAGGACATGTGTGAGCGCATGTGCGCGATTGTGCCCTTTCGTGTGCAAGGTGTGTTGTTCAGTGCGGCACGCAGTGTCGGCTTTACATGCTGTCGACGGGGTCAAGGATGAGGCCGAGGTGTCTTCATGAGTCGGCTAGCCTGCAAGCGAGTGCCTGTTGGCACCTGTTCTTGGCCCTTTGGATGGGTCGGGTGGTGCGGCGGGTTGGTGCCTTCGGTGTGGGTCGGTGCGCAACCTGTTGCATGTTCGCACCCTTGCACCCTTTGGTGCGAAACCTCGGCACCTTTTGGTGCGCGGATGTCACCGCGACTCCCTGGTGCCTTTCGCCTTCTTGGCGTGTAGGTCAGTCAGCCGGGCATTACATCGTCTCTGGGCTTGGGCCACTGGGCACATGCTGTCAATTACTGGGCCTGGAAATTGACAGTAAATCCACAGTAAATATATTATTTCCACAACAAATGCTCATTATTTGCAAGGCCTGAAAAAAGTGAGAAAATTTGTTATTTGCAGCCCGTTTCCACAATAAATGCCGGCCATGCAAATAATCTATATCCCGGCTACTTGCATTATAATTGATTGTAAAATCCAGAGCCTGTAAATTATCAATTTGCCGGCTACGTAAAAACTCTGTAAATAATGGTGCCACACAATAAACACTTTCCATAAAGAGTAATATTGCATTACCAAAAAGAGCAATTACTTCCCTGCATCAGCACCTGACTCCTGGGCCCCGACGATCATGAGATCCAGATCTACTTGGAAGGCTTCTTTGACGGCGGCTACGGTGACCTCGAGCAGTGCAGGTGGTGGGTATGCGGGATCAGAGTCAGTACCCGGCGCACACATCGACGGCGTGGTGGGACTACGCAAACATGGGGGATGGTGGGGTTGTGCAGCAGCCGCAGGTGGGTCTCTTTATTTCCTTATTCCCGTCCTTCGTTCTTTGCTTCGTTCTTTGGGTTCACTCCGGGCGTTACGGATACTGACATTTTTTTTGTTTTTGTTTTCAGGACCTCTAGATATTTCTACGTGCTCGCATCATCACCCATCTCGTCCGTGTCTGCGGGGGTTTGGCTGCGGACTCGCAATCACACGGTAGGGTGGTGGACAAGGGGGTCCTGGAGGTTTTGGCCAGGGCCCCGTTGTAAACTTTTATGGTGACAAAGATGAAGAACACCAGGCTCTCGCCTATCAATTTCTTCCTCTGACATGCAGCTATCTCAGAGATGCGGGAGAAAGGGACTGGTGAATGGCTACTCAAACATCGTCTCTTCAAAAAATGGGAATCTGGTCTGGGAAACACTCTTTGGTGCCATGGCATTCATATGTGATTCATCATTCTTGTAGCTTCCACAATAACCAACCTCGCTTCCAGCTGGTGCCGGGAAAACTGTCCTTGCGTGGGTTTCTTCCCAATATTCAGTAGGGGCTAATAATCATAAAATTTTAGATCAATGGTTGTGAACTATCTTGGCACCCAATCCAAAGGCAAGAATACTGGTGTTGCTTGCATTTATCTAAACCACAAGGAAGTCAATGACCAGACACCATCTAGACTTCTCGCAGGTCTCTGGAGGCAGCTTGTACTTGATCAAGATATTGGCTCCATTGCAGAAAAGTTATACAAGCAGCACCAAGGGAAAGGCACTGCACCGTCCCTGGAAGAAGTTGCCAATGTGCTCAACTCTAGCTTGGAGGGGTTTTTACAGGTGTTCATCATTGTTGATGCCATGGACGAATGTCCCGAGTTTGAACGTGAAATTCTACTCCAACAACTAGCAGCAATGGCGAACAATGTGAACTTGATAATCACGTCACACCTAGTGATGGAAAAGTTCGGTTCGATTCAGGTTCGGTTTAGGTTCGAACCCGTTCGAACTTGATTTCTTTTCTCACCATAAAATGACCTCAAGTCGACCATGATATCAATTGGGTGTGAGTTTAAGTTGCTTCTGTGAGTATGCAGATGTGTTCCCCACAATTCTCGGGCCCCCTAATGGTGTTTAAACATTATTTTCGCACCCTGGGCTCACCCGGAATGCCATCACATCAACATCAAACAAGAAATTGCTCTTTAAACCACCACCACCCTTACCGGCAAGCTTGAAGTGTGTGTCAGGCAGGTGTAACTGAGTTGTAGCAAGGTGAAATCAGCGAAATATTACCCAAATGAGGCCAAATGAGTGACCAGAGGTGTACTTTCCGGTTCAAGGTTCGGTTCGGTTCAGAGGTACTTGCCCGAACCCTGAACCGAACCTTAGGTTCAGGTTCAGGCATTTGGCTGAACCTGAACCTGAACTTCGGGTTCAGTTCGGTTCAGTTTGAGTTTGAACCGAACTTTCCCAACACTAGTCACGCCGAAATATTTCTGCAGATTCCTCTTTCTTTCCAAATCTTGAAACACTAGATATTCAGGCAGTGCAAGAAGATATTCAAACATTCATTTATGCACAGATCAAGTCCTCTCCACACTTGTCAAAGCATACTCGGAAAAAGCCTGAGCTTCAAGAGGAAATTCTTACAAAAGTTATTGCCACTGCAGATGGAATGTCATGGCGGACAATCACCTTGTCCTTTGCAGAATTGGCGCTGTTTGTCCTTTGACACACCTCGCCTATGTTCTTTTACTAACGCCGGCTGCTTTGACCTTTCGGGCTTTGCCGCGACCACGCTGCAGCCTTACCTTCAGAAAAAGAAATTCAGAATTATTAATGCATAAAAGAATAAATTAAATGTATAGTTAGCTACGACACTCTAAGTAGCCACAGAAAGTAAATGAACAAAAAATTAAACTAAATTTTCGTCGCAAAACAGTGAAGTAAGAAGAAATATTAGACATCCTTGTCGTCGTCCTGGTCCATCGTCTCAAGGAAGTTCGCCATGTTGGCGGCCTCGTCCTCGGGGTCTTTGTCTTCTCTATCAGCGTCGGCGTTGCTGTAGTCACTCATATCCTCATCCTGCTCGACCGGGTCATTGAGGAAGTCCGCCACGCTGCCCGCGTCGGACGAGCCTGACTCTTTGTCGCTGTCTTCGCTGCCAACGTCGTCCCCCTCGCCTTCTTCATTGTCTTCATCATCCCCTTCGCTTTCATCATCCGCCTCATCACCCTCGGCCTGCTCGAAATTGAGGTCGTACTCTTCGAAGACTTTGGCACCATACTTCGCAGTCAGTTCGTTGACGGATAGTTTGTTGTCGCCGCGGCGGGAGAAGTAGTTGGCGATGCCAGGGGGGAAGGCGACAACGAGTTTGGGTGCCAGTTTGGCCCGAGCATGGGCGGGTCGGTCGTTCCACCATGAAGGCAAGTAGTACTGGCTGGGCATTCCTTTGGGTATCTAGGGAGATGTGGTTAGGTGATGTGATGAACACGACGTAAGAACGAACTGACCGCTTTGAATTGAGCGGGGCTACGTTGGCCAAAGGGGGGGACGAGGCGTCGCTCACGGGCCTTGGCTGCGCGCTCCTTTCCATCGTCCCTGAGGTCTTGCATGATGAGATTGTCCAGCTTGCGGATGATTTACTCAGGAGCCTCGGACCTCTCCTCCCGCGCAAGGGCCACTGGACATCCATTGGGATTGTTGTCGGGTTCGGTGTCGGAGGTAGCCTTGGTGTGGAATATGAGGCGGAGTCCCTTGCGGATCTTAGCGGCTTTCATATACAAGTCTCACACGTTGAAGATCTATGAAAGGTCAGTTGAAGAAAATCGATACACATGGCTGAAAACGTACCCGAATATGAGTTTTGGAGTACTTGTTTCGCGAAGCGGCAACCTCGTTGCCACCCGGCGTCCGTATCTCCTTCTTCCACAGATCAAACTGGTATCGGTGGGTGAAGTGATCATACACCCGGACGAGTAAACCAGAGTCGTGGATGAAGCTGGTGTTCGGACGGAGGAAGTCGTAGTAGGAGTCCGTCACCATGTAGCGGAACGTGTCGATGGCGGCCATGCACATAACCATGCTGTACATAGAGTAGGCAGTTTGGGTGTAGTCGATCGCCCAAGTGCTGATTCCCAGTTTGGCAAAGTAGGACTTCATGTAGAGAATAGTGCTCTCTTCCAGTTGGCAAAAGGCACGGAGGATCTTGCTCTGGGAGCAAAGAGCGTCCTGCATGGAGATCCCGAGCTTGACAAAAAACATTAATTCCAACTCAAGGACGTGGACAGAATGGACAAACCTTGACCTCGCTGGGGTTGATGATAGCTTTCCCGACCTCTCCTAGGCGCTTCAGTTCGGTAACGGTCATGCCATTGAACCTGCGGTTGAAGTGCGCCACATCTTTGGGTGAGGCAGAGGCAGGAGCGCAGCTGGACAGCAAGTTGTTCCCGATAAAGTGTATGTGCGTCTGCAAGCTAGTCTGGGCACGAATATGAGTTAATGGACAAAATATTGGAGGAGATATACGATACCTTCATGCTTCTAGCCTCCGGTGAGATGTCTTCTTTGAACATCTGGTGCTCAGCGGGCTTTCTCGCAGTCTTGCCTGTGGAGCACGGCGCAGTGGCCTTTGTCGAACCGCGTGCTCCGTTTGTGGACGAGGCTGAGGAAGAAGACTTCTTGGCAGACGCGCGACGGGGGGTGGGGGACGGACACGGCTGCTGGGGAGATGGAGCAGCTGAGGCTCTAGAACGAGGAGGGTTCAATGGCTGAGCTGGGGGTGGCTTGGGCTGACCACTGGTGCGATGCTTCTGGGACGGAGTAGCCGGTGCCTTGGATGGCGTCTTGGGAGCGCTGAAGACAAGAATGAGAACGAAAGAACGAGAAGAAAAGTCAGGAGTGGAGACATACATGGTGCTGGTAGGCTTGGTAGGCTTCCCTGGAGTAGCCTTGGTGGCCTTGGGAGTGGCAGGTTCGACGTGGGGCTGCTGGGCGCTGATGCAGCATGAGATAAAGAAGGAAGAGATATAAGCGCTGAGACATACCACTCACGCTCAAGCCGAGCAATGGTATCAGCTATCTGCCTTGCAGTCGCCGCCACCTGAGCCTGCGCAGCATCCCGTTGTGTCCTCAAAGCCTGCACGTTGTTGTTGAGAGAATCTTCGAACACTTTCATCTGCTCCTGAATGGTGTCGTTGACGGCGTCTCTGTACTCAAGATTCATGTGGTTGAGCCTTTCGTTGAGCTCGTTATTAGCGGCTAACAAAGCGGCAACATCGATTTGGGGGGGGGCGGGGGTGGGCTGAATTTGGGTGGGGTCAATCCAGCCATCCTGGGGCGCAGCGTCCTGAGGGGCAGCGTCGTTGTAGACTTGCCCACCGGCTTCGTAGAGCTGCCCGCCAGCGCTGTAGTGCTGTGCAGCGGTGTCGTAGGTCTGCCCAGAGTTGTCGTATGCGGTGGGGTTGTATTAGGGCTGCCCGGAGTTGTCATAGGGCTGCACAGAGGGGTCGTAGTGCTCGTAGGGCTGGCCGGAGGTATCGTAGGTCTGCCCTGAGGCATCAAAGAGGAGGTTGGGGTTCGTGGGATGCCCGGAGGCGTCGAAGAGGAGGTTATGCCCTGAGGCATCAAAGAGGTGGGGTCCATGATAGAGAGATGTTGTTGGAATAGGTTGTATGCGGTGTGCTGTATTCGCAGGTGGTGAGTCCTCCTTTTAAAGATTCTGGACAAAGAGGTACCAGTTAAGGACATGCTTGAATTCTTTGTATCGGCACTTTGTCCTTTGACGAGTCAATCCCCTAACCGAGATAGGCCTTTGTGCAATGCGGAGGTAGCTGGACGCGGTCATGTGTGGATACCAACGTGAAGTTGGCAGCCAAAGGTGCACTAACGCGAAGTTGGCACAGACCCCGAGCGCGAAGCTCATGGTCTCTGGTCAAGACAGATTAGGAATTGTGATGCACCATCATTCTCACGTCAACCCTTCGTCCCAACCTTCATTGGCTTCGCGCCAGTCAAAGTCCATTGGCTTCACGTCAGTGTCTCTCCATTGGCTTCGCGCCAGTGACTGCCCGTCAACTCTTTGTCTCTATCCCAACCACTCTATGGATGGAAAATCACAGCCCGACAATGTTTTAATGGATTTGCTAGAGAACCCACTCACCATGAGGCTAATGGACCCAGGTACGTCTAATACAGAGCTGTAAAGTCCATATTCCAACCCGCAATAGATGCCTGGAAAGTCGAGCAAGCCCCTGACGTCATAGAAGGCGTAGATTTGTTAAAAAATCACCGACCGCTTGCAGACTTGATCACACCGGACTGCAACAGAAAGGTCGCTGCACACGTTGTAATGGGGAACACATCGTATTTCATCAACACCCATCATGTTCAGTTCTCCATCCGTACCCATGCGCTCATCAAGGAGTATGAGCAGTATGTGAAGTCGCTCCCCACCGGCACCAAACTTCCGCTGCTCCTCCCCCAACTCGTTCAGAGACTGCAACTCAGTTTGGAGTGTCTCAGAATGCCGTCGACCTGCGTGCGGATGGTAGTTGGTGTAACCACGGTGCAGCGTGAATACCTTGAACTCACGGGGTTGCTGCAATACATGACAAAGTACCGGCCGCGCCTGGATCTCATCGACCCTGTGGACACCACTCAACCTGACGACTGCGTTGGCTGCTTCACCGACGACCCTCGCATTGCCCAGATCCTTTGGAAGGTGTGCCTGCCGTGCGGGTTAATCTGACCCCTGAAAGCCTTTGCCGACAAATGCATCCTCAAGATGGTCGTGCCCTTTGTGGCAACCGACTTCCTGGAGATGAATCTTGCTGCAGGGTTTGCCCCAGTACTTGCAACAGACCGACTGGATGATCACTTGTCCCTCCTGCACCGCTGCACCGAGAATACACCGTGGTATCGCAATCTATTTGCGGGACATGTCGCCAGTATGGCTGCTGCAAGAGGTTCAGGGGTAGGATTGGCAGGAGGACAGTCAGCCAGAGCCCATCCTAGCCGGAACGCGTCCTCGTCCGTGTCCTTGAGGGGGAGGGGGTCTCCGTGTGAGTTGTGCCATTTTCAAGCCGACTCGTTAATCAATTGTTTTACAGATGCTGCAGCAAGAACGGAATCCAAGGCGTGAAAAGAAAAAGGGCCGGGCCCCAAGCTGGCCCGCGACAAGTTTTTACCCTTTGATCACCCAGAAATGCCAACAATAATCTCATTCTGGGCTTCTACACTTGCTGCAGTCAACAGAAGCCGACCCCCGTCCTGCGGCGCCGACCTACCCCAGCTCTATGTTATGCCAGAGCTGTCACAATCAAAGCCTTATCTCGTCCGGTCTATCAGAGATAGCGGATTGGGGAGTGAGATGTGGTAGGACTTTGAGAAATGAATCGAATAAAAGACTTAAGGACTACATAAAAGACTTAAGGACTACAAGCGTACTACTACTCGTATTTATACTGTTCTGGACGAGGGTAGAGGGTATGAACTACTAAACTAAATATATGTGTCCTCGAGGATAGCGTTTGAAGTATGATCGGGGCTGTCAGTGTATATTAACTTAACGTGGTAGTGTTCCGTCTGTCCATGCTGTGTTGGTGTGTATTAACTTGGTGTGTGTCCCGCGTGGTGATAGTCATCGATGTATTTCGGTCTTCGGCATCTAGCCGGCATTCTCCCAGTCTTCTCATCCTAATCGTGACAAGAGCCCGCCCTGCTGGCCTCTCCGGACGACCCAGCCCGCCGGCGCATGCTCTACCACCAATACAGTCTGCTGCGGGACGCACTCATGTTCCACCTCGGATATGGCGATGGCGACGAGCCCCATGCGCTGCTGACCACGCAGCAGTGGCAGGACATTGTGCAAGGCAAAATCACCAAACAGGGCAAGGCCGGCAGTCACGCACAAGCTCGCAGCGCAAGCCTGGAAGAACTTTTGCGGCCTGCTTTTAGTGCATGCAGTATGGATGACTTGACGGGTTTTCCAGTTTTGCCGGACGCTGTCCCGCTGTTGGATGTGAACAGGACGAAGGAGCTCTTGTGGGAGCTGGCGGAAATGAATTTCCGCTACGAGTTCCTTGCGTTGGACGTGCGCGCTTCTGGGCTGAATCAACCTGACGAGTGTCAGACGTGCTTCATGAGTCCAAGACTGATAGGGATGGATTTCAACGAAAGTCAGAGAGGTTTTGCAGCCCTGGAAACAGATGAATGCCTCCCCTACCTCCTCTGCATGGCAGGTTTCATGCGCGATTGGTCAGTTCCTTGCGAGCGACCCAAGGAAATCGACAACGCGAAGGGGCGTACACAGTGGTCTGCCGATTCCATCCACGGCTTTGAGAGCGCCATTACGAAATACTACACTGAAAGCTTTTACGAGCTCTTTGGTCACGCAGCTGTTGTGCCCATGCGCTTGGACTCTTTTCATACATTCTCCTCGGTGGTGTAAACTGTATTATAGACTTGCATGTGCATGTACATAGATGAATACTACCTATTTAACTTCTATCATGCCTTTCACTGAGCAAAATCCCGCAAGTACTTGCTCTAATATTGCTCTAATAAGAATAAGAATAAGTGGGCGGTACAACGTACCACCTCAGACCAGCGGCCCGTAGTGGCAGCGAGACAATGTTTGTTTGATGTTTGATGTCACATCATCTTCACTCAGCTCTGACCGTCAACTCCAACTTCGCGTTGGTGTTGCATTGCTCGACTTCGCGTCGGGCGCATTCGCATATTGTAACTCCATGTTGTATTATACGAAATATATTTTCCAGGATTCAAACTATGCTATCCCTCCCCATTAATCTCGGCCCCTATGCAAGCAGTCCACGAAGATGATGATCGCCTTTTGGATTCCAAACGTCCCCTTCGGCCGCTCCAAGTACGGAATATGGGAGATGATGTGCTTGGGCTCAATGAGGAGCTGAGGTTGCGGACACGACAGCGCCGTGTATGATATGGAGCATGCAAATTGTTGAAGGGTGTGATAGGATGTTTTAATGGCATCCGTTGGAGCCAAGGCTGTATGGGGCTGGAGGACCAAGAAAGTCCGCTTCTCTCCTTGCAGGACCTGCGCCCATACGGACTGGATGAACCCCATCTCCTTCCGTCCCGTGAAGGGGTGACGGAAAGAAATGGAGCTATTTCCACAATGTTTCCGGAAGACGGAGAACGGCCGGGTTTTATGCTTGAACGTGGTGAGTTGTACGGCTCGGACAGGAAGGACGTGCATGCTGACGCCAATGCTATTCACCTGGTCTTGCCTCAGGTCTGCCGCGCGGATATATGAAGGGGAGTACGTGTGGTTCCAGTGGGCCAAAATCAGCTTGTACATCGAGTCGTCCATTACGGGTCCAGAACTGTTGAATTCGGTAGGTGAGAGCTGTGGAATGCCTGACGAGTCCACACTGACTTGAGGGGACAGCACCTGCATGGCCTTGACAACAGGCGACTCTGAATTACTGCTCTTGGCGGTATCACTGATCGCGGCAAGCAGCCTTCCCCGTCAACATATTTGGCGGAGCATTGTCAGGTCCACTTCCCCTATTTCAGGTAAGTTGGGGATCACAGCGCAATGAACTCCGACTCACACATGTGGTTGTTTGTCTTGATCTTCTGCAGGGCTCCGTTGTGGCTTTCATACAGGTTCTCGCTGAGCATGATAACCGGACCCCACCACTTCATCTGGGCTCCGTTATGCAGGGCGTAGTGGTGGTTGGGACGCGTCGTGAGATGGGGGAAAAGCGACTGGGAGGAGCAAAGATAGCGCTGGTATATCTCGGTGTACCGGTCGGCCTCTGCTGGACTCACGGTGTAGGAGCAAAGGATGTTTGTCACCCCAACTAGATCATAAAAATTGAGGAGTAATCTCTCCTCTCTCTTCGACACTGTATGCCCCCACCAGAGTTCCGGAATGATCAAGGGGAGGAAGATGGAGAACAGTACCAACCAATTATCGGCTTTCAGCTTTCCGTGCGCCTTCTCTCCGAGGTACACAGGTGGCCGGTCAATCCAAGAGGGAATAACAACGTCAGCAAGCCCCGCATAGATAAATGCCATACAGTCGCTGTCAAAAATTGCCTGTGAGGGCTTCTCGCTGTCGTAGATGGCCTCCTCGTCATCTTCCTCCTCCTCCTCGTCATCCTTGTCCTCGCCCTTGTTCTCCTCGCCCACCTCCCTGTCAGACTCGGGGATGAAAAAGAACGATGTATGGCGGCTGAGGGAGGCTGGGACGTCATTCTCGAAAAGACTGTCTCAATGGAGATCCTCGAGCTCGGCCGCGACGTTGTCATCTACGTCCATCAGGTCCACATCGGAGGAGGAGGAGGATGCCGCGTCGAACGTGCCAGCGCTGCTCCCTGCCTTCGCAAAGTCGGAGCCAATCCCCCACTTGAGACGGCAGTGGTGCTGCAGAATACCTTCGATCCAGCTGTGCATAGGTCCCAACACCGTATGCTTCACTGGATCGCGGTATGTCAGGATGTTAAACGGTGAAAAGCGAGTGCCATGCTCCGCGAAAATGGCTTTGCAAGCTGCTTGGGTCTTGGCATTGAGCCAATCGGTAGCCGCGTGGAGGACCTCCCACCTGACCCGTGGCTCAAAGTTTTCGAGATCCAGGCGGTCGATGTCGGCGCGCTTGAGTTTGCAATAGGAACAAAAGTTGTGAGACCTGCAACCCGCTGCATCTAGCGCCTTCTTGAGAGCCAAGAGATTGCCAATCGCAACAAGGACCGCCACCCGGTAGAAGTCGCCGTCGGGGTGGTTGTATGTCGGCACTTTCTTCCCGGTCCACATCTCCTGAAACTGCTTCACAGGCGGCTCAAGGAGTTCGGCCATCGTCGTGACGGTGGGTTCTTTGGGCGGAGGCGTTATGCCAATGAAGAACACCATTAAGAACACCATTTCCTGGAGGTGCCACATTTCGTAGGGAAGATTGAGACAGACCGCCATAATAGCTCCACAGGACGCCGACTTCCCAATGATTTTGTTCATGAAGGGATTAAACCAGTCGATGTAGAAGCTGAATACAAGATTGTTGGGCTCCGATGTGAAAGTCCCCAGACTCTGCCATGCTGGGCTATCCCAAATGGACGCCATCTTGTCTGGATTCGGTTGATGGAGATGGGATTTCCGAAGAAGGTCCTCCATCCCAGGCCGGGACAGAAAATGTGCGAGCCAGCTCTCAAAGTTCTGTGAGGAATATAGACGTTGGGGGACAATTTTAAGGCCTGCACGAGTTTGTCGTTCCACCCAGAGAGGAGTGTTACACGGCCGCGAATGACTGGTCTGTCGAGCAAGGCAAATTTGCGGTAGTTTGTCCAGTGAATACGCTCAAAAACATTTTGGGCAACAAATCGTCTGTTCGATGACTGGGTCGATCGAGAGGTACTTCACAGCGGTGCGTACATCTTTTGGAATTTTATATCCGGTGTCTGATGCAGTGGACATAGTGATCATGATACCGAAGACCGTGAGCACCGCGCTGCTGGCCTCTCGGCTGAGACTGCATATAATATGCAGCCAAGACACGAGTGTGCAAGCCACGAAAGTCAGACGACGACGGTGGGTTGCGGGGCCTGAAATAGAGAACAAACCAACACATTGCACTCAAGACAGTCACCGGACTAACTTGTGTCTTCCTCTTCTACGTCTTCATCATCACGCACAACTTCAAGAGTTCTGGGGCGCTTATCCTTCGGCGCTGGTGGTGGTTTCACCGTGTCTGCTTTGTGAGTCTGAATCTGAATGCAAATTGGTATCCCGTTCACTGAAAGTATGCAGGGTCTTACCACCGGCAATTGACCAGACGCCACTAGGTTAGTGTCTTCCTTACTGTGGACCCTTAGGGTAGTCTTTGAATACCATACACCTTTCTTTGTTGACCCATCCTTCGTGATCCAGGTTCGGTTACAACAGTCATGAGAGCGGCATAAACACAACACAAAGTTTTCCTGCCCTGCGGATCCGCGTCCATTTCAATGAATAACGGAGGGCCACTCAATGTTGGACGTCTAGGACAAGGTGAGGATTGTGCCAGCTTTGTCCTTTGTCAAAGAGATTGGTATGATATCAAGATATCAAGATTAGATCCTTGATTCGCAAACCGTCCACCTTGTACTTTAATTCGTCTCAAACGGTCAGTCCATTGCCGTGGGTGTAACACTGAGATTCAAATGTTTGAAGCCAGGTGTATCTACAGAGACAACTGCAATAATACAAGTGAGGTACGCTATTTACACGCTGAAATCAGCAAGCTAATTTATCTACAGGTAATACTACAATATGCTACAGGTCTTTTCCAAGAAAGTAAGGAGCGTGTCAACTATTGGTAAGCGTAGCGGTGGTCTTCAAGCTCGGTGCTGAAGCGAAAATCAGGGAGGAAAGGAGAATGCAAGAGAGCACTTACATTACTGGGTGCTCACCGATAGCGGTGAGGAACTCCGTGATGATTTGCTTCAAGTTAGATAACGACTGCGCTACCTGCAGGAAACGCCACAGTTCCCTGTGGAAAACCCGGCATCCCGAGCAGTGTACGATATTGCGGTCAGCCTCGCACAGAAATGCAAGGTGACACAGGCGTTCTGGGAAAGGGATGAGCGCGGGTGGAAATATTGGGGAGAGTGCCCACCGATGCAGTACCGCTGCCTCGTTCGGAACGAGAAAAGCCAGAGCCGTCTGTGGCTACCGGCGTTGCATTTTACGTACCCCTGGTGCCAGTGGGAGACATCTTTCGCGCTTCTGAACTTCACCCGGAGTGAGGGGAGTAGCTGGGTGAGGGATACGGTGCCGTCCTTGACGCCTGCACATTCCTCCTCCTTCAGCTCGACGAAGCAGTACACTGCCCCCCCACTGTGGTCATGCGTGTATAGGCCGGAGTTGGCCAGGTGCAGCGCGATCTGGTCAACGAACATTTAACGCAGGATATAGCGCAGAGCGGCGGACCGCTTCATTGGTGGGAGACGGCAGGCGAGGTCCACTTCCAGCGAGTAAGCACGGGCTGGGCGGGAGAGATCGGCGATTCGACGAGATCGGCGGAGAGCAGCGGGGTCGAACACAGCAGAGACGGCGGGGACAACACAGTTGGCTGCAATGTTGTCGCGTTCGTTGGGGTCGGACGAGGTGAAGACGATGAGGAGGTCGGACGAGGCGGAGACGACGAGGGCAGCGACCTGAACGATTCGGCCGCGGTGAGCAGTGGGGCAGGACGCAGTGGCAGCAATGAGGGCGACGTCGGCGCACAAACCAGGCTGCCGATGCTGGGATATGCGGGCAGAGCGAGTGGGCGGCATATTCCAGATAACAAGAGAGGCCCCCCGCTCCCCCCGGCAGAAGCAACAGGGCTGGGGGAGGAACAAGACCCAGCCACAGATGAGGGGAGAGAGGGAGCGGAAGAGGAGGGAAGGAGGAGGGAAGGAGGAAGAGGGAGGTGACTGTCCAAATTTGGACGGTCACATTCGCTCTCAACGCACGAAAAGATACACACAGTGCGTGTGCGACGTCTTCCCTCCCCGCGCCACCAATGTATTCCCCCCCGTGCCGCCAACATCCTCCCTCAACGTTTTCCCCGCTCCCCAACGTCTTCCCCGCGCCCCCAATGTCTTCCCTCCCCCCGCGCCCCCAATGTCTTCCCCCCCGCGCTGCCAATGTCTCTCCCCAACATTTCCCCCCCACCCCCGACGTCTTCCCTCCCCCGCGCCCCCCAATGGGTTCCCTCCCCCGCCCCCAACGTGTTCCCTCCCCCGCTCCAACGTCTTCCCTCCCCCACCCCAACGTCTTCCCTCCCCTGCCCCAACGTCTTCCCTCCCCCGCCCCCAACGTCTTCCCTCCCCCGCCCCAACGTCTGCAATGCCGCACGTCAAACACCTCCTCCTCCCCGCACTCGTTCTCCCGCCCTGGTTCTACTCCACCCCCGCTCGCCTGCACGCACTCACCTACTCCCCCTCGCAGGTTCCCCGCCTCACCGAACCCTCCGACTTTGAGACGAGTGTGTGCAGTGACTCCAGGTGGCTTCGTGTGCAGGTCTGTGTGTGGCAGGAAGAGGAGCGGGAGCAGGATCGGAAATGGGGCTGAGTGGGGTTGGGCGGGTCGGGTCGTCGGTCCGGCGCCTTTGATTGGCGCGGACTGATGTCTTGTCTTCGACTTTTAAACTTATTGTTATTCAGTCGTGCACTTAGCTATCTCCCTTGAAACAAGCAAAGTATAATTCTCTTTAATTAATACAAAAGGTGGTTTGAATTAAGTCCTTAGCGCTGAAGGCGAGGCTGCAGCGTGGTCACGGCAAAGTCCGAAAGGTCAGAGCGGCCGGATTTAGTAAAAGGACATCAGTGAGGCGTGTCAAAGGACAAACAGTGCCAATTCTGCAAAGGACAAGGGATTGTCCGCCGTGTGTGAGTGGTCATATTTGTGGTTAGAACATGACTGGAACAAATTTCAACCAGGTTTCTTCTTGCCAAACTTTATATACAGTTCCTCAGCACAAAGAACTCAGTTGGGCATGTTAGAAAAGCTTTGAAAGAACCACCAAAGACCTTGTATGAAGGCTATGTCATTGCAATGCAGCAAATTAAAGCACAGAACGAAGACAACAGAAAGACAGCTCACTCCACCCTCATTTGGGTTGCTAATGCAAAGCGGTTGTTAACAGTCTCTGAATTAACCACAGCTCTCGCTATCAGGCCAGGTGCACAGAGCCTTGATAAGGATTATCTCCTGGACATTGAGACTGTTCTTGCTGTCTGTGCTGGGCTTGTGACTATGGACAAGGAGTCTTCTGTGGTGTGACTTGTCCACTACACCACACAGCAATATCTGGACAGCATTCAGGCTGTGTTATTCCCACATGCACAAACAGAGATAACACATACTCTGCTCACATTCCTTACCTTTGATGAATATCCAGATTCCTCCTGGAAGCAAAGGAATTTACCCCCTCTGGCCGAATATTCACAGTACTGTCTTGCACATGCTGCTGGACAGCCTGAAGTTGAACTCAGAGAAATTCTTCTCAAGTTTCTTGGTCAGGCTTTTCAATGGCATACAATGAATGCCTGGAATTCTATGCCATGGAATTATTTCCCTTGCCCATCAGAACCTTCAGCATTGTGGATGGCAGCAGCTGCAAACCTTGTGCAGACTACAAGATTTTTGCTCAAGGGGGCACCTTTGTTGCAGCATTCGGAGCACCCAGAGATCATTGTGGCGTCATGTTATGGTCATAAGGAAATTGTCAGCCTCCTTCTTGAAGAAGGTCCTGATATCAATGCAGCAGGGGGACATTATGAGAGCACATTGCAAGCTGCTGCTGCTGGAGGCCACATCGAGACTGTGTGCATGCTTCTCAAAAAGGGTGCTGATGTCAATGCAGTAGGGGGATTGTATTAAGGGAGCGCATTGCAGGCCGCTGCTCAAGAAGGCTGCACTGAGGTCGTTAACATCCTTCTTGAAAAGGGTGCTGATGTCAATGCAGCAGGGGGATATTATGGGAGTGCATTGCAGGCTGCTGCTGGTGAAGGCTGCACCGAGATTGTTAACATCCTTCTCAAACAGGGTGCTGATGTCAATGCAGCAGGGGGAGAGTATGTGAGTGCATTGCAGACTGCTGCTGCCGGAGGCCACACTGAGATTGTTAGCATCCTTTTCAAGAAGGGTGCTAATGTCAATGCAGCAGGGGGAAGACATGGGAGCGCATTGCAGCTTGCTGCTGTGGGAGGCCACACTGAGATTGTTAACACCCTTCTCAAAAAGGGTGCTGACGTCAATGCATCGGGGGGAAAATATGGGAGTGCATTGCAGGTCGCCGCTGCTCGTGCCTACACTAAGATTATCAACATACTTCTTGAAAACGGTGCTTAATATCCGAATTCAGACCTTTCGGACCCAGAGGAAGATGCACAATATGTGTCAGACTGATTGGGAATTACTATATTGCCTCTCATATCCCCCCCTATCAGGTGTTGAATATTTTTGCTCAATTTTCTCTATTTTCGAACTGTAGTTGTATTTCGGCAGGTTCATGTTCTGATCAGGCTCTACTCAAATAATTATTATTGTCTTCAACAAACTTTATGAGGGAGGTGGTTTAAATCCTCCTGAAGGCATTTTGTGAATGTTTCTAATTATAACTGTCTTTTCACTTCCATGCACACTGTTTCAATACATTGGTTCGTTGTATTGTGCATCTGAGTCTCTCAAGTTGGATCATGAGTCCATCACACAACCACAACAATGCAAAGTTAACTTCATTTACGGTTCACAGTAGCTCACAATTGTTTTTTTATGCAGATCACCCAGCAAGTAAGCAAAGTAATTTTCAAGGGGAACTCGGGATTCGAAAGTCGGACCCTGGCACCAGGCCACTCCCCTCCGGAATTCCCGCTGCTTACTGGGTCTGGTCAAGGTCTGGTTCAGATCCTGCAACTACCTTATTTGACTGTTCAAGGTACATGCCGTGGTTTCAAAACCTATCTGTAATGCTGCTAGGGCCGTAAGCACTGCCAGTGTTTGCCCACTGGGTAATGGCCTTTGAGAGCCCTTTGTAAAGGCCTTTGGGATCTCGCTCGAAATTTTGACCTTTGCCCATCATGTCATTCTGATGAGTCATTTCAATTTCCCTTTTCTCCTGCCCGACTTGCAGTATAAATTGACCACTGTAATACTCATTTCACCAGGGAATGAACAGAATACAGCCCGGATGCAGCCCACTCCCAAATCTACTGCAATGGCTGGATCAAAAAGTACATCAAAAGTAGATGGCTCTCTAACTTATGACGGTCATAACAACTATGGCAGCTTTCCCTAGAAGCAATGGGTAGACCTGGTCAGTTTCATGATATGTAACAACATGTTCGGACTTGGAATCGTGCTCTGCGTGAATAAAATTGGCGCTGTTGGACCACGTGGGAAATTGATCAAAGGCCTTTGGCGTGCCCTTTGGTCAAAGCCTTTGCCCTTTGAAAATTCCTGACCTCTGATATAGGCCTTTAGGGTGAACACTGCTGCTTAAGCAGGCCTCCAGAAATTTGTTGAGTCTCACCCCAAGACCACTTGAAGACACCTTTTGGTTGAAATTGGGTGGGATTATCATCTTGACACATCCTGAAGCAAGTAAGAAGCAGAATTCGGAGTTTCTCACCTACTCGAACCTCTACCATGCATCTCCCAGCCCTTTTCTCCCCTTTCATAAACTATAGTGAGAAGTTTTTTTCGGCCTTGGCCAGAAGTTGAGGGGTACCTACCCGTCCTCCAGATTCTGAATTTCTTGTGTGATGGGGGAATAAATCGTGTCCCCTTCTGGGTGATACCATTTTGTATGGCGTTCACTTTGTACATAAATTGTTTCGCACAACTTTTCATTTTTCATGCGCCTTTTCGGGGTGCCACCAAGATGCCGTTGTCGGTTTTCCCCCCAATAGACTGGGTATTGGGGGGTGCAGAAATCGAAAAAATCTCCCACAAAGAGAGGATTCTGGAGGGTTTAGAGAGGCTCTTAAGCTGCAAACCTCTCCAGGCATTTTCAACCGCTCGCTCTGATCCATTGATGGCCGGGTTTGATGTGCCTGATGGCCTTCATTAAAACCTTGGAATAAGATGCCGGAAGCCTCTCGGGACATTGTAAAACTGAATAAACCACGCTGTATGATAGCACGAAGGTTCAAGGATAGTGCCAGCGATGTTCACAACAACACTTTAAGTACTTTGTGCTATTTGAACTGATTCATCAGTAAAGAAGTGAATACAGGTTAAAGGGTGCTCACTAAAATTCCTGGTAACATATATAAATGTAGATTAGTCGCTATATGCTTCATTGAGCCCCATTTCCACCTCCAGTTTACAATATTTGAAGACAAAGAGGAAGTCAGCGTGAAATCTCTCTTTTGGTACAGGGAGAGCTGTAAAAAAATTAGAAGCTGAGCTGAGGGGTAGATTACCTCTCTAATACCTCTTTAGAGGGAGCCTTCCGCTTGAAAAAGACCTACTGTGCGCGCGACGCGTCACGAGGTCGCGATTGATGCGTGTGGCAAGCGTGTGAACTGCTGTTATCTGCCATGTTATCTGCTGTTAACGAATCTCACCACACAGTGGACTCTTTCTGTTGATTTTTTGGTGCTTTTTCCTTCCCCTAGACTGAAACTGGTCCCTCAAATATTTCTGTGAATTAAAGCTAGCTAAACAAGGGTCAGTGCGGCATATGGCAGATAACTTGTACAGCCACTGGCAGATAACAACCCAGCGGACCGGGCGGTAAACCCAAATATCGAGTTGGAACCTGTTGGAACTAGTTTCGGATCAAGCCGCCTCTCAGATCACATGATATTCACGTGCTGTGCACTCCGAGAATCACCGGCTTGCCGGTGCGGAGACAGGCTTGCTCCGAACCTAAGTTGGAACGGTGTAGTAATGTTAGGCTTGCTGTAAGGGCCTGAGATACACTTGATATGTCCTATCCATCCACTCCTGCGGATCCATGCCCTGTATTCAACCTGTTTTTGGCCAATCGATGAATCACCTCTTTATACTTGACAGAAGAGCCAATCCGTGGATAAGGTCCTGACAGGTGTCTCGGCGACGCGAAAAGATGTTCGAAACGAATTTTTAAGTCTTACGGGAAGTAGGGGTGCTCGATAAATAAATCGAACCGTTCAGTTCACTTCTTTAATGAGATAACAAATGTTGCAAGAGCTTGTGAAAACCTCCTGATTCGTATTTCTCTTCAGAGTACAAGGATTGCACAGGACGCGTAAATTCGGGGACCGAAAAAGCTCGATTCAAAATTAGGACTACATGGTACATATCGGCAGGGCCGTTGCAAGTACACTGAGTGTTGATTCGGAGAAGAGACTCAGGGTGCAACGCACTTGGTAGAGTGTGAGTGGCGCGTGAAGACGGGGCAGGGCTGAGGTCGCGGCGCACTACATCTGAGCGAGAGCAGCTGACGGGCTCTTAGCGTTGACATCCTGCTCCGCGTGATCGAACTCCTCCTCTGCCTCACTAGCAGTACCCTGGGGAATGTCCCCACTGGTGCGGAGGACTCGGAGGTGCCGCATGAGTTGGTGGAAGATACACAAGAGCTTTGTGCTGCAGAGTCCTGACGTTCTAGACTGTGACTCGAATACCGTCCAGCTGCGATGTGATGACCACGGTGTACTTTCTGCTGTAGGAGACGGCGGTCATGCTGGGGAAGAACACGACGAGGATGGTAGAGGAGAGGTGGCATTAGATCTGCTCCTCAAGATGTAGTTCCCCCAAAGTTCTACAATCAAGACTCGGAATGAGACGACAACCGTGGGTTTGCGAGCACCAGCCTGCAGGAACTGAGTGGGGACCTTACCAGAATGACTGCCAGCGCGGCGTCGTTGACGGCCGATTTGGAGATCATCGGAGCAGCATTATTTATTATATTAAAAAGTGAACTGAACGGGTTCGATTTATTTATTGCGCACCCCTAGTCACCCATTGTATTGCACTGCTCAAGTTCAACTACTTAAAAGTTAACTCCACTTAGGGATCACAATCATTTTTCTTCCCTTTACAGATCAAGCAAAGTAATCTTACCGTGAGCTGGGGTGCCCTCACTCAATTTAACCTGTCAGATGTACAATTTCTATGCGGGAGCAGGTTCAAAATCATCCCGACTACATGCAACAACCATCGGGTTCTTTTACTATACTGTCCTTAATTTCACTCTCGAGAACCTGCCAGAGCGCATACCCTAGTTCCTACTCAACTCTTCCCATTCAACACTCACTGAAAAATCTTTCTCAGCGAATCAACCCCTATCTCGCTTCGGACTCGGCTCTTTCGGCCGTCGGACTTGGCCCAAACGGGATGTGGCTGTGTCGAGCTCGCTTTCCGCTCTCTCCCGCTATTTGACGCGTCGACCCAGCTTTCACCGACAGCAGAATATCGGAAGGATAGGAATGATGGCGGACTCCGAAGTCCGCCGGACTGTCCGCCAGCTTAGTTTAGCTAATGCTACGCCAATACACTGCTTCTTGTCCTCTCGAGCATATAGGCTAGAAGCTACAGTGTCAACCCGCATTACTATACACTCTGCTTGCACATTGAGTGAAAATAAATCACTTCTCGTTCAAGGACTTTCTTTCAGTCTCGAGCTCTGCAGACATTGAGCTTCAGGACTTCCACTTCAGGCAATATCCTGCAGTGAAACCGGTCCAGTCATTGGTGTCCAGGTATTGACATTCACAATATATCCTGGAGAGGTACTACTCCAGCATTTCCCCTTCAGTAAATCTTCTTCAGAGACTCAGGATAACTGGAAGGCCTTCAATCAATTCCATTCACAGAGTTGCACCTCTCAATAATAAGCGAAAGAAGAAAGAGATGGAATCCGTGGGACCATAGCCAGCGAAAGTTAAAAGGCTTTTTTTAGGGTAGGGGAGAAAGAATATGTAACACGGAGGACTTGATGAAATCTAAGCAAAAAGCAGAGGAACAAAAGGGACCCTGGAGGAGTTGAACCAGATGAAAGAAATAGCTCACTACGCCATCCTCGTAGGGATGGTGCAATGAAACCAACTACACCAAGAGGGAATGCACAACAATGGAATTTTACTCTATATAGGTAACTGACAGATAAAAATAGAGAGTTTGTTTCGCTTGGATTAGGTACGCTCAATAATGCAGTTCAGTTCACTTTTTAATATTGTTTTCCCCGCCAAAAAATATTATTTTATTATTAAAAAGTGAACCGAACGGCTTTATTGAGCACCCCTATTCAGCTCTATCCAGCCGAAAAAAAATATTGCATGGTTCAGGAGCCTTATGGGGAGCACAAGCATCACAGAATGGGTCAAATGAATCTGATGCGCAGTGCAGAAATTCCAGCAGAGGGAAATATCAAGGGAATATGTACAATACAGTACACATTGTGCCATGAGGAAGTTGGCTGAAGTAGATGTGTTGAAGGAATATCACTTGAGCAATTGTGTTGAAGGAATATAACCGAAGCAATTGTCCAGAAGAAAATGTAGTTAATGGAAGTTCATGGACCAATTCGACTTCACATCCAATTGTGAAGAGGTTTATGTGCACTGAATTCCCTTTACATGAAGTCCTGAAGGATTTGTCTGGCGGACTGTCCGCCGGACTCCGGATTGTCCGCCATCATTCCTATACTTCCTACCCTCTCACCGACAGTCACCACAGCAATATC
This sequence comes from Mycena metata, assembly GCA_029378385.1. Taxonomy (NCBI): domain Eukaryota; kingdom Fungi; phylum Basidiomycota; class Agaricomycetes; order Agaricales; family Mycenaceae; genus Mycena; species Mycena metata. The sequence goes on from JARKIB010000127.1 coordinate 111,288, forward strand.
TGGATTACGGCCATTCCAGAAACCACGCGTTTGTCACGGTCGTGGTGAATTTGGACGAGGATGATGGATAACATGAACAAGTGGTGGAATTCGGACGAGGATGCAACGCGTACGTTCACGTAAGACAGGCCTTGATCGGGTGCACTGCTTGGCGAAGGCAGACCCGCCAAAATGACGGCATATGCCTCGATGTGGCGGAGCATATGCCGTGAGTTTGGCGGGTCTGCCTGGCGTAGGCAGATCACCCGATCAGGGCCTAACAAGTGGCCAGAGAGTGGAATGCCGCAGGCGAGCGCCGTCAACTCTGGCCCATGGGGTGAGCTGAAGTGATGGTGCCACAAAGTCGAGCGAGCCCGCGCATTGGACCGCCGCATCGACTTCCCAATACACGCCGACTTCACCCTGCCCTCGCATTCACATGCACACAGCCACACCCGATGACGCCCGCAGACCGCCGCCGTCGAGCCTCGCCGTCTCGCCCCTGGGTGGGGCATCGCACAAACGCAGAGTTATAGACCACTATGTGCGTCTTATTCCTTCCTTTGTCGTATTTTATGGGAGTGCGTACTAATGAATGGTGTGCGTTGGTAGTGACCCCCGGACGACACGCCACCTTTGTCTTCGGATTCGCAAGGATACTACGTCCCCCCACAATCCACCACTTCCACTCTTCCACTCGCGCCCATTGCCTCCTCTTCTGCTTTGTCTTCGATCACCGCCGAAGCTCTCCGTCCCTCCTCTTTGACTACTTCGACTGCAGTTCAGCTTCATGCAGACGCTGTTCGAGACGAGCAGGTGTGTGTTCGCTTTGTTTCTTCCTGGTGTTGCTTAGTGGGGGGTGGGATACTTTACATGTGCATCCTCTTCCTGAAGGCGTTCGTGCGCCACGCGCGTCCGATTTGGCGCGGTCAAAGAGTCCTTTGTGCGCACAACGTCTAACTTTGCTTTGCGCGTTGGCGTGCGCGCGCGGTCTTGTGTCTTTTGGCGCATGACGCGATTCGCGCCTGTTTCGGCCCTTTGGGTGGGTCGGGTGGTGCGGCGAGTTGGCACCTTTGGTGTCGGCCGGTGCGCGACGAGCTGTTTTTGCGTGTCGCCCTTCGGTGCGTGGGAGTCGACGCGACTCCCGCCCGTTTTCGGCACCTTTTGCCTTCCTTCGCGTGCGGGTTAGTCGGGCAGCGGCGCGGCTTGGTCTTCGCGAGTTTGCGTCGTCTATGGGCTTGGGCTCGGGCTCGAGTCCGTTCTGCGGCTTTTACTGTACATTCTGCTTTGCGCGCGCGCGCGCGAGTGGGTGGTGGACGATACCACGGCGCGAATTCGCGCGCGCGGGTGACGATGGGGCTGGGCGCGACGTCTTCCTCCAGCCGTTCGCTCCGCGTCGGTGTTGGCGGTGACGACTTGTCTTTGTACGCGGGCGGCGGCTCTTTCTCGACTTTCCACTCCCGCCCTTCCCTTCCCTTTATTTTCTTTCCCTTTACTCACCTCTTCTATTTTGTAGGTCTCAATCTGTCATCATCCTCGCCCTGCACTGCATCCATCCCAACCTCGCTACGCCCGCCACGTCGGGGAGCGAGTTTAGGATGTGTTTTGCGGGGCTTATGGAGAATAAGTATTTGGATGAGTGAGTCCCTTCCCCCACTCTTTTCTTTTACCTCCCTCGCGCTCCCTCGTATCGTGCTCTTATTTATTTATTTTCGCTCGTTAACCCTGCTCTTATTTGTAGTAACACCTACACCAACGCCACCTGGACCGCCGCCGTCTCGCTCCTCCCGCTCGCGCAGACAACACGATGGAGCGAAAGTTTCTTGTGGCGTGTGATTATTCCTGTGATTATTCGTGAGTACAAGTTCTTTTTTGTCTACGGCCTCGACTTCGACTTTGCCTCTACGGCCGCTTCGACTGTCCCGCGCGCATTACTTTGGTGCCCGTACATTTCGCGGCGCCGAGGACCCGTATTCCATAGAATACGCCTGTACTGCCCACCGTCGTGTCCTCGCGCTGTGGACGTTGTCAGCGTGCGCATGGGGGACGTGCTGCGCGCGCCGACCTTTCCCTCCTTACTTCCATACTCGAAAGAACCTCCCGCTGACGCGATCTTCGTTAAGTTATTCGGCTCCCAAAAAACATACAAAGACTGGGGCCGCCTCAAGGGCTTGGTGGGCACGAGGGCGAGGGCGGAGGTGAGTTACTAATTCTCATCGGTATCCCGTACCGTACGCCCGATGGTCGAGTCTTAACACGACTCGATGCGTGCGCCTTGGGCGCTGGGAGACGCGTTCCCGACGCGTTTTCCGATACACGCCTTGCATTCGGCGCTTGATGTACCCTTCACACGGCGCTTGAAGCGTCCCTTTACTTCCCCCTCCTTCCTTCGACTCGGACTCGACGCCAAAGAAGTCGCGCGTGGCTGTGTTCGTGGCGGTGCGGTACTTTCACTTTTTCTTTTGTTTCTTATTTCTTCTCGCGGACAATTACTGACCCTTCTTTTGCTGCTGTAGACACACGCGCCACCGCGGCGGCCGACCCTACCCACACGCACATCCCGCGCCCTCGCATCACCTTTCTTCACACGACTCCACTTCGCACCATAGGACAAGGCGGTTGACGCAGAGGCCGCAACAACGAGAACGCGAGGGGGGAGCGGGAGCAACAACAGAGGTGGCGGATGAGCGTGAGTCCGCCGCAAAGTGTGAGTGTGAGGAGGGAGGATGAGGGGAGGGGGATGGAGGTCGATCGGGAAACCAAGTATGGCCGGCGCCCCAGGAGGAGCGGGAGCGCGCAGAAGCCAGCGCGGCGGCGGGGAGGAAAGGGACGGCGCGGCCGACTCAAATGCGCGTTCACGGCAGAACGGGAACGCGCGCACGGCGTCATGTTCCTCGAAGGAATCATCGTACTCATCGGACGACGACCGGGACGCCGAGATGGCAGACGTCGAGGGGGACGATTGGGAAAGGGAGGATAATGATGACGATTCAGGGAGGTCGGATGACGGAAGGGCTGGGGGGTTGGAGATGGGGATGGGGATGGGGAAGTACGCTACCGCGCCCCGCGCGACGAATGTGTCTGCGCGCAAGGGGTGGGATGAGGACGTGGGGGATGCGCGCAAGGCGGCGAGGAGGGCGCGCTTGCAATGTATGGGCGCGCCGCCGCAGATGGTGCCGTCTATGGCTATGGCGGCGAACGCGAACGCGAGCCGGTACCACCCCCTTCCGCACCACCAACTTCCAGCTCCGCAGCTTGCGCCAGCGCCCCAACCATTCCTCCCTTCTTCCTCTTTGACTTCGCAGCTGCAGCAACACGGCTTTGGGCTGGTGCCGACGGTCGGCGCGATGTCTGCGCAGAACTACGGCGCGGCGGCGAGGTGGGGGGTCCAGAGCAGCGGACGGCGCCTGTGCGGGGCGTGAGCTCGTGGACGCCGCCGCAGGCGCACGCGGGGCTCCCTCGGCTGCCGCATTCGCACTCGCACTCGCATACGCAGCACCCGGATGCACATAACGGGGCCGGGGGCGTGGAGCAGTGGACGCCGCTGCACGTGGAGCAGTGGACGCCGCTGCACGTGGAGCAGTGGACGCCGCTGCGCGTCCAGGGGATGCAGCAGTGGATGCCGCCGCGGATGGGGCACGGTGCGACGAGTGGGTATGGCGGGAGCGAGTGGACGCCGCCGCGCGTTGCGTTGCCGAGGTTCGCGGATTTGGAGAGGTGGTCCTCGGCGCAGGAGGTGCAAGGGACGCTGTGTCCACCGACTGGTCCCGGGGTGGACGCAGCAGAGGGAGACGCACCCCCCACCAGCCGCGGCGGGCGGTGTTTGCGAATGCGGGCCATCGGGGGTGAGTGGGTATGCGTATGCGTATTAGTGTGCGTGTACCGCAAGTCTTGTTTTTCTTTTTGCGCCCTTCGACTTTTCTTCGTGCCTTTACGACGGATTGTATTTCCGAACTCTTTCCTTCTTTTTTCGTCTACATGCACATACAGTGCTGGTGGTGGGCAATCCGCGATGCCATCAATCCGGTCCCACGGTCAAGATGCCGAGTTGCCGAGCATTTGACTGACCCAGATTCCGCGGACGCGTTTTGGTGAGTTAAACATCCTCAAATCTCTTAGACCACAAGGGAAAAAACATTCAGGATCTCTCTGGGGATGTTGCCTTCAGAATGAATTTTCTAATTTTAAGAATGTTGCCTGTCGGAACGTAATTATTGCAGTGAATTTCCATCCTACAAAGGGGGTAAGGAGAAATCACAAAATCCGTTCTGAAGGCAACATTCCCCGGGGTCTTATGCATAATTTTGTCTCTTGACCGAAGTCAAAACTTGAGGGATGAAGGCGAAAAGAATTTGTTGCTGATCGAGGTACCATCAATTTAGCCTGTATTTGAAGACCGCTCGAGCACCGTGTTAATCCATAAATCAACAGCCTGCTGGCTCCAAGCCCTCAAACAGAATCGATTAGGCTGTGGACCTTCACACAGCACCCCAAAAACTCAAAAAAGTACTGAATTATCTGTGAATGGGTTATTCAATGCGCCCTCAGCCGCAGCAGTGATCTGAAGTCGCCGCAGAAATTGAGGCTTTTTACATACAATTCGGAGCAGAAAATTCTGAAACTCGGCTATATTGTCCAAAGATAGGTACATTCCAAATGCTGCACGAAATTTGAAATGCTTGTGGAACAATGCACTCACACCGCGACCGCGACGCGTGGGTCAACCAAATTTTGATGGCGCCTGCTAAGGTGTGGCTGTGCTCGTCACGGATCAGGGCCTTTGATTGCCCACCACCACATACACTTTCCCTTACAGTTGCACCTCATCGCATCGCATCGCAATCATCCATCCTCTCCTGCATTTATATTCATTCATCCTCTGCATTCACCCATACAAATCACATACACTCCTCGCATACATACACCCTACATACAGAGACAGAGACACAACTTCATCGCATTGGCTTCTTCGCATCGTACCTACCGAGTCGCACCTATATACAACCACCGAGTACTACTGAAGATTCAGGTACTACGCGCTAAAGAAGAAACAAATGGTATTTTTAACACCCCACTTTTGACTTGTGCGATTGAGTGAAGAGCAAAGGATCCGAGTCGTACCAGGTAAAAACTTTGGCGGGAGATAGGGCTTGTGCGCCGCGGAGGTGATGAGCGGGCGCTCGTATCACACACCCGGACGCCGGCGTGCATGTCGATGAAGAGCAAGAAAAAAACGGCTCCTTAGCGGACTTGACGCGGCCTATACACATGAGTCTTAGATCCATTCGAAGCAAGGGCTGTCACCTACACGAAGGACCCGCCGTCCGGGACAAGGAGAGGCGAGACATGTGCGCGCGGGATGTCCGGGAACGCCGCCAATGCGATCATCTCGACGTCGGGCGATTGCGAGCTGGCATGGCCATGGGACGTCGACGCCGTAGAAAAAATGAGCCTGTTTTGAAATATACGTACTGGGATGAACTCTGGATGTGTGAGGCGTAGCGTAGATTTGGGTTGTATCCACTGATTAGGAAGGTCAAAGAAGGGACGAGTACGAGTACGGAATGCAAGTTCCTTCGGGCGCAGATAATAGCTATCACAGGGCCTGCAGAGCGGGTTTGTGGCGCGCTGCATCAGATTGTATGGAGAGAACTTGATTATTTGGGGCGATCTGGGGAATAAAGTGAGGGCGAGAAGGGGTTTACATATTGCAAATGTGGCTCTCGTCGGGAAATCATGATGCGCGAGGGGTGGGCGGAACTGGCCGCAGAATGGAATGGATATTGAGGCTGGCCGCGTAATCGTCGTTCCATGTGAGAGCCGGACTGTTGACAAGACAATAAAGTAGAATATGTAAAGGTCGTAACTGTAAGATTGTTGGAGTGGTAAGAGTTGTTTGTACCCTGGTCGTGAGTCCGAGTCGGAGACGACTCCGGCGGCTGCGGAAACACCAACAAAGTGCCAGCGAAGGGACGAGTACGAGTACGGAATGCAAGTTCCTTCGGGCGCAGATAATAGCTATCACAGGGCCTGCAGAGCGGGTTTGTGGCGCGCTGCATCAGATTGTATGGAGAGAACTTGATTATTTGGGGCGATCTGGGGAATAAAGTGAGGGCGAGAAGGGGTTTACATATTGCAAATGTGGCTCTCGTCGGGAAATCATGATGCGCGAGGGGTGGGCGGAACTGGCCGCAGAATGGAATGGATATTGAGGCTGGCCGCGTAATCGTCGTTCCATGTGAGAGCCGGACTGTTGACAAGACAATAAAGTAGAATATGTAAAGGTCGTAACTGTAAGATTGTTGGAGTGGTAAGAGTTGTTTGTACCCTGGTCGTGAGTCCGAGTCGGAGACGACTCCGGCGGCTGCGGAAACACCAACAAAGTGCCAGCTGAGCGAGGTCGCGGACGACCTCGGCCGTGCGACGGGGCGGAGCAGCTGGATGCGGATACATCCGGTGTTGAGTTGCCTCGGAATGGAGTGCCCTCCATGTGAACCGACTAAATGCTTTGAAAAAGAAAACAATTGGGGGCGGTTTCAAGTTGAAGAGTGGGCTACCGACAGCGCAGGATAAGACTCAGGATAATATATTAGCTATATCATGATCGATGCAGCCGACAGTTCGGAAGGAGGCGGAAGAGTGATCGGTGAAATAAAAATGAATGGGAGGCCATGGGGCGGTAGACGATCTATCAGCAGCACAATCTAGTCAGGGGATTGGATTGAGGCACGGATCCCGGAAATTTCTTGCGCCAGTATCAATCAAAATAAAGGAGGCAACATGCGAAGCCCGCACTAGAATGTAGGGACGATCGGAATAGGCGACGAGTCCGAATGTGGGGAGGTGAAAGAGACAGGAATGTCGTGGGAGCCGCGTGGCGTTTGACGAAAGAATCGAAATGAGGTAAGATTAATTTGAAACGAACCAAGATCGTGAGCTGGCTTGCATGTCAGTTGTCTCGGTGGCTGTCCTTGAGATGAATGTGGATAATTGAGACTTGCGTGGTAAAACCTTTATTCGGAGCTGTGCTGCCAGTGCACCAGAGAGGAGTCAGGGAGATCAGGGCAGCCCTGAAAGCCACTACTTTGTTGAACGGTAGATCCGGTGCGGTGAATGAATGGAGATTGCGGGGCCTGTCGCCGAGAGACCGAAGGCAACTGACTGAGTTTCTATCGCTTGATGATGGAGGGGGAGACAGAAATGGAGATGTTGCACGTGCTTCCATTGAAACTTTCCTATTTGGGAACTTTCCTTCTCACTGCCGGTACTGCAGCCTATTCGGCGTTCTTTCTTACAGTCACCTCAATGCTAAGCAAACAAACATTCTCTAGTCTTCTTGGATTTGTAGCCGCTCTGCGTTTACAAAAAGATAGCCGTCCGCACGTCACGGTCGTGGTGGCGGCCACATGTACATTTGAGGCTGGCCCCTTCTCGAATCTTGTTCATCTGTTTTTCAGGCTTAGTGGTGGGTGCCATTGACATCAGGCGCACTGCTTACTACAGATAGGAACCCATCGCGCCCAGACCGAGCCTCGCCATACTCTAACCCTTTGTGAAAACACGTTGACCGTCGCAGGATGAATTGAATCTTGGTTGCGTTCTTCTCCTTTCATGTTTTTTTCGCGGTCCTATTGCATCGGAACAGAGCCGAGTTTTCGACGATTCTTACCTCTCTGTGGTTCTCATCACCTTGGTGATTCACTTTGCGCCAAACCTATCCCAATACGACGGAGTCGCTACACTTGACATCGATTCACCTCTGATTCACCTCAAGTCCACCTCGTTCAAACAGCGCTGGCCTTTGTTGCGCCACCATCGATATCGATTCTTATCCCATCTACGGGTTTTCATTGACGTCCCCCTTCTTCGCATAGACCGCACACCGGAGCATATCGTGGTCTAACCATCTACCCGTTCTCTGCGCGAACCTCCAGCGAGTAGCAGATTGGCACCGGGTATGTATGGACCATGCTGGCAACCCTCTTTATGTCGGACCTCCCAGCACGGCAAGTTCCACCACAACTGCGTATTAGTGTGCGCTCGCGGACTATCAGCATCGCCGGTGCCAGTGTCCCTACTCAGGCTGTAAAGCTTCTCGTACCCTGTCGTCCACACTCAACAGCTCGCTGATCCAAACCTTGTATTGCTGTTCTATGCCCGCACGTCTGCATCTACATCCTGTCCGTCGTCGGACCATCGTCTTCCGAGTCGGCAAGTATCAAATCATTGCGGTCGGAATAGATCCATCCATTCCATTTGCTCCTTCTCGCCGCCATCTTACCCTTTCCCCGCGCCAATGGCGTATCCGCCACTGGTCTTTCATGTATCTGTCGGCCTACGTTCCCACATTTGCTCCCGTCCTCCATCGGATATACGGTACTAATCAACGAATATAGCCTGGCGTGACGCGGGCTGATAGTTACCCGTGGGTCGACTTATTTCAGATCCGGCATTGAAATATTGAATCCTTAACTGCCATAGCTTGTCTCCGCTCCAAAATTTGTACGGCGAGCGCCGAGCACCGACCGCCGAACAGTTTTCCATCGCTGTTTTCATACTGTGCGACTCCGACGTTACTACCGCTGTTACATTTGCCTGCATCCGTCACCGCCGCTTCTCACAAAGACACCCAAAATTCCGGAGCCTACCTGTGCTTCGCGGTTTCACGGCTGGGGCCGCGATCGCGAGTTTCGAAGTTAGTTATCTCTGGAATATGTCGAGAAGGTCTGATCCACAAAACTGGATGCACAGTTAGTGCTTGGTCAGTACGGTTCGTTTTTCAAAGGTGGGATTAATCATCTCAGGTGAGTACACCTCCCGGCCGACGCTCAAATCGCGCTCGCGAGCCGGTGTCCCGAAGTGGCGGCCCGGCATCGGGGGAAATAAATTTAGGTCTAACTGCTCTCAGTATAATTGAACCTTCGGTTCAACCGCCGGTGCTTGCCTCAGTTCCCGCCGAAGCCACACTGGATTTTCTTGGTCCCCAGAAAAGGGAGACAAACTGACAGGAGTCCTAAATCCAATTCGGCACGGTCCTTGCTTGGTTCTCTGTTCAACTTTCTACGAAGTCTAAGGTATCGGCCAAGATTAGCCGATCACCGATCAATTCAACGACATCCCCAAACAACGCTCTTCTCCCGCTCCCTCATGGATTCTCTTCCTGAACGCAGTTATCCCTCATCGCATCCGTCTCTTGAGTTGTGCTACTTCCTCACTGACCACGAAACACTCCTGATCTCTGAATATCTCCACAAAAGAAAAACCTACCCACCAAGATTCGATTCAATCAAAGGGTGCGCTAAATGGACAAGCAGGAAGATTCTTGCCGGCAGTCTCGGAATAGATCTACTTGTCACCACGAAACCTCAATTAGACAACTCTGACCCGTCTGCGCGGCCCGTCCTGATTGAAAACCTCCGTCTGCTTGCGACGTTAGCCGAGTCGTTCACGGAACAACGTCCAAAATCCAACACGAGCTGGATTCAGCTCTGTGACGATCTGGACCGGTAAGGTCTGTTTCTCGGGCTCCATCCCTATCAACTCCCGCGCAGACGTATGGATCCGATCTCCCACAGGCTTCAATCTCTGGAATATTTCCGGCTTGGTCCAAAAGGCTCCGTCTGATGAGGGTTGGGTGCTCGTGGGGCGCATGTAAGCACTCCCCGGTGTCACCTTCTTCCCTTCCGTGTACTGCGGCCAGGAATCCAGAGTTTGTGGTGACTTTACCAACTCCGCTCTCCATCTCTGATTCGTACGGAATTCAAGCCCTCATACACGTTCTTCAATTGGCTGGCAGAACTGGAGCTACTCTATTAGGTTCCATTAACGTTGTAGAAGCGGAGAATTGGGACGCGGCGGGAAGCCGGCTGACAAGTGCCGCCCGAGTGCGTCTAACAATCTCGCCGCTTTATCACAGCTGCTAAGTGTTTAGAGGAATTGTTGAGAAATGCGGAAGACGCCGACGGTGCGCACCAGATCGGCAGGGCCTGTGCGATAATCGTCTACTTCTCGTCTCGAATGGAAGCGATATGGTTCTTTGCTCACTCCGCGTGTCGTTCGCCACCCGACTGCAGGCATGGAAAGAAGGGAATGACGGTGTGCCTACAAACATGGCGCAAAAAATAATGGGTAATTATTTTCTCCGTGTGCTTGAGCCTGCAGTTTACGTCCAGTAGACGACAAACCGCGGCTGTCGTTCTTACCTCCCCACGACATTAGTCTGGAACGCTGCTCCCGGTGCGCCACTGCTAATCTAGAGCTCAGCGGGAACGGGAACGATTGGCGGCAAACTGGCCGCAACACCGCCGCTGGTAACGAAGACTCGGAAGCAGTCAACTAGCTACAAAGGGGGTTTGCCGCCGCCGACAAACTCGATAACGCGACGGCGCGCAGTCCCAGAATTAAAGGTGGCGCTCCTTTTCTTGTCCCTTGCGGGATATTGAATGAGTACAGATCCCCATTTTGCGGACCAGGGGTATGTTACTCGAGGGAGGTCCGCCTATGTCGCTGAGCCGTTTACAGCTAGAGCATATTTCATTTCGGGTCGTACGACCGGGCAGAAAGCGGCTCTTGATGAAGCTATCTCTACCGTATACGCCTTCAGTCAAAACGTAAAGTCTCATATGTTCCGGAATCCCCGTATACCGCAACGGGACACTCTGAGTACCAGGAACTTCGTTGGCTGAGACTGGCCATTCTAAAACGGCGTAAACCGGAGAATCCGCGCTGTTCGGTGGTGGGTTCTTTACCTCTCACGCTGATGACCGATACAACTGTCCATGCAGCGTTCAAATCCATCATCGACCACATGATGTTCTGCGAAACCAATATTACCGAGTTTGTGCTCATTCGGCCGTGTGCGGCCGTGTTCTCAAGCTGTTATGTGTTAACATTCTTCGAACTCTGAGCAAATCACCAGTCCGTCCGACCAGGTTGTGTTCGGACGTTGTCTTATTTTACTTCAGTGTGCTGGTTACCGCAGTTAATCAGTACTGTCTTCAACAGCTTTTGGCAGCACAAGATAGAACGGGAATGTGCAAATCAACTACTTTTTTCTTTGATTGTACATCGTCCAAGATGAAGACCATTCGAGGGTACGTGCGGTCATAGACTCGGCGTTTACGGGTACGTTAACTCGATTCGTACTCCGCTCTGCGTATGGTATTGCTTTCCTCCAGCCACGTTCGAGGCTGAGTATGGTCTCCTCATTTGCCCGCCACGGCATGTCTCACGGTACGTTCCTTCCGGCCCCACAATCCCTCACGGAAAACATTTCTGCGATCTAGCTCATCTGGCAATGGCACAATGCGGCGACCGCCATTTCAACGCCAAGCGGTGGACCGTGGCCGCGGACTGGTTCCTCGCCGGGAGCCATCAGCTGTTTCGAGCGGCTTGCCTCACCAGTGGCGCGAAATATTTCCGAAAAGCCGCCTTGTGCTATATCGAGCAGCGCGAATATGCAAGGGCCACCGCGGTGATCCGACGCTGTTCATTGAGGCGACAACACATTATGTTCTATTTCTCAACGCCGTTCATCAAGATTCAACATATCCATTTCGAGTGATAGGAACTTACTTATCTCGAACGCTGACAACGACAGTGAAGGTCGGAACTCCTGCGTCAGTGGCTAACCAGCTGAGGTTTCCAGTGATTCGAGCGATTTAATTCGAGACAAGGTGAAAGGTGCTTGACCGGAAGATGCTTCTGTTGGCAACTCAGATTTCGCATGACTCGGAGATGAAAGCGGTTCTTCTCTCCGTCCGGGAAGCGCCCCTGAAGACCCTGAAAGTTGAAAATAGCGGTGAGACGGTAGTCGAGGCGATGGCCCTGATCCGCTGCATATGAACCTGTTGGTGGAACCGGCTTCGAACAAGTGCGCCATGTTTTCCACATCTCGAATTGCCTCGAAGCCCGTCTTGATTGAAACCTTGATTTCTAATTTCCACACCTGTGCGTCTACTCTTCTATTCATCTGGGCGATGCCGGCTGTTCTGACACCCGGACAGCCAAGATCCTAGTAGAAGCCGCTTGCGCTCGAAAGGCGGTCGCTCTGATTATCAAGGATGTATCTTGGTAAGGGCGAACCGCGTATAATTGTGCCGCGTAGGGGAACGGCGCTGTTATTCGAAGTTGCAAGAGACGTCAATCAATTATTGACCGGAACCTGAATAAGTTTCAATGGTCCTATGTTAGCTCCTCCCCACATGTTGTGAGGCGTCGCCGGTTGACGTCGATGCCGACTTATATCTTCATCTCATCAACGCATTCTTCTTTGTTGGGGGTCTCCGGTCGAGGTATTATTAAATATCCGCTTCACCCCGCTAAATATTGACATTATTTACGGCAGCATTTACTGGCCGTTCAGCCGCCAATGGCACGATCAAAGTGCGAACTACTGCATCTCAATGGTTCCTGGTTGATTTATTCATCTTAGTTGAACCGCCTACGGAAACCGCGGGAGAAGTTAGGATGTGCAAGCAGAGGATTTTGGGCCTTGGCAATCACCGCAAAGAACAAGATCACAGATGCAGATGATATCCTCCGTGACTTCGAAGCCGAACTCTGGCGCAACTCAAAGACTGGGTCGCGTTGCGATGGGAGAAATTCATTAACTTCCCACTTTGGCTGACATCTTGCAAGATGTTGTGACATCCAGGCCCTTGCGTGTGGGCACATACGAAGCAATTGCACACATGTTGCCTCGTTTTCTCCTTGACCAGTCGAACCTGTTTCCCATTTTTCTCAGTGGTATTGTCTGACCAACGGTACGTTCAAGGGCCGTCTGGATTTTCAACACGGCTCACCAGTTGTGTTGCATTCCTGTTCGGCGGCTTGGAAGTCCCGTACCGTCGTTTCTTTCTTCTGGTTCTGATCTTTCCTTACGCGATCCTACGTGCGAGCCAAGACCAAAACTCCCCTTTGGTCGAGAAAATTTCCCGATGGCTGCGAACTACATGCGCCATTATCCATTATTCTTGCGCGAAACACGCCCGCTGATCGATTGAAGGCTATGGATATGCGGAACAAGTAGTTAGTGTGATGGAAGACTCATAACAGCGAAGGCGACGATGTACGACTGCAGCTTATCTTCCGCCGCTGACGTTGTCTTAGAGCTACCGGTGGAGGAACACAATTGGCTGCTGGGTACCTCATACAATACCGGTTTTGAATGTCTTGAGTAAGCCGTTCAATCTATCACTTTGCGCCACTTTTCATTCGCATCCCGCAGAGCCTCTGCTTGATGAGGCTAAACGATGGGTACAAAACAAAACTAAGCCGGATTATATCGGGCTAGTAGATGTGTACAGGTTTCCGAGATCTTGAGAATAACCAGAAACGATGAAAACCAAATGAAAACATACCTTTTCCGCTCGTTCCTTCCCGCCAGGGATGAATCTGCAAATAACGATCACCGACTCGAGCTCAGTCTTGCTGCACCTGCGTCTTTGTCTCTCTCCCTGAGAACTGTATGGTCATGGATGAGTTTGACTACTCTTCGAGTTGCCCTCATTCTCACCACGATGCAGAACACGTTAGTCTTCCTGGCCACGGCCAAAACAACTTTGGAGCACGGATCGAAGAAGGTGGCAGAGTCTCTCTCAGTGGGCGTCTCATTCGGCCCCAGTTACAACGCTAGCTCAAACCTCGATAGTGGCCTACACGTAATTGGCAATCCGCGGCCAAAAAGACTTTGGTGCAACGATCTGCAACATTCTTTGACTGGGAGGCTTATGAGGCGCCGATGTCATTGAGGCAACGTTATTTCAAGCTTCACGGCTCAACTTCAACTGCGCAGGATTGATTCCTATTCAACAGCAGAAAGATTGGACACGCCGAAATCAACATGCCGTCGGAGCCAGCGTTCGGCGGAGTGATCTGCGAATCGGCATCGCTTTCGGCATAGGCTCGGTCAGCGTAATGTACGCGGCAGTGTCGGCAGTGTTCGGCATCGGATAACATTGGCCGCCAGTGCACGTCCACTGGACTACAGGGGAGTCCAGTGACTCCATTGCTATCCACTTGTCCTCAAAGAACTCTATTCGAGCTAGAAACATTCAAGGAACCTGAAATGCCACTAAGATTTGCCGGGACCGTGTCTGAATCTCTGAAAATGTACAAAATAAGTCATGACTCCATTACATAGTAGTGGTTGGCACGAAGCATGAATTAGCTTCAGGAAGAAATGACACTATTTGCTGCAATCTTATTCCGTCTCCGCGCTCTGTAGCTCGCAACCAAAATTACTACCGGTTTGTAGGTTGGATGGGGGCTCGATCGAGAAGCAGACCGTAAGGCCTGGAAGAGTACTCATATCATCCTATGAGATATTTGCGGCAGCTCTTAATAATTCCTGGTACCATATACCAGGTCTAGAACACGAATAGCCATCAAGCAAATGATGGCCCGATCATACCATATAATGATATTTTACCTAATTAAGGGCATAAAGGCGTTGCAAAGAATATGATTTGGGGCAAATGGGTCTGTAAAAATCCTGATACGGTATAAAGTGGGATGAATTGGGAAATGTAAAATCCGGAGTTGATCTGGTGTAGTGTTGTAAATGGTCCGATCGACTCCAAGTAGTTAGATGGCGGTGATATGTCCCTCACCTTTCAACTTTTCCCCCCGGAGTCTTCCGGAATCGATTTGTGGAGTGGTTTTCCATCTTCTTGTGAAATTTGCCAGAGATTGAAGGCAGGGAAGATATAGGAAATCGGTCGCCGGTCCATCAAACTTCGATTTTGGGACAACAACTGTGGGAACTTTGATGAAATGAAAGTCCCTATCTTATGTGGTAACGCTAGGGTTCTGTTTTTTATTCTGGTTAATAAACATGTTTTCAAACAGGTGTTTATAAACCCGGTTTATAATGGTTGGGCCAGGACCCCTGGTTTTTAATTTGGTGTGGCAGTGCTCGGCAGACCCAGTAGAGGCCCAATTTACGCAAAGTTCAGAGCAAGTTCAAAGAAGAAATGTGGAGTAAAGTCATCAAGTAGTAGTAAGTACTCACTTTCCGTGGGATTTAGCCCTCTGACTCCTGTAGCTCCCAGACTCGTGGGTAGAATCACCAAATTCTTTGCTTCAAGTCATCTTCATGAACTCGCTGGTGCTTAGTCGACTGATTAGTGGTTGTCTGGGGTCAGCCTGGGCCGAAAATCCACCCAAAACTCACCGGAAGGTCAAATTTTGCCTATTCCTGCCCCGTGTTTATAAACGAAGAATTAAAAACTGTTTATAATTGGGCCAGGAATTATAAACAGAACCCTAATGCTTGCGAGTCCCCCCGCCGGTCCTCTCGTTAATGCTCGCTCTCAACAGAGGGTCCAAAATCACTCTGTCTGCTGGCTTCCTTTTGATGTGCTTCCGACTCAGGTGGTTCAAGTTGCACGCACATTGAGACCGCAACGTAGGGCAACGAGGCAGAAATAGATAACGGTAAGGAGCCCCACACAGTTGCTGACCGCTTCGTGCGTAATGCATTCCCTCGGGGGTGGTTTCTCATCCCAAATTCTCCGGAGGGCCCTGGCCCTCTGCATTTTGCGTTGCGGCTGGCGGAGGCTAATCTATATTAGTTGTCCGACAGTCCATGCGGTCTAACGACCACATACGTACCACCAAAAAAAAAAAAAAAAAAAAAAACTTTAAATCTCTGGCCTAGTAATTCGTTAGCTCAGCACCTGCAGCCTACTGTACCATTACGTTCAAATCGACAGGGGGGGTGACGCGTGACCGGTTCAACCAATTCGACATTTCGACAGTCCCCCGAAAGGTGCGTGACAAGACGGAAAATTCAACATAGGTCGCAAATCTTACCCTTCTGTTGGAGGTAATTTCTTGGGTTAGCCCACAAATATTTGCATAGTGTCTTGAATCCTCGTTGATATTCTCTTTTGGGTTCTTTTTGCAGGCCATTTTAGGTTGATTTTAGGCCAGAAACCCAACCATACGCGCAAATTTTAGAGTTGCGGGTATAAATGTTTCAGGAATCAGTTTAAAACACACTCACCGGGGCAGGGGGTTGCAGGGATTTTTCGTGCATCTTCACGCGATTTTTCGGCAGCGTGACTAACCGTGGACCTATTCGACACCGGCGTCCGTGACGCGTGACCACGACCAACATTCGATATCGACAGGGGGGTGCGTGATGCGTGACTGTCGATTTGAATGTAATGGTACAGTATGTGGGGTTGAGGAAGTCGGCTGTGAGTACGGGACTAAAATGGAAATCAGAGGTTCTCAAGTTCTAAGTAGTATCCGTCCGGATTGTGCCAAGTGATACCAAAGTGATACAGGAAGCCATAGACTGCATAGCGTGGTGTTTAGTTTGGGGAGAAGGACCGGAGGCCCCCCACTGCTCAAGGAAGCCATGGAGGAGTGTGTTTACTTTAGGACGTGGGCCAGCGGCCCCCCATTTGTTGAATTTTGAAAACTAGCATTGAGCAATGTCAACATATGGTGTTAAATTCAGGGACATACGGTACTCCAGGCCAGGTTAAGAAAACCAGGGTACCAGGGATGCCCGGAGGGCCTTGGTAATGATTTATGGGCCCTTTATTTCAGCTTTCCCCGAGTCGAGCATCATCAATAGCTCCAGTAGTGGTTGAAAGCACGTGCCGACTCTCCTCGCACGCTACACATCTATCGCGCAATGTTCACCGCTCAGACTAGCTCAGTGTTGCGACTATCATCGAGTTTGTGTGTTGTCGTTGTGGTTTGGTTTTCTTCTTTCATTGAAGTTTTCTCCTTGAGACTTGCTCCTTTAACTTGCGGCGCGCAGAACAACGCCGCGACGAGCTGAAGCCACTTAAGGGCAATGTCTGGAGTCACGGGGGTGAGTTCTGCGTCTTGCTTCATTTCCTCGTTCATCGTTCCCAACTTGAACCGATTAACTTTAATCGCGTGTTTCCCGAATCCTCTCGACTACATTTACGTCCACTCACATCGATTTTTCCCTCTCCCGCCTCTGCCGCCGCCGCAGCATTTCCTCTCTTTCCTCGACTCTGGGATGGTGGTCATGTTTTCGGGGTTCAATCTCAGTCAGCAAGTCAGGCAACCAAGCTAATGAGTCAGTGACGGTGAATTCAGCATGGAATGAACCTTCGCCGACGTGGGGGATATGCTGCTCCGTTTATTCGAGACTAGATTCGCGTTCGCGACGTGAGGATATGCTCGGAGCCTCGGACCTCGCGGACCATGAGCATTCCGCCTTCACAAAAATACACAAACTCCGCCACCGAGTGGGACTCCAAACCAGGGGAAGATCGCATGACGATGTCAATATTTTCCGAGCGAGCGGGCCAATAATTGCGTTTTACAGCACCTGTGTACAAGAGTCACGGTCTAAATTATGAGATCATGGCAGGTGGGGAAAAAATGGAGCGAGTGGACAGAAACCCGAGACATTCGGGGGAGAATAAATCGATTACAGCCATGGCTGATCTAGAGGCAAGATGATCCATCGGTACTTAAGTAGATGGCTAGTCAATAGCGTGAGTGGAGTAAGGGTATGCGTTACTCAGGGTGCCTAACCCGCGGATCTTCAGGCTGCTGCCCGCCCTTGCTGGAATTTCATGGATCGTAATCCCGTTTGAATTGAGTCCCGAGGCATCGGCGGTCACACTGTTAAGTAGCTGGTTCCGGCGTCGTTGGAGCGCAGGGACGATTCGGACAGCAGCAGATAGGCTAGTAAATTATGTGATGAGTGTGGCACGCAGTTCACCAACCATGTGTGTATAATGTATTCAGTGCTGACACAGTTACAAGGTCCGAGGTGAACCAAGGGTAACCGGTAAGTCCTTGAACTTCTGCGTGTTAGTACGCGGCAACGGTACACCTAACACCGGGGGCAACGACCCACGCACATGAAAATCATGTGCAATAAATGCACTTGCGTCGCGGTGCACAAAGAAAAAGACAAGGTGCTTTGTCTGATTTTTTTTGTGCACCACATCTCCCGTGCATGTGCAACGGATGTGCGTTTCTCGCACATGGGTTCCATGTGCGTGGATTCTTGCCCCCAGTGTAAGTGCTGATACTCATCCGTGAAGATTCGACTGGTTAACGGCGATTGAACTCCAGACTGTGGTGTTGGTGTGATGACTTATTGAAGAGCCGGAGATCCGAGACGTATATTATATGTACGTGCTTGTCAGGAAGAACGTGGCCGGAGTTGTCAGACAGTCCTGCGAACGGCCGCTGATGTGGCAGACAGCAAGATCCCGTTAGCGATGTGACAGTTGACTGTGGTGAAAGGAAACACGCTAGGGTTGGTCGATGGACAGATGATACTAGGATGGTGCAGAGAAGCTACCGAACGAAACCAGGCACATGGATGGATCCCAGAGAATGTTGGGTGCTTTGAGCGCTTTACTGACCACAAGAATGAAAACAAGTAATTCCAGGACTCGGACACTGCCGAAACTTGAAGCTCCTGTTCGGCAACGTAAGGCACTGGCAGCGCAGTCAGTCGCGAAACCGGGTCGCAGAGTTCATCGATGAGAGCCACTGGCAGGAAAGAGCTCGAGTACAAGAGTCAAGACTAGTTCGAGTTTTCCGGCGTCTTCCGGTGTTAGTAAGGACAAAATCGTTGGACGCCACAAGAAGAAGAAAAAACTACGACCCACCTGTCTTGTGCAACCGACTGGGCGCCCGATGGCGCCTCCGCGGGGCTCGAACGGGAATGGATAGTACCCACCCGTACTATCCCGCGCACTTTGTCCGAAACGGGGATCCGCAGGACAGCTGTTAGGCGAGAGGAGGAGTCAGTAAGAGCAGGCAATAGCCCCAATGATGCCCTGTCCTCACGGGCGCCTAGCGTGGAGTGATACAGGCAGACCCCCGGCTGCAGTCAGCATACCAGTTTGCATATACAACACGTATCAGTCTTTCGATCGAGCTGAGCTTGCGTTGCGTAAGATTGTGCTGTGAATGTGCGGTAAGACGGGTACAGCGTCGGACGGAATGCAAGCAGTTCTTTGGCCACCGTAACAGCGGAGCGATGTTTTTCGGGCGAGAGTCCGAGGCGTCGACTGACCTTCGGGTTATGATTATGTGACATTGGCGGAGATACGATCCTGAGCGATACAGAGAGTTCCCAGACGCGAGGTGATGTCGGACCATGGCCAGCGGACACACAAGTGCCTGGCGTTAAACCCGTTCGGCGCACCGGGAAGTGCTATGCGGCCGTGGTCTGGAAGGCCCGCAATTGACCAGCACATCGAAGACTCGAAGTACCCATAAAGTTGCCATATGGTAGACTGAAGATGTGCCTGGACCTCGAGAGAAAGAAAGGAAAAGATGGAGACTGCTTGCTCGAGACAGGATCGGATCCAAGAATGATGTAGTCGAAGCTGGACGTGATTGCGCGAGGACGCGAAGAAAGGAGAACGCGGCAAAGACTGTGAAGGTGTATGATGGTGGTTGCGGAGTAGGGTCGGCCGGCGGTTGATCGGAACCGGCAACTACTACCGGGAGGTTCGTTGAATTTGGCTCCGCGTTTTCCGCCGGTCACTTTACCGCGGTAGAGACAAAAAAAAAGGAGCCACCCGACGGCCGGAAGGTCCGTAAACTGTAATATCCAACCTCAGACAGTCTAAGGCCGTTGTTCAAAAAACTCCAATTTTTGCCATTCGGAACGGCCATGCAAGGTTCATTTTCCTGTCTTTTGACTCATTTTTTCTCTAGAAACGCAGTATTATCCATGGTTTTTGTCGTTTCCTACCTACCCATCAATTATTTTTATAATTACCTTAGCAGCGCATCAACGTTGATCGTATCTCTTCCCACACGTTCATCAACATACAGGAAGCACCGCAAAGCACCGCCCCCTAGCATGGTACAAAATCCAGGGTGCCCTGTCGTTCGCTTCGGGATCCTTCCGACACCAATTTGTGGCTCGATCGATGTCGATACTTATTCGGTCATGAAGCGCCGGGTGAACGACATCCTTTGGTGCCCTCAGAGAAGGATATCGTTTACGCCCACTTGAATCGGCCGCCATCTGCACATGCGTCTGCGATCCCCGAAAATTCTGAATCCTCAAACTCTATTTCGGAATCATGATCGCAATAAAAGACTCGCCTTCGAACCGGTTTGTGAGAAGGGGTGGGAGCGGTACGCGTTTCGCATCGAACACCTTGACCCGTTTGGGAAATCGAACTGAGCCGGTGACTTCCGGTAAGGATCGTGTACAAGAGGTTAGGTGAACTCTGGTGAACTAGTTCGTCGGCGTCAAGATAACCATTGACGTGGTTCTCTGATCTTCCTCGATCGTCCTTCGCTCAAAGTGGAAACTCCGCTAGAATGGACGAATGCTGCGAGCCTCGAGGTAAGATCTAGAATGAATGTTCAGATGTAAAGTGATCATCGGGTAGAGGGTAATTGATATTCTACGTGTCATCGGTGTAGGGTGCAATATTGATGTCGTTACACAGGGGCATCCACCGTCGCTTATGTTTTCATAAGCGACGGACGCTTGTACGTGGCAGGTGTCCGGCGGTTGTGCCGCTTATTGATCGCGAGCTCTTATTTAGCAGAAGGATCCCACGCGGCTGGAGGTCTAGGCCTCGGCAAACCTCGGCTCGGCGCAACCACGGGGGAACCTGTCAGAAGCGAAACAACCGCCGCACAACCGCGGAGAACCCACCAGTCCGTCGCTTATTTTTTTATAAGCGGCGGTGGGTGCCCCCTGTGGGTAATTACCCTTTTTTCTTTTGATTCCAGCCTCCCCGGATCTCAGCGCAAATGGAATGGAAGCAAATGGAAGTTTTGCATTTTCAAACCCCAACCCCAGTTTCAGGGCAAAAAACGCGCGCATGTTTCGGTCACCGCCATCACTACCTCGGGGCTTACCGGCCAACGTTCAATGCACAATTTTCTGCGTTCATTCCGAGGTTAAGGTCGGCCAATGTCTCATGGGGTAAGCAGTGGCAAGTGGTCCGACTCGCTGTCGCCCGTCTGTTATCCGAGTTGAAAACATAGCGTCAATTCAAGTGAGGATGTTGCACGTGCCGACGTAATTAGGCCAATTTTGGGCGCGTTTGATTCGGACTGTCGGGTACTCTTTTTTCTTCTTCGGTGCTCATCATCGGCGCCCGCATGTGCGCCGCCAACTCCAAAAGGTGTATTCAGGAATCAGGTGTAAGTCTTCGCGGAATATTCACGACATCAATGCGTATTACACCAACAACAGCCGACCTTTGTCTTCCCGTTGTTCAAATGCTACCGAATGTTCATGTTTGGAAATCCGATCGCGTTAATTCTCTGCCGTCGCTGAACGTTGAGCATTTACGCAACTTGGACCCCTCTTACACGCCAGAAGACTCAGTTGTGTACTCCAAATCCATCGGTAGTTAGTAACCCATCAATGCTCTGACAAGAAATGAACCTATATGTAAGACGGTGACACCTAAAGTCACACATATGTGTTAGCTCCTCAAACTGGCCCTTTCCTTGAGTCGATGTGACCGTGGCCCCATTGGAAGTGCCTTTTACTCTGGTCCAGCCTCCAGGGACAGAAGTTCGGAATTCTGCCGAGGCCTCGACCCGCTGCTGCTCAGTTTTTTTTTTACTCGTACTGAATTCCATGACCGTTCGACAAAACAGTTTGATTGGGTTCATTTTCTCTAGGGAAATGAATGTCAGGTTGACTGGAACGGTCCTGACTCCTGTTGCAAAAATTCCACGAGGTCTTCTTTTTCCCATTCCGTTTCCCTTCACAAGAACCGATTCAGAACACCATCGTTGACTTCTTCCCCGGCCTCGGTTCGAAGAATCCGGTTGAAATCAAACATGTCGCAAATGCCGACTCGGAATGATTCGATCATAAAGGCACTCCACGGCTGGCGAGCCAGGGCCGGCACTTTCCACCGCAGGCGCAGGGTCAAGTTTCCCTCCTTTGTGCAGTGCATTTAATGAGGGAGGAGGTTCGATCCCTCCAGATGACTTGTGCCCATAACCGAGTTCGGACAGTTGCGGCCGTCAAGCCGTCGCGCGCGCCCGATTCCCGAATTGGGCCTCGGTCCTCGTGACAGGGGCAAGTTCGCACGGTTGAGATTCGCCTCCGAGTCGTACCACCACTTTTATTCCTCACGGGAAACAATCACTTTTCAAATCCCCCTGGCCGCTGGCACCCAACGGAGATGCATTGTTTGTTAAGCTTTGCTTCGAAGTGGAATTTTGAGTTGATCAAAAGGAGCTTTACGATGGCCGTTTTCATTGCAGCCAGCGACGAGCGGAAGTTAACAATCTCAAACCTATGCAACGACCAACCTCCTATCCCTATCAAACACGTGAATAAGCTGCCTTGTTCTTCCCCTCCATCCCATCCCATTCCATTCCGTCATTTTGTGTTCTCCTCCATCCACCCAACAGGGCCTTGAGTCCCGGCATGTCGGCATCGGGGCCCACGAGCACGAAGCCCGGATGTACGATGTTCATGGCAGCGAGCGCAAATACCATCGGGACGGCTTCAAACACGTAGAAATACGCTTCGTGGAATGGAAGCGGATTCTTATCTGCCTCTTTCCCGCCCGAAAATTCAATGAGACGGAAGAAGATGCGGATCTGCTTGTGGTTAGTTTCTTCTTTTCCTAGGGAGAAAGGAATCATGTGCGTACGGTGATCAAACCCAGGCTGGCGTACAAAGTGAACAGCAAAGGCCTCCAGTTCTTCTTTCCTGTCCCGTTGCGCTCAAGAGCCTGCAGCTGTCTGTGGAGGCGCGCTGCGAGCCCGAGAAAGATGAAGATGAAGAACTGTTGGAGCCCTATGCCGCCCATATAGATGTGGATCCCCTTGAAGACCTCCGATTCCGGGGCAGTCGGCCCAGCGAGGGATCCCCCAACCAGCTGGATCACAAAGGAAACCACATCGAGCATAACGAACGTCATCCCGAACAAGGAGCCTGATACCCCAAACATGCTATGGGACGGCAGGAAATAGTGGATCATGCGCCCGAGAACCATGTAGTCGAACGCATTCACCCAAAGTGGCGCGATCAGGACCAGGATCTGAGTAACCAGCGCCAATCCCTCGCTCTGCTGGTACTTGGTACTGATGGCGCGCGTTACAAAGGAGGAGAATTCCCAGAAACAGGCCATGATGATGACCCAGCAGAATGTCTGAACATTTTCAATTAGTCTCTGCGCGAGGCTAGTGTATATGTGGGCTTACCGTTTTATATTTCACAGCCTGTGCGATGTGCAAGGCCATCACGACGCCGAAGAGGACGGAGAAGAGGACGGCTGCGGCGAAGGAAGGATAAAAGTCGTACAGAGCATGGCAAGTTCCGGGGGGAACAAAACCGTTCTTGTCTGGAATTTCGGTTTGGATGCAGGTTGGCAGAACCAAGGTGATGGTGTGGCCAGGGACCGTCGCATGGGCATCGGTATGGCCTGCGACTGTTAAGAATTTGGTTGTCAGGAATTCCCCAGTGGGGAAGGCTGTCGGTGTGGGTGTTGAGACTGCGGTGGCGGTAGGGCTTGCGTCGGCAGTCCTGACCACAAGGGCAGAAGCCATGCTGACGCATCCTACAAGGGCGATGACAGTGCGAAAGAAGAACATTTAAAATGCAGAACAGAGTTCAACTCTGAGAAAGGGTGAAGTTAAATACTCGAATACCACGCGATTCCCATACTTTATATTTCACGACTGGAAATTTTCGCCATCGCCTCGTCCGACGAGAAACGGATCCGGTTCTTGTCAGACCAGTAGGTAACCCAGCCGACAGCGCATCCTCCTGCCCGAGGTGCGCAGCGCGCAGTGTAGGCGCAGTGCGCAGTTTCTGGGTAGGCATCGTGTATTGTGACAAATGAGTGCCCTGCATCTCTGCTTTCTTCTCCCCACCCTCGACCCGTTCGACCCCACGCTCCTTCCCGTCCTAGTCCCTCACGTCCTCTCTCCGAGACCCTCAGACCTAATCACCCACCGCAAACACCGAGCGCGCGACATGTACAGGTGCCGTGGCGCCTATATATCAATCAACGAAATCTTGACCGCTGCGGTAATTCAAACTTTGAGGCAATGCCTACTCACTCGCTTGTGCTGCGGCTGGCTTTGAATCTTCCGCTTACCTCTGCTTGAGTGAAGGACAACGACAAGGCCGCAAGAGAATGGGAGATTATACTTGTTTCCGTTGCCTGGCATATCATTTGGGAGTTTCATGTCAATAGAGTGATAAAAATCCAGCACTGTGACAAGGAAGCATCATGAATTTCCTCATCACTTTCATAACCTTCAACGAAACCTTCAACGAGGGAATTCAGGATGTTTCAACAAGAAATTCCTCACCTTTCATCATGTTTGCATGATCAATCGTCGTGAATCAGGGTTATGAATTTCATGACAAATATGGGAACATTCTTGACGCTTCTTTCATGATGTTTTGTTGTGAATTCATGACAATTCGTGCGGAATAATGGTGTGCCCAAAACCAAAAAATGTATCTCAACCACCGGTTTTCTATTTACTTACTGCACCTCTCCGAGGGTACAAGATGTATGAAGGTTAAGGTCAACACATGGATGCAAGTAAGTAAGTAGTATGGGTAAGTAGGTCTAGTGTAACTCAGAACTGTGAAGGTATGTTCCAACTTTGGGGTCGCGCATACATGTGTCGGGCATCTTGGCAGGTCATGACCTGACTTTTGTACTCTGCTCGAGGAAACGGGTTGAGGCCCCACTCAGCTCCACAGCCTGGGAAAAGCTAGAGCATCATGAATTCATGTTGAATTGTGCACCGTGAGAACAAATTACAACCCAAAGTGATAAGTTGATCCAAAGCTGTGCCCGGATTGATTGCGATCCGGAGGGTGAGAACGTCAATTTGATAACGCCGAGCAACCGTCTCACCCGTTTCTCGACCAATACGCAATGCATCCGGGACTTTGGGGGCTTGTTATTTTGGCATGAAGTGAGGCTTCCTCTTAAGTATGCAGGACTTGGTGAATACCTCGATTTACATCCCCAAATTCAGCAACACGCCGGGAACAGGAATTCAATATTTGCCAAGTGAGATTCGAGATAGCAAAGCACCCTTGCAGAGGACAATTCCAAGGCCCTGTAGTATACATAATTATGTCCCAATCTTTCATATCCTCAATAGCGCACGACCTGAACGCCCCTCTATCCCTCCCGATACGAGCACCGAAAGAAAATCACGCATTTGACCCCGAACAAAAGATCAAATGTCGGGTTCTCGACATAATACCTCTAATGTGGATATATGTCTCCAGGTTGGTCCATTGGGTTCCAATACACCTAAGTATGAGTTTTTTTGACCCACAATTTGTTACAACTCGCATACCAACCTGATTTAGGTGAAAGTACACATCCCGCGGCCAAGGCCTGGTTATTTTCTCTCCGCTACCCCACTTGTGGATAGTCAAATGTATACTATAAGTGCCAAAGATACACCATATGGATCCCATGTACACTGCAGACAACGGTCCGGACCCTCATTCGTCGCGAACCATGAGCTTGAGGGTGGCCAGGTTCCCTGTCAATTGCCTTTTTGGGGAATTGTTGAAAACTAAATTCGTGGAGCACGCAAAGCGGCACCAAAATTATTGCAAATATGCTCAATCTCTTCGCAGGATCCGCGCCTATCGCCTAGGTCCCACGGACCTCCCAGAATTTCCCAGAGCACATCGGAATTACGGCCAAATGCCTTAGGTGGCCAGGTTCCCGGCGGGAAATAGTATCCCAAATGCTCCAAAAAAAGCCCACCCGCTCCGACCGCCTCTCTGAGGATCCGGAGGAAATATTATTGGGCCAGGTATTTATCATTAGCGTTCGTGTGAAGTGACTCTCACCTTCGATACTACGGCATCAGTTGAAGCGGGTGTCTCCTCTTGCAGTTTCAATGTCTCGTGCTTATCGCCGGCAGTACACCTGTGTTTGCGGCCAAAAAGACTTTGGCGCTACGATCAAAGACGAAGACAGCCCTCAATGGGCATCTTGTTAGGCGCCGTTACGACCCTGGCTGAAACCTTGATAGTGGCCTGCACGTAATTGCAAAGTTGTGTTCTGGTTCACCAAGGCGTAAGCCTGAGTTCTTGGACGACATCATTCCCTTGAATTCCACAGCTTGAGTTTAATCATGCAGGAGCTGCTGTGCTACGCCCGCTGTCAGACCCCTTCGATGAGCGTCTCAATCGGACGATGGGAGGATTTTATTGTGGGAAACGACAAGCTGAAATCAACATCAAGTTGAACATGCCGTCGGACCGAGAGCTCGGCGGTTAACCGAGCCATGATTCGGTGGCCGGCATACCACGGCGACTCTTTCGGTGGCCGCCGGCATTCCTCGTAATATTTCCCCCTTCTCCTCCATAATGCAAGGTCGGAAATACTATCTCATGACCTTCGATCTGGCCCCTGGTTCGTAGAGATAGTCTACGCGTCTTTCGTGCACTTTAACTCGTCTTTGCTCAACAACAAGTAAGGCTGCAAGTAATCCTCTGTCGAACGTACGTATGTTCCCTGGTACAAATGGATTCGGGGTAGACTCAGGCATGGGGCATTGAGATTAGGTTTGCCCTGGACAAGCTTCAGGCATGTATAATAATAATGATGTCAAGCCCTTTGGACATGCGAAACCTGCGGAGTATTAATTGACCGGTGTACAGTGTCCAGTTCCCTTCCTTCTGCCTCGATCATGTTCAGTTTACGAATGTGCATCATGTGTTCTTGCTGAGCTTCTGTCAGCATTTCCACTCTCCCATGACTTCTCGGCTGGCATATGGACGATCCCGGAGAAAAACACAGAACGCGGAGACCTTCACAAATAGATTGACTGTGTCCTTCTTGCGTTGTTGCCGTGGATCCAAGAACAAGTTGAACAAGAGTGCCTCTCATGCACGTACTGAGTGAGCCTTGACCCACAGAGTGAGCCTTGGTATCCTTTGTTGTGTTGGTTTTTGATTTTTGAACACAGAGTACTTATTCGAGACAACTTAACCACAATCTCAACAAGCTGTTGGGCCGGTACATCGCCGTTGATCCCCCTTGTCTGGTAAATTCACCGGTGGGCTGCGGACTGTGCCGGTCTGCCTTGCATTCTTCCTCAGCTGTGTGTTAGGTATAGGACGTTGCACGCAGAAATGAAGTCTAAATGGCTCCGATGAGTTTCTGTTGGCCAAGCTTCCATGCCAACCTTCCAGTTACTCTCATTGAAGTTCTTGTGAATTTCCCGATCATTTTGTCCTTCCACGATGCTTGGAAGCGTGAATTTAGTGAAAACGAGCGGATCACTCGGCGTCAAGTTCAAGTACGAAGCCATCAACTTATTGCCCTCAATGCATCATGTCCATTTCACCCTTGGAAACCCATCTAGTCGCCATCTAGTAACTGGATTCCGACTCTTCAACTTCAACCCCCTATCGCGTTTGGACTCGGCTTCTTCGGCCATCGGACTCGACTCGATTCCTGTGGCGGTGTCCAACTGCTTCCTTCGTCCCGCCATCACGCGCGACCTGCGACGCACTCAGCGGCTCAGCAGACCGTCAAGCAACGGCAATATACTCCTCAGACCTAACTGGGACGCCCTGCTGAAGGTCAAGACATGGACGCGCTTGTGCATTGTGCGGGCGTGGTGGATTAAGATTTTTGGGTTTGCGGTTAAGTTTGCAAGTTTTGAGCGTGGTCCAAGAGGCGAGTTGTGGCGGTTGTGTCATGTGCGTCTTCTCCTTTTACCCTCTGTCTTTCGAAACTGGCGGTTTTAACATCTCGTTTGCGTTCAGTGCACCTTCCACTTTCCGACCCGACTTCACCCACGAGCGGAGGAACGAGGACCCCGCTGCCCATCGAACCTTTGGCATGCAGCGCCGGTGGCGAATAAGACGTGCGCAATGTAGCTTGCGCCAAGCAACGCCGACCCATTCAACTCTACATTTGGGCACGCGAGGAGGATCTCCGCAAAGGACGACGTGTTGAGCCTAATAACACCTCCCCCCAGAATTCTATAGGTGAATGTTATCCCTTTTTCCTACGGCGCGTTGTTGCCACTTTTCTCCATGTGCGCGCGAGCACAAAGCAGGAGCCGTGCGGGTCGGCAGTGGATGAGACGAGAGACGTGCCGCGGTGGATCGCACCGACTCGAGTCGTGCGGCGTTTGCTTCCGCATCCGCGAGCCTCTACTTTCGTCATGTCAACGTCGCCTTGCCGTCCTTGGTTGTTTTGGTCGCGCGCCACCACGCCGCCTCTTCTCCTTTTCTTTTCCTCCCACATTATTCCTTATTCCATCAATCATTGTCCTTGTACTCTGTCTTTCTTATTCGCTAACATGGTCAAACTTCGCAGGTCTCCCGATCAGTCGTAATCCTCAATTATACACGAATCTTTGGTTTTGTGTGCGGGCAATGCGGATCCTGATTCTGCGTGATTGGGTAGAAGGGGCAGAGTCTTGCGGACGATTCTTTGGAGTTTCGGGGAAGGTGCGCAACGGGCGTGCGCAAGGACGTTTAGACCTCGCGTGCGTGGGCACCGTCGGGAAGGTCTTTGGGCACCGCATGCAGGCGCAGTGCGCACGCTTTGTTCGTGGGAGGCTGCGCGAGTGCGTGCGGCGGCCTCGACGCGTGGTTCCGCGAGAGGGTGTGTGCGGCGCGTTTTGTGGGAGATGCGCATCTGCGTGTGGAGGCCTTTAGCGATGGAGGAGCGCTTGCTGTGCGTCCGTTCCGTCGTTAGCGTCCCTGCGCCCGTTAGCGTGCGTCTCAGGCCCGGGGTTTGCCTCCGCGTCTTCATCCGCGCGGTTCCGTTCTCGGTGCAGCCAGTCCCGTTTTGGGTGCAGCGCACTTTCATTGAGGCGTACCTTGCTCAGAATCTTTTTCATCCTACTACTGCTCCGACTTTCCAAAAGAAATTACCGCTCTTGCTTACCCTTTTTTTTTTAGCAACACCTCCACCAAACCTCCACTCCACCTAGCTCATCCCGCGCACGCAGATCCACATGATGGCGAGCGCGACGTTTTTGCGGGGTGTGAATACTCGTGAGTGTACATTCCTGTTTTTGAGGACAGTGCAGGTGGAGAAGGAGGAGCGGCTTCCGTGACACCGACCGGACTTGAGGGTTGCGCGACTCCGGCGGCGTTGGCGGGCGCGTTCGCGCGTGTTCGCGTGCGCGAGGGACGTGTCGACCTGCACTGTGTGAACGCCGGTGCCGCCACCGTCGCTTCCGCGCCGATCTTCGCGATGTCGATTTGCGCAGGACATGCGCCACCGACCGACTCAATTACTCCATGGGGGCGTGCGCCGTTCTTCCTTGCTGTTCGTGATCTACACAAACCTTCCATCTTTCTCCTTCCGTTTCCTTCTCCCAAAAAACCAACTGACGCCTCTTCTTTCCCAATACCGCGTATCTTCCCTTCCCCCCAAAAAAAATAACCAAGCGTGTCGCGCGTGGGCAATGTGTGAATGGGCGAGGATTCATGAGATGACTCAACACGACACGGTACATGTGGAAGCGTCAATTGCATTCTCTTTTGACGCGTCGCGCAGACTTTTATTTCTGCACGGGCTTTATCTACGGTGCTGGTCGTACCCGCCGCACTCAATTCGACGTGGCGACTGGCCCGTTTTCATTTCCAGGTCGTGTGGCTGTGCCCGTGACGATGTCGATTTTATTTTCTTCTCCTTGTCGCGGACATCGCTTGCGCGTCGCGCTACCTCCTTCCTTTTTTATTCGTTTTAATTCGTCATCTCGAACGACCAGTGAGCCTCCCCCTTCCTTCCTTCCTTCCTTCTAGATTTAGACACACGCCACCTCTTCTCACCATTCCACCACTCTTCCAGTGCACTCCTCTGCACATCATAATTTGACGACGCGCGGGTTGACCTAACTCGAGGACGGGGACAACAACAGCGAACGAACGGGAGCCGGGGAGCAGAGGAGGCGGATCCGGGGCGGAGTCATGGTGAGTGAAGCGATGGGGATAGGGATGGGGATGGAGGACCCCGCGTACGCTACCGGGAACGCATAATTGGAATGCGAAGAAAGAGAAGGAAGGGAGCGGGAGCGGGAGGTAAAGGTGGAGCGGGAGCGGGAGAGGCAAAGGGAGGGATAGCGGTCGCGCACATGGCAAGCAGAATTTGTTCGCGCGCGGGGGGCGGGTACGCGATGGGGCAGCGTGGGCACCACCAAGCCGGCGGGCAGGGCGGGGCAGAGTCAGCGCCCGGCACCAACACTCGTTGTTCCGCACTTCTCGTCCACGAGGTAGACGCCAGGTGCAGTCTAGTCCCAGCACCGTGGACATTCATACTACCTCCACTTCGATGTCCCATTCCACCTCCCCCTTCGCGTCCTTTTTCTTCTCCGCTGCCAGCTCATCATTGCTGGGAGGGGGTGGGACTGCCTGGGCCGCATAGCGTGGGTCCGCAGTCGCACGCGCACACGCCGTTGCACCGCTGCCAACCCGGAGGTCGTCGAAGGTAGAAGCGATACTTTTAGGATGGCCAGGACAGTCTGGAGCTATGGGGAGGGATTGGAGAGTGTATTATACTATATCTTGTGATGTTCGCTGACTTGGCTGACATCCACCATAATATAAATCAGCAAGACACTAGACCCCTCGAGTCCCCTTAACCAGGTGCGCCGTCGTCGAGTCGGACAGGCAGGCACGTCAGAAGGACGATATCCTTCAACTTGTACAGGATCGGCTGCAGACGGTCAATATAACACATACAAACTGGTGTTCAATTTCGATTCCCACGGTTCTGATCATCGGGGCTTAATCCTAAACGGTCGCGACTTACTGCGTCTGGTGTTCAATTTTGATTCCCACGGTTCTGAGTTACTGCGTCCTCACCAGAGCCTCTCCTTTCTTAATGTGGCCGTTGAATCAGTAACCAAACAAAGTTGAATTGTTGACGACTCGCCAGGCTAGTAGTTAACCCCTCACCCAGGACTAGCAGACATCTCAGTGCTCACTTTGCAATGCCATTAAAAATATCGGTCAAACATACATGGTAGTGTACTAGTAAGCAGATAAAAAAATCGATGTTAACGAATTGGGCGGCTAAACTGACATAGGCAGGTCGGCCCAGCACCTTGTCCAATCGTCCCCCTGATAAAAGTTCGAGGTATTGAAGCGAATCATAGTTTCACCGCCGCATATGGCAATGAGAGGGTAGAGAGGAAGTCTAGGTGTCAGGTGATCTGGAATCCAGAAGAGAGCATTATCGTCGGAATCCACTAGCCATGGGGGCATTATACTGACAGCTGGAGAGAGATGATTTCTCCCAGAGCTTAGCGTGTTTGATGGACTGTTATCTACAGTGAAAAGGAGTTGATAAGTCTCGTGGCCAGAAATTTATGCTCAGAGCTTACCAGTAGAGGCCCCGTCTAATTTTTCTACCGTTAATTCTGCATCCCAAATTCGAACTGAGCGGTCCCGCGACGCCGAAACAACACATCTGCCATTGGGACTAAATGCAACCCAGGTGACGGCCGCTGTGTGCCCAACAAAGTTCCTCCCAATCTGACGGTGACTTTTCAGATCCCACAGTCGGACCGTGCGGTCCTCGGATCCAGAGACAATATACCTATCATTGGGGGAAAAGGCAACAGAAGAAACAAAAGTCGGGTGACCCGCAAGTGTCTCCCCGATCTGTTCATGGGTCTCGACATCCCAGATTCGAATGGTGGAATCGGAGGAACCAGAAACAACACGTCTTCCGTTGTGGGAGAAGGAAACGCATATAACACCACCCGTGTGGCCCACCAGCGGTTTCCCGATCTGCTCGTATGTGTTGACATCCCAGAGTCGGATGCTTTGATCTTCGGACGCAGTAACGATATACCTCCCGTCAGGTGAGTAGTCAATGGCTTCAACCCAACTTGTGTGGCCAGTATCGCCAGGTAAATCTTCAACTGGTGTCTGCGGCTCTGCGTTCCAGATACGAACAGTCCAATCATTACTCCCCGAGCCAATGTGCTTGCCATCAGGGGAAAATGCAACACATCTCACAGGTCCCACATGTCCACGAAAGGGTTCCCCAACCTGGTCGTAGGTATGTGCATCCCAAACCATAATTGTGGTATCGTAAGAGCCCGAGACAATGTGCCTGCCGTCAGAGGACAATGCAACTGATGTCACTCCACTTGTGTGGCCAGTGATCACTCCAACCTGCTGCAGGCTTTCAACATCCCAGATACGAACTGTGCCGTCATATGAACCAGACACGATGCTGAGACCGCTGGGGAAGAAGGTAACTGATCTCACAAAGTGTGTGTGGCCTAGGAGTGATTCTCCAAGCTGGACGTGAGTCTCCACATTCCAGAGTCGCACAGAAAAGTCATCAGAACCTGAGACCAGACGCTTGCCGTCAAAAGAATAAGCCACAGATCTGACATGGTCTGTGTGTCCTACAAAGCAGTCTCCCAGTTGTTGTTGTGTGGTACAGTCCCAAATCCGAACGGTGTGGTCGCCAGACGCAGAGGCAATATGCATGTCATCCGGAGAAAAGGCAACAGATAGGACACCATTGGTGTGGCCAGTCAGTGGTGCACCAATCAGCTCAAAGGTTTGAGAATGCCAGATCCGAATGGTACAATCACGAGAGGCCGATGCGATGTATTTGTTGTCGTGCGAGAAGGTGACTGACATTACAAGATCTGTGTGACCCTCAAGGGTTCCGACCTGCTGATAGGTTTCCACCTCCCAAATTCGAACTGTGTGCTCGTCACTTCCGGAAAGTAGCCAGTTTCCATCTCGGGAAAATTCCACACAGGTAATATTCGTTGTGTGGCCTTGCAGGACGGGTCGGAGACGCCATGTGTGCCCAGTGAGGAAATCTCCGACTTTCTCTTGGGTGTCCACATTCCAGATCTTGACAGAACGGTCGGTGGACGCTGAAGTAATGTGACTGCTGTCTGGTGAAAATGCAATGGATGTCACAAAGCTACTATGTCCAGTAATGGTTCCGATGTGCTGAAAGGTCTCCGCATCCCAAAGTCGAACTGTACAGTCAGCAGATGCCGATGCAAGGTGCTTGCCATTGTGAGAGAAAGTCACAAGGTGAACAGAGTCTGTATGGCCAGTAAGTGGCTCCCCAACCTGCTTGTATGTTTCTGCATCCCAAATTCGAATTGTGCCATCGTGAGAGGCGGAGGCAATGTGTTGGCTGTCGGGGGAGAGGTCAACACAGTTGACCCAATCAGTGTGACCAGGAAGCAAATCGATGACCTGCTGTTGCAGCTCTGCACTCCATATTCGAACCGTGCAGTCGTTGGCTCCAGAGGCAATACATTTACCATCGGGCGAGAAGGCCACAGATCGGACGAAATACTGATGTTCATCAAGGGGCTCCCCAATCTGCTCGTGGCTCTCGACATTCCATATTCTGATGGTGCGGTCGTTAGATCCTGAGACGAGTAGGTTCCCATCATGGGAGAAAGCGACGGAGGTCACATCATCTATGTGGCCCACAATTGGAAATCCAACTGCCTGGTGCGTTTGTGTGTCCCATATTCGAACTGTGCCATCCTGTGAACCTGAGGCGATCCGGGTACCTGTGGGGGATACTGCGACTGATCTGATGTGATCTGTGTGTCCGTCAAACGCCTCTCCAACCTGTACCTGGGCCTCTGCATCCCAAAGTCGTACGGAGTGGTCATGGGAACCTGAGACAACAGTTTTACCATCAGGGGCATAAGCGACAGATCTAATCTGGTCTGTGTGCCCAGTAAGAGGCTTGCCTAGTTGCTGTTGCAGGTCGGCATCCCAAATCCGCACTGTAAGATCTCCGGATCCCGACACAATCATTTTCCCATCCGGTGAGAATGCAACGGAATAAACAAAATTGGTGTGTCCTGTCAGTGTCCGACCAATTTGTTCGAGGGTTTCTGAATCCCAGATTCGAATTGTGCAGTCATGAGAGCCTGAGACGATACACCTGTCGTTGGGGGAGAAGGAAACTGATGTTACGCAACCTGTGTGGCCGACGAGGGTTCCAACATGTTGGTTAGCCTCTACATCCCAAATTCGCAGTGTGTGGTCGTCAGCGCCCGAGACTACCCATCTGCTGTTGTGCGAGAACGCGACACAGGTGACACACTCTGTGTGGCCGTAGATAACCGCTTGAAGCGGATGCCAATCCAGATCGTCGCCAGTTTCGATTTTGACCCCGGAGATTTGCCGTGAATATAATTGCTTTATGAGCGAGTTTCGCGGGGCAAAGGTAAATGTTGATAGATAGAGATGGGGTATGGCCACCGCAATCGGAGTTGCATACGAGTGAACGAACGCCAATGCATCTTTGATCAACTTACGCAGCTCTGGATTGTCGTTCAACTAGACACTCGTTAGCTCCATCATCTGAGTCATTCGGGCATTATATCTTACCGGCTTCCATGCGAGCAATGATTCCAATAATGCAGGAGCAGCACCCACTTCTTCTCGAATACTCAACACCTCCAACCAAAAGAAGAATTGGTGATGGAGAACCTTTTCTACCTGTCGGAGGAGTCCGAGTTCATCTTTTTCAATGGACCGAAGATGGGCTGCCCAAAAGCGGCAGCTGTAATAAACCTCTGGGCTAATTCGGTCAACCAACCCAGGGATGTACTTGTTCCCGAAATATGAAGATTTGATGTTGCCCATGTTGAAATGCAACTTTTGTTCCATAGTTGCAAGACAAGCGACTGCAAGCCTCCTTTCGTGGGTGGTTTTATTGCAGTGGAATTGAGAGTCGGGGGGGAGCTTGAGCAGAAAATCTGCGAATGATTGATGCAGGAATCGTAGACCCGATTCAGTCGTGAGGACGGACTTGAGCTTTTTACAAATGGTTTCGACATCGGTTAAGTCGAGACCCTCTGTGTCATTGGAGTCAGAAGATGAAAGTAATGCCACCAAATCTTGGGGGTAAAGTGGTGTGCGTGCCGCAATCACAGCCCCGGCTACAATCATAAAGCGACTGGCCTGGTCTTTTGTTTGAAACTTTGAAGCCAGGAGTGCCCCATACAGCTGTCCCAGAAGATCCATATTCGGGGACATGTGAACCCCCTGCGATTTAATCATGGCCAATATTGCACCAAGTTCCCTTCGGGGATTTCCACCTCGGACAAGGTTTAGGATAGTACTTGCCCAGATGAACAGTCCAGCGGCGGTATCAGTTAAGAGCTGTAAATCCGGTTCTGTTGGCCAGGGAGGCTGAATTGTGGTATACTCATCCATAATCTCCGCAAAACCTCTAGTCAGATATCGTTTGATGTCCAGCGAGGAGTCTGGCGTAGCACTCTCTCCGACTTCGAGGATCCTGGATTGCAGAGTGCCGGTTCCCAGGACAGATTCAATATTCCCTTCATTGCGACTTGTTACAAAGATTTTAATCTTCAACGGCAGAGATTTGCAGCGGTCCAGTGCCCACAACACTTTCTTCTGGTAGGACTGAGACTGCTGCAGGCCACCGCATTCATCCAGAGCATCGATGACTATCACCAGGGGCCGCCCTCGATCTTCTCCGGGAGGAAGTGCTAGAGGGCCGGCAATGATCTTGTCGAAGATATCTGTATGGCTGGAGATGCTTGGGGCAATTTCCTGGGATTTCAATTTTTCGACAACTGCGAGGCGCACAGCAGTCGACATATGGGCTAAATCATAAGCGATGGAGCACCATAGAGCCTCGGGGGTCTGAGTTGCAAAATCTTCCCGTCGGAAGAAGAAGCTGGAGCCCAATCGGTGTGTCTCGAGCAGTCGAGCTCTGACACTGGCGGCGATCGCGGATTTTCCAGTCCCAGGATGGCCGCGGAGCCAAAAAATGGTTGGACTGTCAGAGTCATTGATCCATTCGTCAATGGCACCCAAAATGTCAACACGAGTTCCCTCCATGCACCCCTCCAGACCTTGTCGAATATCAGAAGCTCCGGGTTTGAGCGCACGCAAAAAGACGGTTTCTGCCTGAAAAGCTAATGCAGAATGAGTCTATTGCTCTTGAAATCGGGATACGTGCGCACCGGACTGATCCAATATCACGCTGAGCTGCTCCTTGATCTCCTCTATAGAGAGGCCGGCTTGCGCGGCGACACCTCTGTCAAATCGGTGTTTAAAAGAGGAGAATCGGCGGTTGAGTGCACCGAGTTCATCTTTTGTCTTGTCGCTGAAATTCAAAGAGAAGACTGAGGCTAAACATCACCGGAATCAGCTCAATGAGCAACAAAAATAAAAAAAAGGCACCGGCAGGGGAAACGACACTATATTTAGAGATGAAGTTTGCCGTGTCGGAAATAAGTGGATCAACGTGCTCCAAGGCGTTGAGCAGCTCCGCCGATTTGGCAAACTGTCGCACATCCGCTATGCAGCGCAGGCAATCAGCCATCTCCAGTATTAGATCACGTATTGCCTTGTCGCAGTCATCTTGTTCATGCAAAAGCTGGATTTCATTAGACGAGGCATCCGCCTCTGATACCAGAACACACCTTGTTGATCTCGTTGACACTTGCGAGAACTGCTTTGGCGATCGGATTGACCTTTCTATATCAGTCCATTGTCAACTACGGTGGTCGAGAGTTACTGACCTCGCTTGCGGCTTTACCAAATTCCAGCAAAGTATCTATGAACTTGTAACTTTGCCCAAAATAGTCCAGGATACTCTTCAAATTCTGAGCCACCTCGACACCCACACGAATAAGATCCTCAGAGGCAGTTGATTTCTGACTGGCGGTTCAACTCAGTCAGCTGGAATACCGAATTCTTTGATTTCGGAAACGCACCATGCTGAAAGTAAAGTGGAAGTCGGCTACACCATCGGAAAAGACAAGGTGATCTGTGCCATCAATTCAGCGGGAATACTCAAAGAAAAATTCCCTGTTTACCCGTAACTTCGGTTTGGTGCCCCAGGATTGCCTGCGCGGTCCGAACGGTGAATTCCACCTGACTCAATACAACTTCGCGGAAAATATGACTCTGGCATAGTTTCACCCTCAGAGCGGATTCATTGCTAATGGAACTGAAGAGGCGAGCATTCAGTGTTTAAATCCCAGTAGGTTGTGATGCGTACCGTGGAGGTTTGAACTGAATTTTTGATACCAATTTCTCCTTGAACTTCTGCTTTTCGATCCTCACTCCGCCGGATTCCACTTTCAAAAAGATAAATCCTTGAGTTTTTGCTTGGAGCGAACTGTTATAGATATACCTAGGAACAAGGGAGTCAGATGAGAGACACTGAATTGTGCTTGACGAACTTGATATCTGTACAGTTTTGCCGAAAGGCCTGTCAGCAGCTTGAGCCATGGGAGGTGGGTGGTTTCAGAGCGACGGTAAGCATGGAAGACACTGCATTTATACCTACCTGCTGGGAGCTGTTAACTCAATTCGGGTGGCCATGCGACAGGGTGGAGATCCGAGCTACCATTGCGGCCGCATATCCATAATTCCGGACGATCTGTGGGAAGGTGGTTTGACTGCGTCGGAGTACTTCATTATATTTTACAAGAGCGCGGCGGGGTGCTTCGGTTGAGGAGATGCTCTTGAATAGAGGTTGAAATATCTAATAAAGCCGTTGTGGCTGAAAATAAAGCGACAAAAACGGAAGGCTCAGCTCACGAGCTCTGAGCGTCAAAGGCTTCAGACATGCAGACATGCAAAATGATTCAAAAGGTGCTTCTAACGGCTAACGTCGCAGGATCCCAGGTAGGTGTGGTGCCTGTGTTTAAATACTTTTAGGGGGAGCTTTCAACGCTGTAAGATTATATGCCCTTTGGGCCAGCGCCGCCTGCCCTGTAAATCTGAAATCAGCGGGGAAGGAAGTGATTAAGGAGTGCTTTCAATGCTACAGGAAATTGAGTGAAACGGTCGATTCTTATCGTTTTTTACCCAAGACCAAAGATGGACGCGAGTCGGCCGTCTCAGGAGGACAACTTGAAGGAGATTGGGTCGGCATGCACAGCCTTCGTTTACCATCAAATCTTATTCCGATCAGCACTAAACTTTGCTTCCTCCCGCCATCGACATGCTCGACGTCGGCCGACCAGACACTCAGGCAACACAATAACCCGGATTACGGCGCGGGCGTGGGCGGCGCACGATGGAAGCAAAATTTGGACTAGAAGGAACAGCTCAAGACTACGCAGGTGAGCTCGCAGGTGTATTTTATTTCTTGTGTCTATTTCTAATCTTACGGCGCCTTGACGAGCACGAAGCACGTTCATTGGGGCGCGTTTTGTGGGAGATGCGTGTTTGCATGTCGAGGCGGACGCTGGCTGTGCGTGTCGGATGTCTTGGGTCGTTATACGTCCGCGCGCTTTCTCGGTGTCGCCACCCCTTCTTTCTTCGTGGCCGCTTTTGAAGTTGACGCACTTTCCTTGGGGCGTGCGTCCCTTATTCTCGGGAAAATTCCATAATACTGCCGCCGCTCCTCAAAGAATCTTTTACTTATCGACCTTTATTTTTTAGCTACAACTACGCAGATCAATGCGATGGAGCGCGCGTTTCTCGTTGGGTGTCACTATTCGTGAGTGCGCGTTCCTTTGTGGTTTTTCAGGGAAGGGGAGTAGGGAGTCGAGTGTTTCAGGGGAGGCGATAGCGAGGAAGATGAAGTGGACGGGGACGACGCCGGTATCGGTGTTTGCGTGTCTTACGGGGAAAGGTTTCGCGACTGCGCTGTCGCGATGACGAGGGCGATTCACCTCGTTTCTTTGCGATGCGGACGTTGTCGGCGTGCGCATGAGGACGTACTGCGCCGCCGACTGAATCGACTGCTGCGTGGAGCGTGCGCCGACCTTCCCCGCTCTCTTTCGTATCCTACAGTCGTACGCTCACCTTCCTTCCGTCTTGGGTTTCCTTTACTCAATCTTCGAGAACAACTGACACGGGGTGGTTTTTCTTTACGCAGGTTGTTCGTGAGCCTCAAGCCCTACGAAGATTGGGTGCGCCTCCGGGTCTGGTGAGCGCGAGGGCAAGGCGGAGGTGGGTGCTTTATTATTATTTTGGCGGTTTTGCCGGTTGGTCGAAGATTTTTCTTGACGGGGTTGGGAGGGTGAGGGGCCGGGGGCGGGAGGATGAGTGCGCGGTGCGTGTGGGTGTTGGATTGGTTCCGAGTCGGACGACACGTCGCATGTGGGGACGCGTCCATTCTTCTTGACCCGTCCCGCCATCTTGGCGCTGGGTTTTCCACGGGTACCTTCCTTGCTTCTTGTGCGGGCGTTATTTACGGTGCTGGGCGTATCCACCGTACCGATTTGACGCGTTCATGCCGCTTTTCTTTGGGGGGTATCCGAGCGTAATGGGCTACCCGTGGGCCGTGTAGCACTGGACACTTCTCATATTCGCACTCGCTTTTGCGGCGGTGCGCCTTCCTCAGCGCGAACATCGTCAGTGGTGCTCTGAGGGGGAAGTGGAAGTAGCGGTGTGGGATGCTGCTCGAGCGATTCGGCGTGTTGTCGCTCGCGAGCGGGGGTGGTGCTGGTGTGGTGTGGCTTAGGAGGAGAACGCTTCGCCCAACTTTATGAACGAGGGTAATGGCGAAACATGGTGGAAGTGGACTCGGTATGGAAATCTGCACGGGTCCGTGTCCGGTATCATACGCCGGACCTCTCTCGTCATCCTTGTCTTCCACCTCCCCTTCTAACTCATTGGCGATGTTCGGTTCGGCGCGAGTGCGACTCGGTGCAGTCAGTGGGAGAGGACTCGGAGTAGAGCACAACTAACGCGGAGCGAGAGCGCGGGCGATCGGTCTACGGAGGAGGGAGCGCTAGCGCGCTCGGCGTCGTACGTCAATGTCAACGTGAACCTGAACCTGAAT
The DNA here is from genome assembly GCA_029378385.1 of Mycena metata. Lineage (NCBI taxonomy): Eukaryota > Fungi > Basidiomycota > Agaricomycetes > Agaricales > Mycenaceae > Mycena > Mycena metata. The sequence goes on from JARKIB010000127.1 coordinate 150,998, forward strand.
GTCGGGACGGCGGTGAGAAGGAGAGGAGGATTGCGCTGATGATCTTGGTCTCTTCATATTTGTGCACCAATACGGTGACGTGTGGTTCTGCCCGAGTGTTTCATTCTGGCATGGAGGAACACATCTGACCCAGTTTCGTTATTCCTTGGTAGGCCGTAGCGTTTGGTTGCTATGGTATGGTCTTCGCGAGCGAAATTCGGAAACGGTGTGAAGAATTGTTGCCACTCACACACAACATCACTCCCTGGGCCTCCGAAAGCGATTTTGGGGTTCTATCATGTGAATGTGAGCGCCTGGGTCCGGAAATAATTCCCGAATGTTAATTATGTGTTGAACATACATCCCTGGAACTCACCTGCACCACGGCGAAGATGAAGATGGTTCTCGGGGTGGCGGTGGATCCACTTGGGACTTGCCGGATATCGTCGTCCCCTTAGGCCGGCAATGGAGAGAATTGTTTGGAAAATTCCATGAGTTGGTGTTGACCGTGGTGTTGCTGGTTCGCGTTGAGAAAGTCGAACGTGCGCGAGATCTAGACATATATAATAAATAGCGGGGATGAGTAAAAAGAGCAAGAAAAATCAAACGAACCTCGGGCGAGCGCACTGAGATTCGCGGGAACTACTGGGTCATAATACATATCTGCAGTCAGAGCCCAATACAATGAACGTACCTTGGGAGCATGATTGATTGATTATCTATCATCGTAGTGGGTAGTGGTTCGGGGCTGGATCTGTAAGTTGGGACCGAGGAAGGGCGCGCCTGAACGGGATGATGAGATCGAGATGTTGTACTTGGCACCCACAGAATGCGGATACTTGAACGGCATCACTATAACGCTGAAACCGACCTCCGTGCCAGAATTATTGAGGTGGTCAATGAATCATGGGCTAAGAGAGAGTCTCCTTCCTTCCTCGCTCAACGCGGATACATACATGCACAACGCGGGTCTGGTAAGTAACGAAAACTTAGACAGCCATCACACTCTCGCCACCATTCCAACCGCTCCCGCGCGTGTTCGTGGTCTTCTGCTTCCTGCTTTCCTGCTTTCGGCGCGCAAGTGCAGCGGGGGTCTGCGACCAGAACACGACGACCTCGTCTGCGTCCGGAGCCTGTATTTAAATTATGGAATATTATTAAAATCATCTCGCGGCGCCTGAGGTTCTGATTCATCTCGCGGCGCCGGGCGGGCCTGAGACCCAGCGGCGCGTTTCGTGCGGGACGCCTTCAAATCCGCCTCGCCGGTTCGCCGAGTTCGGGTGGGGTCCATCGTGGATTTGGGCATGGGGACGACGGGACGCGGCATGCATGGTTGAGCGATTTAGGATCTCCAAGTGCGACCTGGTGCCGTGGCCCCACCGCTTGACGGCAGCGGCACCGTAATTGTAGTGCAGGCTTCGGGAGGTGGGTGTGTTCCGAGTCATCGCTCCTGAATGTAGCATGGGGCATCAGAGTTGTTGGGTAGATAGAGCGCTTGCAGTTGGGCTAGCTGGCCATGGGCCGGGGAGGGGGCGTGCAGCCATTGGAGGGTGGAGCGAGAGCCGTCCGGGTCTTTGACGTTGTCTGCGCAGGGCCGGGGTGAAAGCGAAATATATCTTGGAGAGGAGCTGTCTCGACTAGGTCTGCGCGCGCGCCGCGGGTGCCGAGTATGCCTATGATGCACCATCCGAGGAAGCGGAGGTATTTGAGGGGATGCACAGAGTTGGAGTGTACGATTGAAATAAAATGGGGATCTTCAAGTAAAAGTCGTCGGTTGAATGCGATAGGATGAGATGGACATGTCCGGGGTTGGGGTCGCATGTGCCGGGACGGAATTCCGATGGCGCATCAATTGGCCCGGGCCGGTTACACGCGCTGGCTTCACCATCGACGACACCGAGTTGATTATCCTCTTCACCCACCGGCCCACCGGCGACCATGGGACCTCGTGCCTCGTGCCGCGAGCCTACTTCCGCTCTCTACCTGCAGGCTAAGTGGCAGGAGCGTATGTCGCGTCATCGCTGGCGGCCTGGCGCGTCTCCCACTGAGTTTGAGTTTTCTGTTCGCGTGAGAGGGGAGGAGTACTGATGCGCCGGCAGTGGAGAGCGGGGCGCCTTTTGGTGTTTAGAGAAGCTGGTGCCCAGGGTGCGGGGCGGTGTGCGGTGCGCGAGAACCTGTAGACCCCCAAAGTCTTCATGTACCGCCGGTCGGGACGCGCGAAGGCGGCGCGTTTCGCGTTTTGTTAGTGGGGGGCTGCAGGAGTGTGTGCGGACCTTGGAAGATCGCGGTCGCGTTCTTGGCGAGCGCATTCGTGTGCAGCTGTATTTGCGTTTGCGTCTGCATCGGCGTGTTTTCGTTCTCGATGCAAGCGGCTACATACGTTTCGTAGACCCTGGCGCGGGGCGCATGCGCTTCTTCCTCACAAACCGGAACTCACTTTCTTCTCTTCCACTCCCCTCTTGACTCGTTCCGTCACCGTTTTTATTTATCTCGTGCTCTTACTTCGCTCGCTAACCTCCTCACCCACAGTAACACCTCCACCTCCACCTCCACCACCCCCACCACGGGGCCGCAACCGCCGTCTCGCTCATCCCGCCTGCGCAGATCCACACGATGGTACTAGTTTCGATCGGTGGAAGGTCTAATTATTCGTGCGTCCTTTTCTTTTCCTACACTTATTGCGTGCAACTGCCTTATCGCGCGCGCCATTCCATCTTCGAAATGCGACGTCCGCCGACGTTGGGGACGTGCCGCTGATTGCAGTTGGGGAATACGCGACTTCGCGGCGGGTGTGGCCGTCGTCCTGCGTGTGGGGCGAGTGTGGGGCGGTGCACGGTGCGCGGTGCGCGAGGACCTTTAGACCCCGCCTGCGTGGGCGTGGGCGCGGCATCGTCGGGAAACTCTTCATGTACCGGTCGGCCTGCACAAAGGCGGCGCGTTTCGCGCTTTATTTGTGAGAGGCTGGACGAGTGCACGAGTGCTCTTTGGGCGTGCGCCCTCCCTCATCTTGTGCGACGCGCGCTTGGGGAGGCGCTGCATATTCTTCAGAGACGTGTATGTACGCCGCGTTTCGCGGGAGATGCCCGTTTGCACTGGCGGCTGTATTTCCCTCCGCGTTTCGGATGTCGTGCGTCGTTAACGTCGGCGCACTTTCCGTCTCGGTGCAGCCGGCCCTGTTTTCCGGTGCCGCCGCGGTTTTCTTTTCGACGCACTTTCCTTGGGCGTCGGAAAAATTCCTGGTACTACTGCTGCTCCTACTTTTCTAAAGAATCACGGCTCTTACCACTCATCTTACTTCATCTTACTTACCCTTCTATGTCCAGCGACACCTCCACTTATCAGCTCAGCCCCACCTCGGCCACAATTGCCGTCTCGCTCGTCCAGATCAGCACGACGGAGCCCGATTTTTTGGTGCGGTGTGAATACGCGTGAGTGCACGTTCTCTTGTGTTTCGCGGAGTCGAACATGGAGGGAGCAATAGACCTCTGGGAAACGGGACGACGCCGTCGTCGGCGTCGGCGTACCTTACGGGCTGCGTGCTGCCGCAATGATGAGGGCCGCACATCTTCGAGATGGGACGTTCTCGGCGTTGGGGACGTGTGGGGTGCGTCCGCCGCCGACTAAAACACATCTATGTACTGCGCCACGACTTAAATGCTGCCGCCGCCGCTGCGTCTCCTTCTCTAATTCTTTACTTCCCCCCGGTACGAGAAACTGACGTCTGTTTTTCCGCAATACAGCTTCCTCATCTCCTGAAGCCTTGTCAAACTGGTAATACGGCTGCCCTCAGGGTGCTCAAAGGGCTTCGATTCCTCGACGCACGGGCGCGCACTGCAGGAAGGTGGGTGCTTTTTTCATTATTCATTTCATTTTTCTGCGTCTTTTTTGCTGGTTTATGGGCGGGGTTGGGAGGCGGTGGGGGAGCGTGCGTGCTAGCCCGGGGAGGCAGTGGGGTCATGCGTCTTGCAGGACCGCAGTGTGGATGGGATTGCATGTGTGGACACGTCGATTTCATTCCCCTGCCTTTGACGCGTCACGCCATCTCCGGATGCATTTTCGACGCGTCTTCTGGCCCAAGCGCTCGTGGGCTGCGCTCGATGTACCCACCGTGCCGATTTGACGCGTCGATTTGCTACTTTGACTTGGTACACTTCGTTTGTTGCGCCTCGCGTGGCTGTACATGTGGCGGTGTCGATTTTTCCCCTCCTTTGTCGCGGACGCTGCTTGCGCGTTGTGCCGCCGTTCTTCCTCCTTTCTTTCGTTTCATTATCTCGAACGAATACTGACCCTCCCTTCCCTTTCTCTTCGTTCTAGATCTAGAAAATGTCGTCGCGGCAGTCGGCACATCCACATGCACACTCCACTCACCCTCAGCAGCAGCCCGACAGCGGGAACGGAGACGGGAGAAGGAAGAGGGGAGGGGTGGGAGCAGAGGAGAAGGACGCGCGCGAGTCTGAAGCGCAGCGGTGGGAGCGCGGTGAGAGGATGGGGATGGGGCTCGAACTCGACTCCAATGCGCTCACGCGGCGTACTGGTTTCCGGCTTCGCACCACGCGGCGCACACTGCCAGGGCGTACTACACCTACCCTGTCGCGGCTACAGGCGTGAACGGTGTATACCAGGAACGTGACGGATGACCCGCAGGGAGCGGGAGGTAGCTAGCGCGTCGGGGAGCAGGCGGCGGGCGGCGGTGGCGGCGACGTCGTAAGTCGTACCACCCGCCTGCGCCTGCACACGAAGAGCTCCGCAGATTCAGCGCCCGGCGCCGACGCTAGTGATTCCGCGCTTCTCGTCCGTGACGTCGACGCCGCAGGTGCAGGCGCATCGTGCCACCCAGATCTCAGCGCCCCACTCTACCCTCGCCTCTACTGCTTCCGCCTTGGCATTGTACTCTAGCACGGTCACCACCTCGTCCGCCACCTCGTACTCCTCCGCCAGCGGGAGCGGCGACGGGACCGCCTGGGTATCCGAGCATGATGGGCTACCCCGCAGCGCGGCCCGCATTCGCCCTCGCCGTTGTAGCGCTGCGCATTCTGCAGCGCCATCCCGTAGATCGTCGTCGATGGTGAAAGTGGGAGTAAGGGTGTGGCGGGATGGCGCTGGAGCGATCCGGTACATCGTCGCTCTCAAACTCTAGCGGGAGTGTGAACGAGGGTTATGGGGCAAACGGAGGAAGGGGGGAGTCGACTCGACGCGGAAATTTAGACGCGTCCGCATCTATTGTCGTGTCGTCGGGGCCGTCCTTCCTCTTCCTCCACCTTCGCTTCCGACTCGTCGGGGATGTTTGGTGCAAGGGCGAGTGGGAGTCGTATGCCGTCGTTGAGCGTGTGCGCAACGCGTACCCCGTAACACTCGCACTCGGAAACAAGTCTGCGCTTCGCCGCACGGAGGATATTCGCGCGACAGGACTCCGCGCGCCACCGTCTTCTTCCTGCGCTTCCTCATCTTCTTCGACCAACACGGCGACGGTTAGTTCCGGTGGTGGTGGGGAGTCAGTTCCGGCTGGCGCCCACACGGCGGGGTGGGAGTGGGACATAGAGATTGCGCACCAGCCGCAGGTCCAATGCTGACGATGGTGTTTGTTCTTCCCATGTCATCGGTGTCGGAGGAGGATTGTCGGTGGACCGGCAGAACGGACCACAGACAACACTATCACACTGTAGCTACTGCTATTTTGCGCTCCCAGATGTATCTAAGTAGCACATCCCCAATGTACTTACTATTCTGTGAAAATTCGCCTTTATTCCTGTTCATTCGGTAGCAGTATGGCTGTCATTGTCGAAGCGCCCGTCACTGATGCCTATCTCAAACCTGTTATCCCTCACTTGCCACTGAAGATTCACAGTCAAAATGGACATGGATCTCCTACCCAGGGGACTTCACCTTACCATGCAGGGTGCGAGAGAAATCGCAGTCTTAGGATTAGTACTGATTTGACCCAGGAGGCACCGGGGGTGACGGCGGACAAGGTGGTTGGCATGGTGGTCAAGGAGGTGTTGGCCAGGGCCCCATTCTAAACCTCAGCTATGGCGACAAGGAAGAAGAATGCATAAAGATCATTAATTGGCTCTCACCTATCAATTTCTTTCTACGGCATGCGGCTATTTCAGAGATGAGGGCAGAAGGGACTGGTGGATGGCTCCTTGAACATCCTGTTTTCAAAAGATGGGAGGCTGGTCTTGGAAACACACTTTGGTGCTGTGGAATTTGTATGTGGTTCATCACCATTGTAGCTTCCACAGTAACCAATATTTCCAGCTGGTGCTGGGAAGACCGTCCTTGCGTGGGTTTCTTCCCGATATTCAGTGGGGCTAATAATCATAGAGCTCTAGATCAATGGTTGTGAACTATCTCAGCACCCAATCCAAAGGCAAAAATACTGGTGTTGCTTGCATTTATCTAAACCACAAAGAAGTCAACGACCAAACACCATCTAGGCTTCTCGCAGGTCTCTGGCGACAGCTTGTACTTCATAGGAATATTGGCCCTATTGCAGAGAAATTATATGAGGAACACCGAGAGAAGGGCACTGCACCATCTCTGACAGAAGTTGTTGATCTGCTTAGCTCCAGCTTCAAGGGCTTTTCACAGGTGTTCATTGTTGTTGATGCCATGGATGAATATCCCGAGTTTCAACGGGAAGTTCTACTGCAACAACTAGCAGTGATGGGCAGCAATCTGAACTTTATACTCACATCACGGCCAAATATCTCCATGGAAGCCTTGTCCTTCCCCAATCTGGAAAGACTAGAAATTTATGCAACGGAAGATGATCTCCAGAAATATGTTGATGCACAGATTGAATTGTCACCACGGCTGCACGGGCATGCAACAAAGCAAGCTGGGTTACAAGAAGAGATTCATTCAAAAATCAACAGTCAAACTGTGGACGGAATGTAAGTAATAATAACTTGCTGCTATGAAAATAACCTACACAAATTTGCCTAGGTTCCTTCTGGCCAAGCTTCATATTCAGTCTCTCAGTACAAAGAACACCATCAAGGCTGTTCGAGAAGCTATCAAGAAACTACCAAACAGCCTTCATGATAGCTATGATATAGCAATGCAGCGGATAGATGATCAGACAGAAGAAGACAGAAAGACAGCTCATTCCACCCTCATTTGGGTTGTTAATGCCAAGCGACCATTGACTGTTGCTGAAATAACAACAGCTCTGGCCATCGAAACCGGGGACCACCAGCTTGATGAAGACAATGTCCTGGACATCCGGATTATTCTGTCTGTCTGTGCTGGCCTTGTCACTGTGGACAAGGAGTCTTCTGTGGTGCGACTTGTTCACTACACCACACAAGAATATTTGGACAAAATACAGGCTGAGAAATTCCCGGATGCACAAACAGAGATCACACGCACTCTGCTCACATTTCTTGCCTTTGACGGGTATCCAGATTCATCCTGGAACTTGGAGAAATTGCCCCCTTTGGCTGAATATTCACAGTATTGCCTTGCACATGGTGCTGGAAAGCCTGAAGCCGAACTCAGAGAAATCTTCCTCAATTTCTTGGGTCAAGCTTTTGAATGGATTAATACAATGAATCACAGGCATTCCGGGGAGACAGTATGGGATTCCACACTTTGGAATTATCCATCTCTGCCATCACACCCTTCTGCATTGTGGATTGCAGCAGCTGCAAACCTTGCGGAAACTACAAGACTTCTGCTGAAGTTGGGACCTTTCCAGCAAAATTCAGAGGATCCAGAGATCATTGTGGCATCTTATTATGGCCATAAAGAGATTGTCAGCCTCCTTCTTGAAAACGGGGCTGACATCAATGCAGCAGGGGGATATTATGAGAGTGCCTTGCAGGCTGCTGTTGCTCGAGGCCACATCAAGACTGTGTGCATGCTTCTCGAAAAGGGTGCTGATGTCAATGCAGCAGGGAGACGACATGGGAACTCATTGCAGGCTGCTGCTGCTTATGGTCACACTGAGATTGTGGACATCCTTCTCAAAAATGATGCTGATGTGAATGCAGCAGGGGGAGAATATGAGAGTGCATTGCAGGCTGCTGCTGCTTGGGGCCACACTGAGATTGTTAACATTCTTCTCAAAAAGGGTGCTGATGTTAATACAGCAGGGGGTGAATATGGAAGCACATTCCAGGCTGCTGTTACTAGAGGCCACACCAAGATTGTCAAGATCCTCCTTGAAAAGGGTGCTAATGTCAATGCAGCAGGAGGATATCATGGGAGTTCATTGCAGGCTGCTGCTGCGGAAGGCAACACTGAGATTGTTGACATCCTTCTTGAAAGGGGTGCTGATGTCAATGCAGCAGGGGACGATATGGGAGCCCGGTGCAGGCTGCTATCACTAAAAGGCATACCCAGATTGTTAGCATGCTGTGTGATAAACGTACTCGGCTTCCAGTCTCAGGGGAAAATGCACAATAGTGAGTGTTAGATGGATTGGGAATCACTATATTACCCTCATAGACCCGTCTCTCAGGTATTGAATATTCTCTGTGCAACCTTAGAACTGTAGTTGTATTTTGGCAAGTTCATTTCTGATTAGGCTCTGTTTGAATGAATACAAAAGCACGGTGCTCTGCACCCCACCACTTCGGGGAATGATTTTGATCCTGGAGAAGAGCTGTAAAATCTATTGAAATAAAATGTTACATGACAGGACCCGGCCCGCCCTCGGCATCCTTGGTATCACGAAGCTGAAATAGCTTTGGCTGTGTGATCAAATGGCGTCGCGCAGGTGCCGCAGGGGAGTGTGATGCTGTCAGCGGAGCTTAAAAAGCTTCGGACAGACAGCCTTAATTTTATAAAGGGAGTAATCAGTTTATTGTTCAGTTGTTGTGCCTTAAGGCTTACTTGCAATGATGACAATATTAGACCAGTGATTGTCTAAACCTGTTGATAGACGAACCGGCCAATCTGAGTTTGAAATGATGTGTTAAGGGAGTTATCGCATTTGGTTATTCCTTCCGTGTGTGCGACCTCTGATCCAAACCAGACCAACAATCTTGAATCACCTTTAGTTCGCTCAATTTTGAGTGTTAAATGTTCCTGAAAGCTCATTCAGTATGAAATTATGAGGCAATAAGTTCTGAGTATAATCCGAGGGAGACTTAGGCGGCTATGAGGTTCCTGATGCACATTTATTCTTCTGCAACTTTTTTTTTTATGAGATGTGTTTTCCGCCACCTTTTTGTCTGATTTGGGCCCAAAGCCACCACTTTTATTTCCCAAGATGACTGGGGGAAAAAAAGTTGCGGAGACTCGGTCTCCGCAAATTTTTTCAGGCCTGCAAATTTTTTCCGCCACTTTTTTTTGCCCTTCGGATTTAGTGGTCCCCACTTCATCATTTTCCGTGGTCTGACTTGAAGGCGACACCTGGCAACGGTTCAGTTGTAACTGCCAGTTGAACCTGAGCTGCTGCCATCAGATGGCTGATTGCTGCGCGGCGGCCTGTCTGATGACAGCGATGACAATGGCCTGTTTGATGACAGCGTTGAAACTCTTGTGTCCTCCACCAAACGCACCGCCGTTGCCCACCACGCACCTTCCCCACCTCTTTGTCATCGCCCCAACGTGCCCGAGCTGGTTGATAAGCTATCCAAGGTGTTCGACCTGGCGGCACAGAAGGCACGCAACAAAGACCGCGCTGAGCGCTCCTTCCAGAGCACGTACATGCTTGCACTCACCGGGCAGCTGCGGGACAGCCAAGCACCAATGATCAGCTCCGCCGGGAGCATGCTGCATTGCAGAGCTGCATCTATGAGCTCGAGCGTGCGCGCAATCATGTGGAGATGTGCCTCAAGTTCCATCAGCCGCCCGTCTTCAATGCACCACCCACTCGCTTGTCAGGCTCCCGTTTCAAGAACGTCTCTGATGTTGTCCGCATCAATGGGCACGTCAAATGCGAGACTGTCTACTCAGAGGGTAGCCACTACACGACTTAGATTCCTACTCACTCTGACGATGAGAAGGAGAACGAGGCTCCCATTGCTTCTACCTCCCGCCTTTCTCACGACACCCCCTGCTTTGACAGCTCTTCGACTTCGGGTCTCAATGTCGTCTCATCAACCACTGACACTGGGGTGGATCTTACTCCCGCGCCGTCGACGTCGACGTCACGCACCGAGGGTTGAACAAAGGGTGGGTAGGGTATCATCTGAACATTAATCACCGCTTTCGTCTCACTTTACACTACTTACATCTTATTATCTGTGACTGGTTACCGGGCCACCTTAAGGGTTTTTGAGTATATGGAGACCAACAGGCGCTGTGGCGAGGTGTTGTGTAGTGTTCGATTGTAGTCTGGCATCGTACGAATGAAATGTGTGCCGGATCTCTGGATTTGGTAACGAATTGATCGTGCGGCGAATATTTTGCCGACGGAGGTCCAAAAATGGGGAAAATGGGGAAGCGGGCCAGGCGTGGGAATTTTCTTGATAGGCTGCCGTTTTCGCTTGCCAGCGCCCACTCTGTCGCTTCCTCACCACCGCAAAGACTATGAACTTGTTCAAGGGTTACAATGGTCCTCTACGACGTCTGAAACTACTCGTTAATGGCCTCCAGCTTGGTATTGTGGAGGAATTTGTGCTTGGATAAAAGCAGAGGGTCGTCGAGATCATGGTGCGCGAGATAAACCTCCATCGCCGCGCAGTCGTTGACTTTGGCCAATGGCTCCCAAGTCACATCAGCGTCCGCCCAGACCACCTGGAACTCCAAATGGCGACGCAACGCCCATCGGTGCCCGTTAAAAGACACAATCTCGGTTTCTTCTTCGGCTGACCCATCTTCGTCGTCCGACTCGTCCTCCATCACTGGAGGTATGTTCACTGCGCCGCGCGGGAGGTCTTCGATAATGAATGGGTTGCGTTCATCGTCTTCTTCGTCCGATGACTCGTCGTCCGTGGCGCTGGGCCCAGGGTTTGCGTCAACAACATGGTCGTCCGGTTCTGCTTCTTCGGAAGAACCCGACCTCTCACTCGATTCTTCTTCGTCGGTACTGTCTGCAGCGTCCCCCACCGTCCCTCGACCCCGGCCTCGACCCCGGCCTCTGCCACTGCGGCTGCACGTGCCACGCGCACCTCCACGCCCCCGCCCCCGCGCAAGCGCTCTCACCGCCTTAGCTGCCTCCTTTTCTGCCGCTTTCCTCTGCTTCTCCACTGCCCTCTCCGCTGCCTTTGTCGCCTTCTCTGCCGCCCTTGCCGCCTTCTCCGCCTCCTTCGCCGCCGCCCGCTCCGCCTTTTCCGCATTCTTTGCTTGGGAGTTTGCCTTCTTCATAGCAGTGAACACCGTCTTTCTAAGCTCTGAGTGAAGTTCGGCCATCTGCTTCTTGTGCAGGTCGTGCAGCAGTGCTTGCGCCATCTCATCGCTGGTCATGAGGCGAGCCTTTCCGGTCGTGTACGTCCGTTTAGTCTTGTTCTTCTTCGCGTGCAGCTGCTGACACATGTTTTCGTTCTCCCGGTTCATCAAGACCATCTGCGCATAGTCTTTTTGAAGCTCGATCCCAGCCGCTTTGAGGAGTGCGCGCAGCTGATCGTTCTCAGCTGCTAATGCGCTGCGCGATGCTGTTTTCCGAACGGGCGAGGGCATAGCAAGGGTGTACGCTGCTTGCAGCGCATCCCGTGCTTGCAGCGCAGGATCCTGTGCGGTGGTGCCGTTATTGGTTGGAGTTAACGCGAACTGTCGCGCCGATGAGTTGCTGGGCGTCGACGGAGGAGACTGATCCGCAGACGAGGTGGTAGGGGTCGATGGACCTAACTGGGCTGGCGAACGACTGGTAGAAGTGTGCGCTAAGTTTTGCTGTTAGCAAGATTATCAATATACAGATGCGTTAAACACACCAGATTGTTCGGTGCGAGCAGACATGGACGTGGATGTAGTAGACGCTGCATGGCTTGAGGAGGAAGGTTGTGGGGTAGGGTTGGGGACCAGAAGAGCAGGGAGACGGGGAGCAAGTGGCATGGCTGCCTGGGTTGTGTAGTTTCGCGCCGGTTCAAAGAGTGCCTCGGGGACTGCGTTCTCGTTTAGTGGTTCGATACCACACCTTCGAAATGCTGCAATGATTGTTGACTTTTTAAACGCCTGATCCCTCGCAACTGCGTAATTCGAAAGGAGGTTATATTTATCTATGACAACGTATTGCGCGTGCTGCTACAATTTACAGAAAAATAGCTGTAGTTGAGTTTAGACGCATGGAAACGGCACGGAATCAAACTTACCTGAGACACTCTTGCCTTCCACTTGGCTGCAAGGGGTCCGAACACCCCAACGTCGCATGGCTGAAGAGCATGTGTCGTATGCGAAGGAAGACAAAGAATAATGATGCGGTGTTTCTAGAATCTGAGTCGGTACAGCACAAAGTAATTAAGGGTCAAGTATCTACCTGCGCGAAGCTGATGAACCGGTACGTGCAGTGGCTGTTATGCCCGTCCAGCACCAGGAGACGGTAGTCGCCCGGATCATCAAGGAATTGCGCGGTCGCCGGAGCGAAGTCTTTCTCCAGCCATAACGCCCCCAGCTCTTGATCGGTCCATCCATTGGGCGAGATTGAGATACTAAGTAATTTGCGAGTTATGTTGAAATGCGAAGTAAGCAGAAGAAAATAAAGGCTGACCTGGCTTCACAAGGGTTGTTTTCGCCCCAGCGCAGGTCACGCCGCTGTCCCTGGAAGACAACAGAGGGATGGAGGGCTTCACCAGTTGTGGAGATACATTCGATAATTGTGACGAGGTCTCGATTTCCGCTTTCGATCTTCTGGACTACTTTCTGGTCGCGGTCAACGAGTGCGCGGACCCGTTCACCGACACCAAGCTGGATGCCCTTGAAGAGAGAGGTAAGTCAAGAACGGATCGGGCGATGAGCGGAGCAAACGTGGCAAGGACTTACTTTCTCATCCATGTTCCAAATATTCTTGGGCTTGATATCATACTGCCGGATGACGTCGCCAAGGAGTTCGAAGTAGTCATGCACGGTGGGCCGGTTCAAAGACCGGGCGCGACATTCCTCGAGGGAACTCGTCCACTTGTCGTTCAAAATTAGCTTCCCACTGGCGTCGACGAAAGATCATCCACACGCACCTTGACCTTTAAATCCGGGCGCCGTTGTTTGAAACGTGTCGGCCAGGTGACACCGAGCGGGGCACCATAGATCTCTGCAGCATAGGTGCCAATGGTCGGCAGGCTGAGGGGTATGCCGCGCCTTCCCAGGCTCTTCTCGAGGTTAGGGACGTCGCGAAGAGTTGTTTGTGGATGCTCACCTTGATCCACTCCGCTAAAACATCCTCCTGCGCTGGAGTAAGGTTGCGCCGATGGACATGGGCCTCCGTGCCCGTGCGAGTCAAAATTCCTTGAAGGCGGCGCTGGACAGTAGTACGAGAGACCTTGTAGTAGATAGCGGCTTTGCGTTCGGACATCAATTTGCCTTGGACTACGGCCACAGCGCGCTGTATGCGTTTCTCCAGCGGAAGATTGGTGATATCTTCCTCAGTGCTGTTGGCGTCGGCGTCGGGGGGCGACTCGGGGGCCTGGCGAGGAGCGGCGACAGCCACAGGTTCGGCCAGAGGAACAGATCAGTCAGACGAGCGCGCGAGCGAGTATTCATCACGAAGAGTCGAGGCGAAAGTCGCGACAACGAGCAGTTGGGAGTGTGGGCCGACACTAGTTATATGCGACGATAGGACGCTTAAGGAGCCAATACATGTGTTGTGGGACGTAAAACAATCATATTGGAGAAGAAATGAACATAGAGAGATGGGTGAATCGATAGGGATATGGTCAGTAAATGGCGCGAAAATTGCCCGATAGCGTCCGATAGCGAGCACCTGTACAGCGTCAAATCGAGGCGGAGGGCTTGGATGAGTTGGGATCTACGTAATGATAGCCATGTACACGTACATGAGCAGCCAGTTCCGCCATTCGAGTCCTCCATCTTCCAAAAAAAATCCGAAATGTTGCGTGCCGTGAAATGGCCGTTCGGCAAAGTACACGCGGATGACGAGGCAATAAAATCGGTAAATTCACCTCCATGCCATCCAGGGGTTGTATTGACCCACATCATGGTCCATGCCCAGTTTCGCAGTCGTAGCACCGCGATGGGATCCGATATGGCGGCGATAAGTCCATGGCCTAGGTGATCAATTTTGCGTTTGCACCAGAATCTTTGTGGGACAAACAAGGCAGAGGAAGGACCCGGGGAGTCGAACAGGACGCGGAAGTATAGCCAGAGATCTGCCGAATAGAATGAGCACCAGACGGCAGGGAAAGGCCAAGCGGTCGTGGAGAACGAGGCGATTTCTGACAGGCGGTGCTGGCCTAAAAATAAGAAAACACGTGTTCGCCCGCTCCCCCGGCTCGAAAAGCCGGCACAGCATCGCATCGCCACCATCAAGTGACGTGAAAGTTTGTACTCAGGGGCGTCTCAACATGTCTTCCAATATATGACCCAACTTGGGCCCGGAGAATCCCTTCATGGTCGCCCAGGGGCCAAGTGGCCCGCTAACTAGTTCGGCCCGGTAACCAGTCGGAGATAATAATACTCATAAACTCGTTACTGAATCACACACACTCTCCTTCTTGACCTATGACCAGATCCATCTTGTTTAGCTACACATCCATTGTCTAGCTACGAATCATCGAATCCAATTGTGTTATTCATAAATTGCGATGTTGTGAAAATGAGCAACGCGGTCATTCCACCGCTGCTCTCCAAACATTATAGTCTCAAATCCACTCCACATATCCTCCTCCTTTCACGTCTGCTTCCATAGCGGCATGTAAACATTGCGGATCTGGTTGACGCCGACAAGTTCCACCCGAACATTATTCAAATGGACACAGATCTCAAGCAAGTCGCCTCGCTCCTTTTGGCAACCAATCTCGAGAGGAATTCACAGTCAACCAAATGATCCTTGTAAGCCTTGTATCCCCCATTCGGTGGTCTGCCAATAGGACAACAACTCTCGATCAAACGCAACCCTCTCCTCAATTTCCTCCATTGTCCTTTGCATCTTCTGCCCGCTCTTGATTGGAGCCTTGATTTTATGGTCAATTTGTTTGATGCTGCGAGGAAAGGCAGTATCTGCAACAAGATAAAACCCAGTGGGTGTCCGAGTTCGCAATTTCTCATAGATTGGCTGGGCGATGCGGGAGTCATGCCAACTGCCAGGTGCATTGAGCTTAGCAGCAATGACAGTTCCTGGGTTACGTGTTAAGAGATCTTGCTGGATCCTCACGAGGTCAAGACTTACCTTTGGGGGAGAGCACAAGGACTGAGCTGATAAAATGCTCACAGAGCCACCCGTTGTATGTTGCATTCTCTATCTCTTCATCGGCGGAAGTCTGGCACATCAGATTAAGTCTGTCAATGCTTGAGAAAGCACCGGTTAAGCGGGGATGGTGTGCAATGATCAGGTCGTTGTACTCCTGAAACTTGTCTCGATGGCCTGGCCATTGTATAAAGGCAGAAGGCATGTGACGGAGAACACCGAGGAGGATTTCAAGGGCGAAAGTGATGTACCATGAGACCGTAGTGGGGATTAAGGCGAAGATCTGCTGGAGGCTGATTTCACGTATTGTCGAGTTGAGATAATGAAGCAGGAGGCCGAGAGCGCCTGTGGCATCAAGAGATCGACCACCCAGATGCGCCTTTCCCGTCTTTGACACGTCTAGCTGGGGTATGGGTGTGTTGTTCCAATGCTGTCCAAATCCCGCTTCCAAAATGGTGTCAAAAGTGGTGACATCAAACCCCATAGTTGTGATGTACGCACAACCATTTTGTGTGCGGTAGAGTACCTGTCATGCTGTGGCACCCCTAGGGTTCCGCAGCAGTTGAGGACAACAGAGGTACAGTCAGCTGGGTTTACGCCGCTCCGCACGTAGTCGGCGGGCCTCAATGGCGCTGAGCACAATTATCGCCGTGGTGGTGCCCACAAGTCGATGTTCCTCATCCAGTTCATCCTCCTCGATGTCTGCTAACTGCTGGTGGGACGCAAACACGTCAAGATCCATTGTCGGTAGTGGTAAACAGAGCATGGTCATGTTGTTAGGTCATGTTTGGTGATTGCACCGAAACGACACGGGGACGGCACACACAAATTTTAATCTATTCACCATGTATTCAAAATACTTGCAAAATACTTTTATGGGAACTGGAAATGTGGACCCCCAAATTAAATATCTCATGCCGACACACTGGCACCCCGTGGAAACTCAAATAAAAATGTCTACTCTTATGGGAAGTCAACCAGTTCATGCTAAATGATCATCATAAATTCCAGAAGTTCTTCAGAGATTTCTCACTAGGAAAGCAACTGAAAAATTTAAACATTTTTCAGCACTATTTCAAGTGAAATTTAAGGTGAAAAAAATGAAACAAAATTCATAAGGTTTTATACTGACCTTTCAGCTCAGATTCACTCAAATGTCCAGCTAAAAATGATGGTAATAAATTCAAAACATTTTTTTACCACAGTTGTCAGTGGGGAAGTCCATGAGAAATGACTGAAAAATACCCAAAGAAAGGTGGTGGAAAACTTGAAACCTGGTTCAAATTTGACATATTGAATTGAAGAATTACAAAGTGAAGAGAGGGCAGGAGGGGAAAGGGAAGAGAATGTCAAATTAAACCTGGCTCGGACAGCTCTGCAAAGCCAGGTATAGAAGGGAACAGGAGTTGTGTTGGGTGCAGAGATGCCCTGAAAAGTTAGTCCAGTCTTACTCGCGCCTGTCATACCGTAGGTGGCCCTTCGGGAAAATGATGGCTTGGCATCAGCACGGGAATGACAAACACGACCATTTTTTAAGACCACGTCCCGTCTCTCCACGCGCATGAGCTTCGCTAGTCTCACTCTTTTCCTCCTACTGCTTCTTACATGTTACGGGAGCTTCGCCTTTCGGTTTGACTCGCCCGAAGGCATTGAATTAGCCCGCAGAATCTTGCTGGACGTACTTTCCAGTTTCGAGCCACACCACTACCAAATGGACGGAATTTGCAGGGTTCTTGCGGGCGTCGACCTTGTAGTATCCACCCCAACCGGCTCCGGCAAAACTGGCTACCTCTTCCTCTCCCTCTTGGTGATGATGGCTATAGCAAAAAAGCCGTCACTTTGTCCCAGCGTGAAATTTCCCTTGAACCCCGTATTCATTGTGGTGTGCCCAACGAACTCTATTGAGCAGCAGATAGTAATTACCCACCATATGTTCTGCTAGATGTCTTTAATAACATTTACAAGGGCACAAATATGGCTGAGCTCGGGATCCCCGCGTTAACAATCAACGCGGACACTGTCACGGCAGCGCGGATTGCCGGCGAGCAAGATCTTTGGCACCGAGCCAGGGAGGGCATATGCACGCTTATCCTCGGCCCAGAGCAACTCATATCGCAGGGGTTCCGCGCCTTGATCAGCATCGAGGCTTTTTATGACCGCATCTGCGTGCTCGGTGTGGATGAGATTCACCTACTCGTTCACTGGGGTCTCTCTTTCCGGAAGGCGCTCCTACAGATCGGCTTCATGCACGCCCGACTTCAAGTTCCTCCACGTACTACCATTATCGGCCTCACCGCGTCACTCCTCTCTGACACAAAGGTGGAAAATGCGATATATTCCCTTCTTGGCGTGAATCGGGGAGAATTCCATCTCATTCGCCGTTCCAACGCGCGCTACGACATACAGATCCTATTCCGACGACTCTACTCCGGACTGGACGGGCGCTTCTTCCCGGAACTTGACTGGGTGCTGAAAAATAACGACAAGACTATTATATTCGGAGGCACCATTTTGCGTGTCTTTCGTATCAAATGCTACCTAAATTCCCTTGACTCCGCCAACCCCCATCGAGATATCCGCATCCGCATGCACACTGGACTTAACTGGCCCAACGACAAGCTCGCGACGTTGTCGGACATCGTGTCCGATCCCCGGTGTCAAATTATCATCGCGACGAATGGTCTTGCCCAGGGTAACGACATCAAGGTCATAAAGACTGTGATCCAAATTGGGGAGCCCGAGAGAATGGAAATGTATGTTCAAAAGCCTGGGCGTGCTCGTCCGACCGCTACGAACCCGCGCGGAATTTTCTACATCTCGGCTGCTCGCATGCAGGTGGCGCAGAAAATTGTAGCGCAAACAGATGCGGAGAACGAGGAGGATGCAAAGAAGGCAGCACGAGGGTCGAAGTCCGTTCCGCGCATGCCCCGTGCCGTCGCCGAAATCATCACGGCTCCATGCAAGCCCGCTGAGCAGGATCGTCAATATGGCAATCCTGTAGAAGACTCACCGTGCCCTTGCAGGACCTGTGTTGCTTCCCCGCCCGCACCCCTTCCCGAGCTCTGCAACTGCAGCGGCTGCCTTTCGGAGACGAACTCTACAGAATTATACCAGCCACCTGCGAAAAAACCGCCGACTCCGTCCGATATCCCTAAAGGTCAGAGGTTGACAAAAATCGAGAAACAGATTGGATCAACTCGTCTGGAATCCTTCCGGCTCGCGATGTGGATGGAGGCTTGTGACCGCGAGATGGCTCTCACCCCACTCACCGATTTTTTGCCTGACATCGTTATAAAGCGGCTTCTAGATTGTTTTGCAAAGCTACTTGCGTTGGACGATCTTCAACCATATATTTCTGGTCTCAAGGGACTTCAAGAACACCACAATGGGCTGCTGGGCATTATTGTAGAGCTAAGGGGTACATTCAAAGAGCTCAAAAAAGCTAACGCTGCTGCGAAGAAGGCAGAGAAAGCGGCGCACAAGTAGTACTTATCGTTTACAGTACACAATTTACTCATGTTCGCTGTCTTCGCTACCTCCCGGCTCTTCATAAATTCCACTGTCATCCTCTGCACCTGCATCCTCATCTTCGCTCGGTGTGTCAACCAGACCCGCGAACTTGTCGAGATCCTCCGGCCCCGTCATCATATCTCTCCCGTCAAATATGAGCTCACCATTGACCATGTATGTTGAACCTCGGGTCGCAAAATTAATTTCCCCTTCATCCTCAGAGTCCTCGTCGGACTCAGACTCGGACTCGGATGAAGCAGTGCTTGTTTCTGAATCACTCTCACCATCGCCGCCTCCAGAACTTGGCTCAACGGCACCAGAAGTCTCGGCAGGAACGTTATCGGTGCGCTGCACTTGCCGCTCAAATAATGTTTTTGAGATGGAGGTCTGGAGTGCACCCTCGCGGAGTTTCTTTACCCCTTTTGCGAAGTCATCGGTATCCCTGTCGTCAATCTGGCGGTGCCGACGACGATGGTGTAGTTCGACGTCTGTGTAGAGCTTGTACAGCGTACGGACTTCCGGTTTTTCGGTGGGACTCGCATGCTTGCTTGATTTCGCATCGAGTCCCATTCATCAGGAAAACCTGGATTCCTGAATCTGTGACAATTCAGCTAGATTTGGTGGATTTGGTTCAAATTACAAACAAATTTTGAACAAATTGTGCTTAGCGAGCACAAATCACAAATTTTCAAAATCGGATAAACCCGATCGTGCAATTTGGATTTGTAACAAATTGGGCACAATTTGGCAGCATTCTGGCAGCATTTGAGCGCTATTCATGCTGATTTCTTTCTCTTTTAACTCGCGTAAAGGACACAAGAGGTGGTAGAAACATCAATATATTTCAAACTATAAACTTTGTACATGCACTATGTTACATGAAGTGAACTAAGATAGCATAGACTCAGTACTGCAACCCGCCAAATCTAACCACATTGTGGCTGCTCAGTATTCATTCCGACATGGGATCATGCCCTGTAAATGTGTTGGGGAACGTGGAGAGGACGGCGTGAGCGACATCTTGAAACGAAGGTGATAGATATACCATACTTGTGGACAAGCAGCAGCGAAGGCTGCATGAAGCAGTGTTGCACGAAGCAAGGTAGTGCCCCTTCGGGAGTTTGATGAGCGCGGTGTCGAGAGGGCGGACGACATCTGAGGCGATAGTTAATAGGTAAACAGCGGAACGAAAGAGTCTCACGCAGCTATTGACGTGCGACTCGGAAGAAGGCAGTCGGGCACGGCCGAGAATGCAGCCCAACACGTACATATGTAATACCCGGTGTCCACGTCAACCGCGTCTACTCAAGTCGACCCGGCTGGGTGCGAATCGGTGCTCCCCAGCGTAAGGAAGGTGTGGATGAGGGCACGGAGGACGGGGGGATAGGAGATGACTTCCATGATCCCTCCTTCGTGCTGTAAATGCGTGGGTGTGAGAAAGAAAGAAGCGATGAGAGCCACATACCTTTGAGAGACCACGCACATGAACGAGGGCAAAAGTCCTGTTGAGGCACGTGAGTAGCGCGACGTTGAGGTACGTGGGCAGCGCGGAGACGGACATGTCATCGGAGGATTGGTAGGTGGTGCGGAAAAGATAGCCGACAGAGGCAAAGATGAAAGTGTGGCTGAAGACACACACCAATCAGCATACGACAAAATGAATAAGAGATTTCAAAGAAACGTACCGTCCGCCCTGCGAATCTAAATCTGCTAAGCTCGCAAGCACCGCCCGCCCCCCAATCGCACGAGGGCATGAGGAACCGAAAGTACAGAAACTAGTCAGACGAATTAATGGGGGCGGTGGGCGGACATACCCTCGATATGGCCGTATATTTTGTGGAAACTGAGAGGTGTTGGGTTGAAGCCTTGAGGGTCAAGAAGGGTCAGTGAGGCTGCAGGAAGACCCTGGGACTTACCCGCAAGGTAAGTGAGGCCAGCGAGAGGCAAGATTAACCCCGAGAAGGCGGAGAGAAGGGGGGAAGATGAGAGAAGAGGAAGAAAGGTGTTTGCTATTGTTGTCGGCCGATCAAAACGAACCATTTCACGCGCTCACGTGTGTCTTTCCGACGTTCCGGTTGGCAACGCGATATCACGGACATTCGGGTAGGCTCGCTTGGACTTGTTGCCCTCGCTTGATTAACCCTCTGTACGTGTAGTGCAGAGCAATTTGCCAACACACACCCAACGTTTCATCTTGTGCCGACCGAAATGTAGTATGTACCCGGTTTCACTTGCACACCGTGCAGCACCCAAGCCTGTTTGCAATAGCCATATCGTTAGAACACATTGAATGGATCAGGGTAGGAAATTCATCACCCTCTGACTTAAGGTGTCCTCTTTACTTTAGATTTTGAGAACACCAAAACTTTGTGAAATTCCGCCAAACGGCTCCTGGATTTCGCCGAATTCGGCCATCATTTGAGCGATTTAGCATCACTTGTGTCGCTTAGCTTCGCTAAGCTCGCTTGGACGGATTGTGCCCAATCGGTACAATTCATACAAATTCGGAAAAGGGGGTTTTCCTGATGTTCCGGTCCGCCATGCGAGTTTGAGTAGGGCAATGTGTCGAAGATTTCGAGAGATAATGTCGCGGATGAAGGTGTCGTCAAACTGTGCGCTTTTGTGCTGCACAATATCCTCGAGAAGGCGGTTGAAAAACTCGACAATAAAGTCGCCTTCCTCGCAGTGATCCGGGAGGCCGGTTAAATTCCAGACAAGACCGCGCAAAAGTGCCAGTTTGAGGCCTGGACTGGACTCGTACTCGAGGCTCATGACGGTCTCCAGGAGGTATCCGCGATAATTCGAATGGGAGGAACCCGCGAAGGTAAAAAGCATGTACTAGGCACAAACAGTCAGTGTGATCGCGCGCGCGATAGGTAGGACAAACTTTAATGCACTCGTAGAGTCTACCAATGTCACCCTCCGCAACGGCCGTTGCAAGCTTGCGGGAGTTCAATGCGTCGCGTATAAAGTCGATTTCTTGAGCCAACACAAAATCACCGTCATATTGTTTCGGCGGTAGTTTTTGCTTCGGTTTCCTCGGCTTTTTAGGCTCCCCGGCGGGTTTTGGTTTCTTCTGAGCCTTCTTGTCAAGGCTAGAGTCCTCAATCTCCCTATGAACCCATGCAGAACCCTTGGGCACTGTCCTTGCCCAGTCGCTCGTGTCTGTAACATCATATAGCGCATGATCGCGCCCGCGTGCAGTTGCATAAGCACGATAAAGCTTCCGTGCCATGGGAAGGAGAATTTCCATGTCGGGCAACGTTTTAGCCTTCTGCAACGTCTCAAAGTAGACAAAAATGTCCTTGGTTTTGAAGGCAACCCTGTGGAGAGATAAGTTGCGCTGGAATTAATTTCAAGAACAATAATTTACCCCCAGATGTCCAACAACTTGGCATCAAGAACGACACTCAGCAGCTGAGAGCCCTGATAAAACTCGACCTTCTTCATATTCGAGGGAGCTGCACGTCCAATTTTGCCGGCGCTATACCCCAAAGAAGCAGGGTTCGTACTTTTGCCAGAGATACGGCCCCAGTGCGTCTGGAATATACGGATGATATCGGTCCATTTTGTGTGCCAAACTTGAAGCTGGGGCTCAAATATCTCGAAGGATTCGAAGGGATCATTGTGGAACTGGAGGAGAAGTTGCAGTTGCAAAAGCATTGCATATGTCAAGCCGTCACCGCCAACGGGCAATTTCCGCTTGAAGAATTTTCCCGGCGTTTGTCCAATCTGCGCGGCAAAGTCCAGCATGGCGTTCTTGAGCTCGGTAGAGATAGTCTCTTTTTTACCATTGCTGGCGAGTACGTGAACAATAGATTGACCGGGGGCGATTACGTGGGTAGCAGTTGCCGACCTTCGCAGGCGAATCTCCGCCAGCAGTGAATTGAGGGAGGGAATGAGGCGCGCCAGGCATTCAATGAACATCAGTGCTCCAATTACTTCTGAATCTGGTGAATCAATGAGCGCAAGAAGACCATCCACCGTCACCGATTTCCGCAGACCACGTGCAATTTGCTTGCGCTTGTCCGTGAGATCGAAGACGGCAGGGTCCACATCCGCAGCCTCAAAGTATAACCCCGCCATACCAACGTTCATAACGGATTCACGCCCAATCCGCAGATCGTTCTGTTTGTGGTAATTCTGGCAATTATCGACGATCAAGAAGCCGGCAGTCTCGGGGTCAGCACCGTGCGCATCAGGGAACCCACCCCCCGTAATTTTCTGCTATTCTTGCAGAAAATTGTTTGGCTTGTTTGAGTGACAGAAATTTCGTCAAAATACCTTCTCGCCCAAAATAATTGCAGAAAAGTTGTAGAAAAGTTGTCGAAAAGTTCACGCACTTGAGCTCAATTCCCATTTCAATTTCTCTTGGTTGCTGGTGCAGAAACATGCTTTGAAACACAGAATATAGTGGGAAAACAAGTTTGAATTGCCAACTCAATCTAGTACAAGAAAATCTAATCTACATCATGGAACTGACTATGACCCGCCCTATACTCTCTACGATGCCTACCCATCCCACCAAACGAAACTTGCTGAACAAAATATGGTTAGCGAGATCAAAAGTTAGAGGAGCACAGATATCTCACCATTTGGGCTTGATCTGGGCGTGGGAAAAGCGTGTTTGAGTTTAGCAGCAAACTAGAAGAAAGATCAGCCAGATACAGGATATACAAAACAAACTACGCACCTTGTGAACAACCAGGGAGGACGATGAGCATCAGCTGGCGCGAGACCGGAGACGGGCACTCACATGAATCCCCCATTAGACCCAGGTCCTTCCATGATGAAGCCCGAGGAGCGGATACTATTGGCAAGGAGAATCTAGATTCATATCAGAAGGAGGATGAAAGACCGTGGATACGCACAGCATTGTGCGCGTTGCGCCGTGCATGGGGGAAAGACTGACCATCTGAGTCCAACTGAATCAGAACTCACGGGGAAGCAGGGGAGGGGCGGAGGAGTGTAAGAGAACAAACAGGAACACTCTGAGTCGTTAGAGGAAGATGCTGAGGGAAAAAAGGACAAGGTGAAAGAGTGCGAAAATGGGGGGAAAGGAAGAAAGGTGTTTGGCGCTGTTGTGACAGGATTGAAAGGAACCATCTCACGCTCATGTCGGTGACTTAAGTCCGTGGCATCAACGTAATGATGCGACGGCCGGACTTTAGGGTGGGTGTCGGTTAACCTTGTCAAATTTACACCAACACAATTGTCGCAAGAAATAAAGTACATACTAGAACCGTGCAGATTCGGACCTGGAACTTCCTGGCAGTGCCCAGTCACCGGAGCACCGTATTTTGGTACCGAAACAGCCTCTTAGACACAATTTCCCACCGATAAATGAAGATTTTCAAAATTACTGCAAACCAACGATGCAGCACTCCCAACTCAAAATCGAGTTTGGTATACTTTGTATCCGAAAATAACCCGAGAGTTCCTGGAAAGTAACTGAAATTATCTTGCCCACTTGTTTTCTTTGCTGAATGTTGACACAAGTTGCTGAAAATTGCAAAAGTTTTCAAAAAGTTTGTTTCCCCAAAAAGATTTGTGCAACAATTGCAAAAAATTATGGGGGAGGTTTTTCCTGATGCGCCTTTGTGACCTTTGCCTCCTCCTCGGATAAGGTGATCATGCTGCGTCGAATCGTCTGAGGCGCGGGCATGCTGCCGATACGGCAGTTGTAGTTCATCAACTCGACCGGGGCTGATGACCCGAAGTAAAGAATACCGCGTGCCAGGGGCAATAAATTGGCTTGGTCCGTGCGGCAGAAATTCATTGCCGCGATGGCATGTGTCATGACCTAATTCAGCACAGTGTTAGCTTGGAAATGGCCCAAGTAAAACATGGATTACCGTCTCCGGTGGCCGTGTTTTTCTTACAAGTACAACACCAGCCCGTGTACGCGGTCTCCTCATCGCAATATTGTTGCAGAGGAACACCGTGACGGGCTGCTGTTTTTCAATGACCGCCTGCACGAGCGGGATCGTTTTTGCCCCAATATGGTGCCGTTGAAGCTGCGTCTCGGGGTGTTTTGAGTTTGGACGAATCGAGACATGGAGGCCGCTGGAGATATGGACGGCAGACTCAGCCTCGCAAGCAACCTTCTTCCCAATGATTTGCGTCGCAAAAGAGGTGAGAGCAGCGCGGACGGGTTTAATTGTGGTGTAGGGGATGGAGGTGGAGTACATGAGGTTGCGATTCGGCGAGTGAGCAGGAACTCGTCCATCCGGGCTTGCCATCCATGCGGCGAGGATGTCAGAGACCGAATTCTCGGCCCGCCCGCCGAGAAATCTCGAAACCATCTGCGCGTGGACGGTACTTCGAGATAGAGGCTTGCCCTTACCATCTTTGGTTTGGAATACATGATACAAGAAAGATGCGAATGACCAGTTCTGTTCCTTTATCGCGTGAAGAACGGCTTCAACTTTTTGCGAAGTTGTACGAGGAGATGCTCGCTTTTGACGCTTGGCAGACGGTGCCGGGGTGTCTGAAGCAAAGGCAACAGTTGGCGGGGTATTTTCATCGACATCGACATGCTTCCGTTTGCGCGGAGAATTATGGCGTTCAAAGTGCACATTTAATAAAATCACTCCTTTTGAACTTTTTTGAACTTTTATCCCTCTTTTGCCTCAAAATTTGCATATCTCTCTCTCTTTTGGGGGTGCTGAATGGGGGAGGGAGAGAGGTGAAATTTCGCACTTTTTCCCTCTCCCTACTTCGCACATGTTTCATATCACTCTACTTGTCAGATCGGTATCGGTAATCTCTCTCTCTCTCTTCCGACACAAAATTTTTATCTCTCTCTTTTGGTGAAAAAAATAATAATCTCTCTCTCTTTGTATGTTGAGGGATTATCTATCCCTCAATGCTTTCTGACTTCCCTCTCCCCTTCTTGCGTCCCTTACGCGCAGTGTCACAGTCACGTGCACAGTGACACGGCCCGCCATCCGGTGGCTGGGTTGTCCTCTAGCAAACAGCAAGTCGACGGCCTTTGTCACAATAGTGGCTGAAAATACTGTTCATTGTGGTTTATTGGCTCACCTTTGTCCAGGTACCACCCATTTCGAGCCCTCTCAGGACTGTTGAACCCAGTGGAGAGTGTGCTGCACTGAGCCGAGGCTGCCGAACTGTTGTTCCGCTTTGGGAAGACCAGGTATTGTGTGCATTCCTCAAGTACGGGGAGGTTTAAATGACTGCCAAGTGTCCCAGTGGGTTTTACAGCACCATGATAGATCATGTCGAGCCATATTACCTTCCCAAGGAAATTTCAGATTGGTATGGTCATTGGCACGGCCGCCACGGCCCTCCCTTTGACTGTAATGTACCGTCGGAGCTCCAAAATAGGAGCCAACGGGCTCTGAAACGGCGGCCGGCAGCCCGGAGTATGTCAGAACACTCAGGGAGCCACCGGATGGCGGGCCGTGTCACTGTGCACGTCACTGTGCACGTGACTGTGACACTGCGCGTAAGGGACGCAAGAGGGGGAGAGGGAAGTCAGAAAGCATTGAGGGATAGATAATCCCTCAACATGCAAAAAGAGAGAGATGTTTTTTTTTTCACCAAAGAGAGAGATAAAAATTTTGTGTCGGAAGAGAGAGAGAGAGATTACCGATACCGATCTGACAAGTAGAGTGATATAAAACATGTGCGAAGTAGGGAGAGGGAAAAAGTGCGAAATTTCACCTCTCTCCCTCCCCCACTTAGCACCCCCAAAAGAGAGAGAGATATGCAAATTTTGAGGCAAAAGAGGGATAAAAGTTCAAAAAAGTTCAAAAAGAGTGATTTTTATTAAATGTGCACTTTGAACGCCATAGAGAATAGCTGAAAGGAGTTTCAGGTGTTCCTACTGAGCCAAATGTGATAGGGCTTGAATAGAAATGGGTTGGTTGGAGTGTAGACCGATGAGGAAACCCAGGTGCAGAAGATAGTAGGTGCAGTGGATGACGCAGTGCTGAGGTGCGGTTTGTGGCGGATGAAAGTGGTTGTTTTCGAGCAACAGGAGTGTCGGGGATGTCCCAAGTAATACTACCCAGAGGACCAGCCATGCTGTAATCTGTAGCAGGTGGAGTCGACGCGACGCAGATGGCGGAGTCGACGCGTCTGATGTGATCTGACGCGGCTGTCACAAAACATCGTGGGAACGTCCACTTTGGGTCGACCGAATCCGGAAGGGCCACCTACGGCTTTCATAGCGCGAGTAAAAGCAGACCATATATAAGGTTATTTTTTGTCTTTTTTTTTTTTTCAGAAAAACTAAGCTTATCATTTGGTCTGTCTAGGGAGACTACTGAAAAGTGGTCAGAGTGCATGCCATCCGAGAGTACTAGCGGTTGAATGCGGCTAAAGTCTGCTTCCACGGGGAGGGAATTTAATTTCCCTGACCCACAAGAAGACTGAAGGTCTTGGTGAGGATGCAGTCAAGTCGTTAGGAAGTCCTCTGACAACTCCCTGGTATTGGCAGAAAATTTGCATCCCAACCGTGTTTACATCAGCTTATGAGTCCAACTCCAATGATTCAACAATTGTGCAGGCAAAGCTATTTTGCCCCGTAAGTAGTTACCAAGTCAATTTCATTTAACTCAACCGTCCATCATTTTAGCTTGTCTATCGATCCTTACATGCAGTTGACCACCCCGGAGAACCCAGACATCGCTGCCTGTATCGTCGACTTCCTCCTGGGGGTCTCATTGACCCTCCAATCGGCTCCAGACACCCTTCTGGATACAGAATCACTGAACGTATACCGTTCCTCTTGCCTCCCTGGAACGCGTTGCGGCTCTACGAAGACCTTTATCGCAGATGGTTCGACTTCGCCGCCGTCCATGCTATCATACTTCAACAGCTGCGAGCTTTTGGACTTGATCAGATCCGCTGGCCTCGGTGTGGTTATTGACCAGGCGGGTTGTACCGGTGGTTACCAACCTCTATTTCTATGGTAATGTTTCGATGAGCTAGGGCTCAAATTCAATTTTGAGGGATATGATCTTGTCTTCTTCCTGGCCCCCGTGAATTTGCCCCCAAGGCTTCACAACGAAAAATACTCTGGGTTTGGATGTTGCATCAATAAATTAGGTTTAAGCCCTGGCTCATCAATTGGAGCGACATCTTTTCCAAACGTCCCCCGGGCCCCCACTGTGGACAGCGATATCTGCTGTTCACTACGCCGTACACCATAACGGTATTCTCATGACTTACAGTTCACCATATGATCCGTGTGGGAGTAGAATCAGTTGTGAGAAATTGAACTGTGGGAAATATGCGACTTTCGTACTGTTGTAGCTTTAGCATAGATCCGAAGCAAGCTAAGAACATGAATGCTCCAATATCAAGAAAGGAGCAAACCATATGGGAAGAGGTCCGTGTTGGGCAACATCCAGTGGGTACTGTAGGCTCAAATTTACGGCTCTCTTTCCTCGGAATTTGTCCGACATGTGTTCAAGGAAACGGTGGGTGTAAGAAAGCTGTCGTGCCTGGGGCACCCTCACTCAAATAAGCATTTGCAAATTTAATGGGGAAGGCGGTTCGAGTCCTCCCGACGGTATGAGTTCGTCGGAACTACTTTTATTACCCACCACAGTAATCACTTTCAAATCCCCCCCGGCTAGTTACTTGCACCCAACTGAGATGTTGTTTTTTCTTGTCACGGTGTTCTTCGAAGTTCAACTTGGAATTTTGTGCTGATCAAAAAGAGCTTTACCTTCCATGTGTGCGTTCAGCGGAAGTCCAGAAGGAGGGCCGTTGTTGGCCACGGCCCACGGCATCAGACTTTTGACAAATATCTTTTTACCTTGTACAAGGTCAAAAAAGGCCAAAAAAGGGCCAAAAAGGCTGAAAGACCACAAGACCGCAAAGCGAGAGGTCGAATCCACAAGGTCGCCAGTTCGACCCAGAAACAGTGCATTTATTTTGTATTTGAGACTAATTCCCGTACCAAGCTATGTATCCATCTGACTAAATAGGGCCCTCTTGACATTCAAGGGACTCACACAGCCCTTAGTTGCATTTTCTCAGTGCATTTTTCACCCTTTTAACCTTGTGAGCTTGTTGGCAAGCTCACAAGAGCCAAAAGGGGACAAGATTTTTGTCAAATTACTGATGGGAGGCCGCCCCACGTCAATTTATCGAACGTGAATGGGGATGGGGGTTCGATTCCTCCTGACGGCAAGGGTGTGAAAAAAGTGAACTTTCTTTTTCCTCCCCATCCCAAGGGACCGAAGTGTTCGCTCAGCTTGCTGTTGCCCCAAATGGGATTCAGAACGAATGAATCCAGTTGAACAGGAATTATTTTAATTTGGAAGTGGGATAAAAATTGCGGCACAACAGACTTGGTTTTACCGCTTGCTCTTTTTTTTTTCTGCTCGGGTCTAGCGGGGAAATAAAAGAAGGAAAGCACGCTGTCGTGCCTTGGAACGCCCTCACCCAATTTATTGATGGCGAGCACACCTCGTGGGAGGAGGAGGTTCGAATCCGCCCGACGGCATAATGCCACCGCAAGCACTTTTATTCACCTTTATTCTTCTTAATATTCGTAATTCCCATCTTTATTTTTCCTTCTGTTTGGAGTGTTCAGGGTGATCATTCAGCTCCGATTGTCTGTTCGGTCTTTCGCCCGCGAACTTGTTAAGCCACGAAAAAGTTAAAATGAATCCGACTCGGGTTCATTGTAACCATTGGGGAAAATTAAGACCAATTAAGCCTCATCATAGGTTTTTCTAGGAGGTGGGAAGCAAGGAGAGTA
Organism: Mycena metata; assembly: GCA_029378385.1. NCBI lineage: Eukaryota > Fungi > Basidiomycota > Agaricomycetes > Agaricales > Mycenaceae > Mycena > Mycena metata. Next base: position 180,475 of record JARKIB010000127.1, read on the forward strand.
AGCCGTCGTGCCCTCACCAGCGCACATTCAACCAAATGAGACCGACTCGGAATCTTGCGAGGGAGAGGTTTGAATCGTCGCAATATTAATGCCATGGGCGGGGAACATTCAGCCTTTTTTTCTTGCTTCCAATGTATATTCAGGATTCCCTCGACCATATTCATATCTCCTTCGACTCTTCCTATATCTGCTTGTTACAACCCCTATCCTGTTTCGGGCTCGCCGTTTCGGCCGTCGGATTCGTCGGCATCATGATGCGGCTGTGGTATGGCGCTTCTTTCCTCCCGCCATCACGCGCGAGCTGCGACGCAAGCAGACCGTCAAGCAACAGCAATACTCGGACTGGAACTGGAATGTGGAGTTCAAGATGGACGGACGGGTTGTCCTTTGTGCGCGCGTGGTGGATCGAGATTCATTGGTTCGCCGGTTCCATATTGAAGCTTGAAGTGTGGTAAAGGCAGTATTTCTATTTTGTTCGTGTTTAGTGTCGTCTTCCATCTTCCGACCCGACTTGACGCACCAATGGAATAAGAACCCCTCGGCGGCCTCAGCGCGGCGCCAGTGGCGGAGGATCTGCCACTTGTAGTTTGCGCTGAGCAACCCCGCTTCCTTCAACTCCGAGTCTGCATCTGGATGGCACGGGAGGAGAAAATGTGCTGAGCCCTTCACCTGCCTCGCCGCGCGAGCTTGGCGCAAGAAACTCGCGAGGAATACAGGTGTGTGTTTCCTTCCCATTGCTTTTCGTTCTGTTCGTGGGCATCGTGTGCGGGCTAGCGGTGGACCAGACGCGAGAGCCGTGTCGCGGTGGAGCCTAACGAGCAACAACGCCGCATTTTATACGCATCGGCGTACCCACTCCACTCGTGCGGCGTTGGTTCCGCCTGCGCAACTCTACTTTCACCGTGTTGAGCGTCCCCTCGGCTTCGCGTTTGGTCGGGTGTCGCCGCCTCTCGCTCTTTTCTTCCACTTTCTTCCCACACACCCGCCCTCATTCCTTTTTCGTATTCCCCTCTTGTATTCTCCTCATCTCAAATGCTGATTTTTATTTACATCCGAATTGTGTCCCGATATGTGCGTACTACTATCCCATTTTATTCTGTTGCGCAGAGAACAGTTTTGCGTGGAGGGTGGCAGGGGAGGTGTTTGCGCCGATGCACGGCAGAGCGTCCTTTCTGGAGGTTCGGGCCGTTGGTGTGCAAAGTGCGGGGAAGGGAGCAGGGGCACACGAACGTGTCTGTGGCGAGGGCATCGTTTGTACGCGCTACGTGGGCGTGGGCACCGCCGGTCAGGACGCGCGAGGTTCGGCGCGTTTTGCATTTTGTTTGTGGGGGGCTGCGCACACCTTGGTGCACGCGCACTTTGCGGAATTTGGATTGCGCAGGCCGTGCAATGCGCGCGTTGTGGGTGTGCGTGTGTCATGCATTGCTAGCGTGTGCATCTTACATTGCGGCGGGTTTGTGCCCGCATCGGCGCGTTCTTCATTTTCGTCGTTTCGGAGACCCCGACGTGACGCGCACGCCCTTCTTCTCCTCATTTCCAAGCCCCCTCGTCCTCGCTCCCTGCCGCTTTTCTATCTTATTCTATTCACGTTCTTACTTCCTTGTACTTACCCTTATCTTTCCAGCAGCACCGCCAGCTATACCAATGCCGCCTAACCCGCAATCGCCGTCTCGCTTATCCCACTCGCGATGGAGCGCGAATTTCTGGTGCTGTGTCATTATTGTGCGGTGCCATTATCGTGCGTCCTTTTCTCTATCTATCTTTGCTTTGTTTCTTGGGCGGGGATGACGGACGGGAGGCGATGGGGTCTCCGGAGAACCGGAAGAAGACGGCATCCGCGTTTGCGTATCTTATGGCGAAGGGTCTGGCGATTGCGCTGTCGCGATGCCGAGCGCCTTGCGTCGTATCTTCGCGATGGCAGCGTGCGCGTGACGATGTACTGTACCGCCGACTGAATCGACTGCTGCGTGGCGCGCTCCGTCCTTCCCCGCTGTCGTTCGTGTCCTACTTGGACCTTCCTTCTTTCCCCCTTCCATTTCCGAGTTCTACTTTACAAACTGACGCCGCTTTTCCCCCAATACAGCATCTCCCCTCCCCAAAAAAGACCCCTCCTGCGATTTGTCGACGCGCGCGCGGGCTCGTCAGGTGGATGCATTTATTTTATCTTTTAGCGATGGTGGGTATGCGGGCGCCCAGTACCTGCATCACGGATGGCGTGATGTTACGCGAACGAGCCGGGGGCGGGAGTGGGGGCGGGGACATAGCGGAGTTCCGCAGCAGCTAGAGGCGGGTTTCGTTTTTGTTTCTTTCGTCCTTTGTTTTTGCGTGTACTACACCGCCAATTTGGTCGGAGCTCCCACAGAGGTCCGAGCTGCCATATCGGGACTAATACGCGGAGAGCTCCCCAGAAACCTCCCCGTGAGATCGAAACGGACAATCCTCCGATGATTTTGGAATCTACGGTCCTGGGAGGTCCCGCAAAACCTCACTGGGACCACATTTTTTATTTCTTTTTCTTTTCAAAAACAGAAATAGAATCAAGATACATTCACACAGGCAAGAGTACAAAGCTGGTACATAGAAACTAAGGTAGACATGGAAGTAATTAAATACGACATCGTCAAGTAAAGAAAGCCGCCGACACATGCGACAAGATCTTGAGGGCTTGGAAGGCTTGAGGGCGGAAGTTTGGGCTTGCCAGCTTGGAGAGCTTGAGGGGCGTTGTTTGAGTGTCACACAGGCTGCGTCGCACTTGCAAGCACTTGAGGATTTCCTTGTAGTCTAGACGTCTTGAAGCCTTCAAGTTGAGAGCTTGAGAGACAGCCATACTTGAGGGGGAAGACTTGAGACATGCTGTGAATGACAAGCCAGCGCAGCGCGGAAGAGCAAGAAAACGAGGGAGGGACATAGGAAGGACACGTTTGGAAATGATCCGTGTTTGACAGCTTGCGCACGGACTCCAAATTTTGGAAAATTGTCAAGTACACGGCACCCGTGGAAAGCGAAATCTAGCATTCATGTCAAGGCAAGAAGCATTTAAAGACCTGAGATATGACTTTCATGGAGGAAATCGAGGACAATCTTTGTATTCTGAAACCATTTTCCTCGCGAGATCCCGAAATCATTCCCAGGATGTCCCGGCAATGTCTTGTAAGATCTCTCTTTGATATTTTGGTTGGAAGCTTCCACTGAGCTCCGACCAGATTGGGGGTGTACGGGTACCGACGATGCTTGTTCTTTGCACGACGTGCCGTCGGTCTCGTCGGGGAGTCGGTGGAGGCTTATTCACCCGCCGCAGAAGGGATATATTGGGGCTTAGGTAGCTACCACCACCTATCGAAGTACCGCATCCCACAGTAGTTACAGCTCCTCGCCCTGTCGCATACGATGATGATTATTACTGCCACATGATCAAATGGTATGGCTGCCGCTGTCAGATGGCTGTCAATCACCGAAGCGCCACAGTCTGTGCCACATGCCAATAATGCAGCCATTTAAAGGCCCAAGTGAGCCAGCCACACGTGTCTCTCCTCCTCTTATCCTTGTCTTACGTGGACTACATTCTTCGTACCACAAGCGCGCAAGTCTACTGCAGCAATCTACCCTTGTGGGTGATTCCGTCCTAGATGTGCTGTTCGCACTGACTGACATGCATCATCCATAGTCACAATGGACATGGCTCTCTTACCCCGGGGACTCCACCTTACCATGCACGGTGAAAGATAAATTAATTGTCATGTCAACATTGATATTCATTTGACCTAGGAGGCACAGGAGGCGACGGGGGACAAGGTGGACAAGGTGGACCTGGAGGTGTTGGCCAGGGTCCCATCCTAAACGTCAATTATGGCAACAAGGATGAAGAACACCAGAAAATCATCAACTGGCTCTCACCTATCAATTTCTTCCCACGCCATGCAGCTATCTCAGAGATGCAGGAGAAAGGGACTGGTGAATGGCTGCTTAAACATCCTCTCTTCAAAAAATGGGAGTCTGGTTTGAGAAACACTCTTTGGTGCTATGGCATTCGTATGTGATTCATCATTCTTGCAACTTCCACAATAACCAACATCGCTTCCAGCCGGTGCTGGAAAAACTGTCCTTGCGTGGGTTTCTTCCTGATATTGAGTGGGGGCTAATAGTCATAAAATTTTAGATCAATGGTTGTGAACTATCTTAGCACCCAACCTAAAGGCAAAAATACTGGTGTTGCTTGCATTTATCTAAACCACAAGGAAGTCGACGACCAAACACCATCTAGGCTTCTCGCAGGTCTCTGGAGGCAGCTTGTACTTGATAAAGATATTGGCTCCATTGCAGAAAAGTTATACAAGCAGCACCGAGGAAAAGGCACTACACCATCCCTAGAGGACATTGTCAATGTGCTCAACTTGAGCATCGAGGTGTTTTCACAGGTGTTCATCATTGTTGATGCCATGGATGAATATCCTGATTTTCAACGGAAAGTTCTACTCAAAGAACTGGCAGCACTTGGAAGCAATGTGAACTTGATGATAACTTCACGGCCAAATATCTCTGCAGACTTTTCCTCCTTTCCCGATCTTGTCATTTTAGATATCCAGGCTGCACCAGGAGATATTCAAGTATATATCAATGCACAAATTGAGTCCTCCCCATACTTGCCCAAGCATATTCAGAGAAAGCCTGAGTTACGAGAGGAAATTCTTACAAAAGTCATTACTGCTGCAGATGGAATGTGAGTGGTCATAATTTGTGGTTAGAATACTACTGGAACAAATTTCAACCAGGTTTCTTCTTGCCAAGCTTTATATGCAGTTCCTCAGCACAAAGAACACAATTGGGCATGTTCAGGAAGCATTAAAGCAACCACCAAAAGATCTTTACGACAGCTATTATACTGCAATGGAGCAAATTGAAGCACAGAATGAGGACAACAGAAAGACAGCTCATTCCACCCTCATTTGGGTTGCTAATGCAAAGCGGCTGTTAACAGTCTCTGAGTTAACCACAGCTCTAGCTATTAAGCCAGGTGCACGGAGCCTTGATGAGGACTATCTCCTGGACATTCAGACTGTTCTTGCTGTTTGTGCTGGGCTTGTGACTGTGGACAAGGAGTCATCTGTGGTGCGACTTGTCCACTACACCACACAGGAATATTTGGACAAAATCCAGGCTGAGAAATTCCCAGATGCACAAACAGAGATAACACGCACTCTGCTCACATTCCTTGCCTTCGATGGATATCCAGATTCATCCTGGGAGTCAGAGACTCTCCCCGCTATGGCTGAGTATTCACAGTTTTGTCTTGCACATGCTGTTGGAAAGCCTGAAGTTCAACTCAGAACAATCCTTGTCAAGTTTCTTGATCGAGCTTCTCAATGGATGAAAACAATGAACAGCGGATATCCTTGGGAGAGAGAGTGGGATTCCAAGCCATGGAATTATTCAGATTATCTACCGGAACCTTCAGCATTGTGGATTGCAGCAGCTGCAAACCTTGTGGAGACTACAAGATTTTTGCTAGAGGGGCCACCTTCACTGCAGCACTCAATGGACCCAGAGATCATTGTGGCATCATACTATGGTCATAAAGAGATTGTCACCCTCCTTCTCGAAAAAGGTGCTGATGTCAATGCAGCAGGGCGAGAATATGTGGGCTCATTGCAGGTGGCTGCTGTTAGAGGCCATACTGAGATTGTTGACATCCTTCTTGAAAAAGGTGCTAATGTCAATGCAGCAGGGGCATATTATGGGAGTTCATTACAGACTGCTGCTGCTGAAGGTCACACCAAGATTGTTGACATCCTCCTTGAAAAGGGTGCTGATGTCAATGCAGCAAGGGGATACTATGGGAGCGCAATGCAAGTTGCCGCTCGTGGAGGCCACACCGAGATGGTCAGCATGCTTCTTGCAAAGGGTGCTGATGTCAATACAGCGGGGGGAGAATATGGGAGTGCATTGCAAGCTGCTGCTAGTTGGGGCCACACTAAGATTGTTGACATCCTCCTCGAGAAGGGTGCTGATGTCAATGCAGCAGGGGGACAATATGGGAGTGCATTGCAGGCTGCCGCTCATAGAGGCCACACCGAGATTGTCAGCATACTTCTTGAAAAGGGTGCTGATGTCAATGCAGGAGGGGGACAATATGGGAATGCATTGCAGGCTGCTGCTACTTGGGGTCACACCGAGATTGTCAGCATGCTTCTCAAAAAGGGTGCTGATGTCAATGCAGCAGGGGGATATTTTGGGAGTTCATTGCAAGCTGCTGCTGTTGAAGGCAACATTGAGATTGTTGAGATCCTTCTCGAAAAGGGTGCTGATGTCAATGCAGCAGGGGGAGAATATGGGAGTGCATTACAGGCTACTGCTGATCGAGGTCATACTGAGATATTCAGCATCCTTGTTCAAAAGGGTGCTGATGTCAATGCAGCAGGGGGATATTTTGGAAGTTCATTGCAAGCTGCTGCTGTTGAAGGCAACATTGAGATTGTTAACATCCTTCTCGAAAAGGGTGCTGATGTCAATGCAGAAGGGGGACACTATGGGAGTACATTGCAGGCTGCTGCTGCTGAAGGCCACACCGAGATTGTCAGCATGGCTCTTGAAAAGGGTGCTGATGTCAATGCAGCAGGAGGAGAATATGGGAGCCCATTACAGGCTGCTGCTGCTTATGGCCACACCGGGATTGTCAACATCCTTCTCGACAAGGGTGCTGATGTCAATGCAGCAGGGGGAGAATATGGGAGTGCATTGCAGGCTGCCATTGCCAATGGCCATACCAAAATTGTTGCCATGCTCAATGAAAAATTTGCTCAGCTTCTCCCAGTGGAAAGTACACAATATTGAGTATTGGACTGATTGGGAATTACAATATTGCCTCTCATATACCACTCTGTCAGGTGTTGAATAATCTTTTTTGTATGCAACCTTATAACTACAGTTATATTTCCACAGGTTCATGTTTTAATCAGGCTCTGTTTGAATGAATATATTTATTGCTCAGTTGTTGTGCCTTGCAGTGACAAGAATACCATATGACCTTATTTTTCATCAATTATTTAAGCTTTCAAATGGAACTGTCTAATGAAGTTCAAATTGACATTTGTGTTCGAACTTTCGGTTTTAATGGCATCAGCTGCCCCCATTTCCTTTCCTTCGTGAATATATGTTGAACAAAAACATAGGTGGGCCCATGTAAATGTATCAGGCTACATGATGGATCCTAGTGGAGTGGGCTCATGGGCCATTCTCATCCGTTGCTGAAGGCACAAATCAAACTCTGATCAGTGGCTAGGAGATGGGGGAGAAACGAGGAATAGCCAAGTGCTGATAATATATACCTAGAAAAGGAAGTACTTGGGCTCCAGTTCTTTTTCTACATGTTTGGTGCCCCATGAGACTAGTACTCGGATATACAACACATCAGACATTTGGTATGATTTATCCTTGACTTCACTTCAGGTTCTATTACTCCCCCATCTAAGTGCTGGACAGACTGGTATTCGGAGACCGGAGTAAAACTCAGAAGCAACTACGCAGTACAGAAGCAACTCAATAGTTAAACTGAAGAACAGCAGTGTAGTCTAGGGGGTTTGTTGTGTACTGAGCCACAAAGGAAGGAATATCAAACAGAATACCAGATCAGAACTAAGCTATGAACCAGCAGTTATCAGATGTCTAAGATCAGCAATTCTCAGAACACCACAGCTCAGTAAGGGTGACCAACTGACTAGCCTCTCGCTGCAAAAAGGGGATGTCCTAAGCCAAGCCTGAGGAGATTGCTTGGGGGAAGTGTTGTCTTCCCACTTGCACTTCATTTTTTTTGAAGGGGAGTGTGGCTGTGTTTATGACAGCATCAGTCCTTTTTTTTTTCTCTTGTCATGGGCGCATCACACCATTCTTCCTTCTTTCTTCTGTTCTATTCTATTATCTTGAATGATTACTGACCCTCCTCTTGTTTCCTCCCAGGTTCCTTCTAGATCTAGGAAACAGCAGCGCAGCGGACAGCTCTACACAGATCGTAGAAGAGTCTAGGGATAACCAGGGGTAAGGGTATACCCCCAAAGGTATGGAGGGGGGTACAGGAAAGGTAGAGGTAAAGGTAGCAACATTTGTACCTTTGAGCAAACCTCTCCCAACCCCCCAAGGTACAAAGGTATGAAGAGGTATCCGACCGGAGGCTTAAAATGTCTTCTTGGCTGAGTTTAGGGTTCACCAGGGGTAAGGTAAGGGTACAAAACACTGTACCTCTACCTCTACCTCTCAAACCCTTACCCTTAGAGGGGTAATACCTCTACCTTGCCAGAGGTATTCAAAAGGTACAAACCTCTGTACCCCTCTCCATGACCTTTCAAAGGTATCTCCAGAGGTATGGCTCAGAACACTGTATATTTGACGGACAAATAAAGAGTATACTATATAAATAATAAAATGTAACTAGAGCTTACTTGGTGATGATGCCAAGTGCACTAACTTGGAGAAATTGAGCACATGGATGTCATAACAGTGTCGGGTAATGTGACAGCTGGGTGGAATAAATTCGGACCCGGGGCAGACTAAGGGTCAAACCCAGGACCTGTTGGGAGTACCTGAAAAGTCACACTTTAGGCATCAACAACTCAGCCAAGAAGACATTTTAAGCCTCCGGTCGGATACCTCTTCATACCTTTGTACCTTGGGGGGTTGGGAGAGGTTTGCTCAAAGGTACAAATGTTGCTACCTTTACCTCTACCTTTCCTGTACCCCCCTCCATACCTTTGGGGGTATACCCTTACCCCTGGTTATCCCTAGCTGAGTTGTTGATGCCTAAAGTGTGACTTTCCAGGTACTCCCAACAGGTCCTGGGTTTGACCCTTAGTCTGCCCCGGGTCCGAATTTATTCCACCCAGCTGTCACATTACCCGACACTGTTATGACATCCATGTGCTCAATTTCTCCAAGTTAGTGCACTTGGCATCATCACCAAGTAAGCTCTAGTTACATTTTATTATTTATATAGTATACTCTTTATTTGTCCGTCAAATATACAGTGTTCTGAGCCATACCTCTGGAGATACCTTTGAAAGGTCATGGAGAGGGGTACAGAGGTTTGTACCTTTTGAATACCTCTGGCAAGGTAGAGGTATTACCCCTCTAAGGGTAAGGGTTTGAGAGGTAGAGGTAGAGGTACAGTGTTTTGTACCCTTACCTTACCCCTGGTGAACCCTAGCTTCAAGAGTCTCCCCATTCAATATTGCAGTGGCATACACTACCAGCCTAACAGCGGGACGGGGGGAATGGGAGCAGAGGGAGGCGAGGGGGGAGTGGAGGAGGAGAGTGGGTATTAGTTTGATGTGGCATCACAGGAGCCCAGTGAAGAGGGAGGGGAAGCGAGGGGTGGGGATGGAGGTCAAATCAGCATCAGGTGCACACACGCATGCTGCCCGGGAGAAATACAAGTACATGCACGCTGCAGCAACAGGCCAGACCGATTTGTGTACCCCCCAGCTGCGCATGTGCAGGGGTGGCATCCGTTCAAGGTACTGTACTGGGGATGCATGCAGTGATAAATGGGGTGGTTACACAAGCGACGGCATGGGCAGTGCAGGCAGAGTCAGCGCCCAGTGCTGACCCTTGTTATTCTGTGTTTCTCATCCCTGACGTTGACACTGTAGGTGCAGGCGTATTGTGGACATCCATCTCGCCCCCCCGCCCCCCTTCCCCCCTCACATTCAACTCACAACAACACCTCCACCTCCTCTGCCTCAGTGTCGTACCACCAACAGCTCATCATCCGCATACAAGATATCCGGCCGCACTGCTGTTATTTGGTATTTTCCCACAGTTCAGCTTTCCCTGATGTTCTCCCCGATTCTTTTTATTCAGCTCTTACTCATCTTCTCTCTACTCTCTCTAGTTGAAGTACCTTCTAGACAATATTCTCTACAGTATATAAGCTGTACTTTGAGCCTCCCAATAATATTCAAGTTTTACTTGACTCTTAGTGTGATCTTCTCAACACGCACTTAATTTAGTACCACACTGCATGTTCCAAGCGCCAACCCTGAGGTCATCATTGATGGTGGAAGTGGAAGTGGGAGTGTGGTGCGCTGGAGAAATTCAGTGCAATGACACCCTCACAGTCGAGCACGGATGAGGATGTGATGGGGCAAATGGGGGAAGTGTTCAGTGCCAATGCGACTTGGTGCAGTCAGTGGGGGTGGAGGAGAAGCATGACTAACACAGAGCAGGAGCACTGTGCTGAGTGGATTATGTTTCTTTTGAGATGGGTGAGAATAGGATTTATTCGTAGATTTCTCAAGAGTGTATTTTTAGCTTTATGGAATTTCCTTTCTAAGAATTCGGAGTAGAGTCGCTCGATTCGGTCAAGCCTCGTAACAGCGGTGCTGACGGCGGCAAACGAAAAAGGGACCCGGTTTGGTCCGATTACGTAACTCTTAACGGCGGAACAGTTCAGATGGCGGCAACGGCAGTATCAGTCAGTGAGGGTTCAACGGTGTGCACGGCTTTGTATACAGCTCTTAAAAGGCTTAAGAATTCAAGCACGCAAATAAGAGTTTGTAGAAAATAAATTGTGACTAAGCAACCAACAAAGTGGTACGGGGAAGTCTGGGGGCCTCTCTTTTCAGGCCTCCTTATATACTACTCAGCTACTGACTCATATTACTGACTCCTGTCCCGTTGACTCTTTTCGCCTGATTCCAATTGGCATGACTTGGACCGACTCAGACCGTTTGACTCGAATTGACTCCTTTCTGACTCAGGTTGTTTTCCCTTGCTCCAAATGATTTTATGCCAAACATTTTTGGCGTAGCACATCCGCGGCGAACAGAATAACATGCCTGTCCCCAGGCATTCTGGCCCACCGAAGAAGCCGAACGGTCGCACCTCCAGCAGGAGAAAAATGTATTCATTTCGTTCATGTATGTAGCGGGTACTCGAAATTAGCTGGTCGAAGTGGATACAGCGGAAGTGATGCGGGCGCAATCTACAAAGGGCGTTTTGTAACGAGGGAGCTGAGTTTACGCCAGGAGGCCGTGATGCGCATCGCGAGCGAGGGTGGGTCGTAGTGCCGGGCCGGCATCCTTAGGTAAGTCTCCTCCTCGGTCTCCACGTTCTCAATCAGAGCGTATACCCACTCCTCGTGACGGTGGTGCTTCTTGGTCCCCCACTTCGTGCGGCGCTCGCGTTTCTCGGTGAGCCACCAGTTTCCTACCAGCAGCCCGAAACACTCAAGCTCGTCTCCTGGTCCCAAGAGTTTCCATGGCCGACTCCGCAGCTCGAAGACATTCTCCTTTGCGTTCAGCCAGACAATGATGGGCTCCTTTGCCACGACGTATGTGGAGTTCTGCTCCATCTGGCTCAGATGCTCATGGCAGCGGTTCTCCCACCCGTAGCGTGTTTCGATACGCAGCGTGTCCTCATCGTCCTGGCTCATTGTTATGTGGGGAACAAGATAGACGCGGTGGATAATGGCGTGGGGATAAAAAGCTATGGCCATCGGCAAGGTCGGCGTAGAGCGTACAGTCATGATTGGGGACTCGGGCGTGGTCAGGGCTCCCAGATTCGAGATGGTTAGATGGGTGCTGGGGTGTCAGACCAGGTGGACACAGGATCGGAGTCTGCTGCTGATGAGGGTGGTGGTGGCAAACCGGGGAAGTGGGGTGGCACCGATTGAACGAACTGCTGGTCCTGGGTTTCACGAACTAGAACCTCCTGATGCAGTTGAGCGACCGCTTTAATGCTCTAGCTGGTCATGATAGTCATGATAGTCATGAGAGACGAATGGTATAATGAATAATGTTTGTGCATGCTTACCTCTGCACTCAATGATGCCGGACGCTGCATGTCCCCCATGGAGAGGCTTTTCCGGGCACTCGTACGCGCCAAGGGACTCTGGTACTGCGGGGCAGGGAGCGAAGGCAGGTAGGAAGACATAGTAAGGTGGTTCTGCAAGTGGGCGGGGGCAAACAAGGGAACTTGAAAAAGGCGCAGAGACCCTTCTTTTATACATATGTTGCTGCAGTGGGAAGAAAGCTTATTCGACACCGTTGCGCAGGATGCTTCTTTTATTGCAATGATTCAGCGGCCCTGCATGCCCTGGTGGATCCAATTATGGCCACATTAATCCCAACCCTCATCGGATGACTCGAACAATTCTTCATCCTCTTCCTCGTCGGAGACATCTTCTTCCTCCGGATTTTTGCGCATAAACCAATGATTCCGAGTAATATAAGGCAGGAGGCGAAAAGCCGCGGTTGGGTTCCGTCGGAACAAAGTGCCGTCAAGCTCTTTTAATATGTATGCACCGCCTTTGTTACGGCGATCAACCTCGTACGGCCCAAAGTAGTGATCATCGGTCTTCTTCCGTGAGCTCACCTCTGACTCGATGGCAACATTCCGCACCAACACCAGCTCACCCTTCTTGTACTCGGTGCGCCGCAGTTTCTTTATGAATCTCCTTTCGAATTGCATTTTTGATCTAAACCGGGCTTGTCGCAATGTATCTGTAGCCCGCTTAATGTCGCAATCATGCTTCGAAAGTTGGCGGATTCGAAGAGTGAGCAATTCAGCAGTCGTCATTCCTGATTGAAAGCCACTCACCATAAACGTGGCCTCGGCTAAGTCAAATGGCAAGATGGGATCACATCCATGGAGAAGTTGGAAGGGTGAAAAACCCGTGACTCGGCTCACTGTCACTTGATCAGCTAACAAGGCCGCGGCCAGCTTCTCCGGCCACATCTGTATCTTTCCTCCACACGCTTTCACGATGGATTCCCTGATCGTATAATGTCCTTGCTCAACAACTCCGCTGGCATGCTTATTGTAAGGAGAAATTCGCACATGAGGTATGTTCTGTTTCTGCATAAGCTTCTTGAATGCTGCCTTCACCTCCGATCCGTTGTCAGTTATAACCTTCCGAGGGCATCCGTACCTGCAATAAATGTAGACCCAAAAGAAGTTAGCAAGGTCCTCCGATGTCTTCGTTTTTAACACCTGGGGCTCACAGGTTCCTGATAAATCGTCCCACGCGGCAACTATCATCTTGAATCCGGCAGTACTCTCGGGCATCATCATAATGTCTATATATATGGTCTGAAAAATGCCAGCCGGTGTCGAGACTGTCACCGGTATTTCAAGCTTTTTAGTGCTCCGAACCTGACACCGATGGCATGATGAAATGTGATGCTTGATGTCGTTGTACATTTTTGGCCAAAAGAAGCGAACTGACAAGGTTTTCCAGGGAGTCTCGATCCCGCGATGGCCGATTTCATCATGCCCCTGCTGCAAGATTCTCAATCGTTTGGTAGGTTCAATTATAACTACCAGAGGTGGACCTGATTTGTTTCGTTTCAGAAATTTCCCTTCTTGGACCATATAACGGGTGGTGGTCGCAATGAATCGGCGATGCTGCTGGCTTTGCTGGAACTTGGGAGCTTCTAAGGTAGTGAGGAAACGGTAGATGTCTTTTAATAATTGCTCATGTTCTGACCTTGTGAAATTACAAGATGGCAAGGCTCGCACTTGGTCCGGCAGATCTTCTTGGTCAATCTCTGTGAATAATGCAATACTGTCCAGCCATGAATCGTCGTCGCTTTCCACTTTTTCGCCTTCTGCCGGCGTTCGCCGAGACAGTGCATCTGGCCCTTGGAACTTTGTGGCAGGTACGTGGACCATGTTAAAGTGATACATTAGTATGCCCTGGATCCAACGATTCACAGCCGCATCAGGCTGGAGATCTGGTTTGTTCAGGATGCCCTGAATATATTTAGCATCCACTTCCACGGTCAACGATGCAACTCCAATGATATGTATGCTCCAATGTCGTAACACGCGGTAAAGTCCAAAAAGTTCCAACTTAGGCTGGGAGTATCGGGATTCTCGCTCACTCATGGGGATTGAACCATACCGTGCAGGTCTCCGCTGCCCTTCGGCATCGTTCTGGGAGAGAATCATTCCTGCCGCTGAAACGGGTGCTCGGGGAACAGACCAGAATGCTAAACTAAAATGCTAAAGCTGACAAGCAAGATGCTTCGCTGCTTAAGCCAAATCCGTGGATAAGGCCTCACAACTAACAACTACTAACCAAAACTAACACTAAAAACACCCCTTCCAAGGTCTATCGCCGACGAGTAAAGATGCTTGTCCAAGATTACACGAATGTACTTCCAAGGACGAGGACCAAGTACCGAGATGGCTTAAGTAGTCTTTTTATGAATTGCGCTGGTTAAGCGTGAAAACACCGTTTGTTCGCCTTGTCAAGTGCAGAACCAATGTCCTGAACGCCTGAGTTGACTTGTAGATATTGCAGCTTCTCAGCTTCGATTGCGATTCTCTTTAGATAACCAGTTCGGACAAAGTCCCACTTCGTGCACAATAAATCCTGTGTTCTCTCGCCGTTTAACTTTGTCTGGAACCCGTTGTATAGTATCACTTTGTCTGGAACCCGTTGTATAGTATCACGTTGTCTGGTAACCACAATTCCGTAACTCGGTCCGTTTGGTTTAAGGGTTTTGCAAATCAATGCCAGTCAACTTGTTATATTCGAGCTACTCCGTGGAGGTAGTCTTAGCGAAACAAGCCCTAGTCTCCCTTGGTGCGCGGGCGCTGGTAGCTGCCGGCTCTCTTGGGGGAGATTTTGTGCTGTCCTACTAAACTATGCCTCCCTTATATACATTTCCTACATACTAGTTACATACACGCTATTATCATGCGGCGGTTATTATCCGAGCTTTAGTCGGTCCATTACAGTCATTCTATTCAGTCGGAAAGCTATCCGACCCCTTTGTTGTATTCAAAAGCGGACCAAGGGTTCACTTGGCTCCTAATTCGATCGATCACTTTAGCAAGTCGTTTTGAACCACCTCGCACTCGAGGTAGCCGTTTATCCCTTAAACAAGGATCCCTTGGTTGAACTCAGCCACTAAATAGCTCTCTGTAGGCACCAATATGTTTGTGGTTCTGAACATGTAGTTCACATCATCAATAGCAACCCTGTTTTAGGAGGTACTGATCGGTTCCTTGGCAGGCCGGCCAAGTCGGACATCCGGCACAGTGCTTAACCGCCATTGAGTTAAGGACTGCGGCAGATCATTTGATCAGGTGCGTCGCGTCAAAGCGAACAATTAAAACACAACATCTCAAGAAGTCGGCTTAAGGTAGTTTCCCCTTTAGCCCAATATTAGACAGAGTGGATATGTACTAATCCCTTGATCAAATAGACCCTGTGGTGGCTTCTGAACCATTATCCAGCCATGCCCAAGTCATGCTCGACGTCAAACTCCTTAAGCAGTATGTGAATATTCTGCTTAAGCGGGTCGCGCACGAACTGTGATTACCACAGTAAGTCTTTTAACTAACCGTGCAGGATGACACGTTAGTCCTTGTTTTAGGCTATGTGCGTGCTTTAAATTGATAAACAACGCGATTTCTGCGTGTTCCAATACACGGCTTATCACCGCTTCTCGACTTGAGTCAACCGACAAGATTACGGACTCCTTTGAAGTGTAGTCAATAGGGTGCAGCGCAGGGGTGTTACTAACCAGTTGCTTGATCTGAGCGAAGGCCCACTCCCGTCGTTCATCCCAGATGAAGTCCACGTTGCGGCGATACAACTCGGTAAGTGGCCGAATAATTTCTGAATACCCCGAATCCAAATTCTCACTGTTCCACACAGCCCTAGGAACCTCTGTACCTCTTGCGGAGTCGTCAGGACTGGCCAGTTAGTGATAGCGGACACTTTCTTGGTGTCTGGTGTCCGACCTTGCGGCGAGCAAGTTTGTCCCAAGATCAGCACTTCCTGCTGGCAGCACTGAACCTTCAAGCCTGACACTGTAGCCCCTGAACAATTTACACGATGTAGAATCCGATTCACATCCTCAGCGTGTTCCCATATAAACCGCCGGACTCCTGGGTTCTCCCCCAAGCATTCTGGCTCTCCGTTTTTGTCCAAGTACCTTGTTGCCGGGCCCTTGATGGGCAAGTCATCAATGAATACATTTGCCTTATGAGGAATCTCGTCGTGCAGAATGAATACCATACACTGCTGAAATTCTGCTGGCGAATTGGTGTAACCGGTGGGCATTGAGGTTATTCGCAGAAGTCCCAATGGGGTCATGAACGCTGTCATGTCCCTACTTTCTGGTTCCATCTTGCGCGCGTCGAATCCCCAGTACAGGTCGAAGACTGTATAACATTGCCGGCCAGCGAAACCTTCTACAAAATCATCCACAATGGGTACCATCCCGGCATCACGAACGGATACCTTGTTGAGCGGTTGAAGATCGTGCACAATGCGCAGCTTCCCATTCTTTTTCAGGACACAGAACCAGCGAGACCTATATGACAACTGGCACATTTCGTATACGCCTGCCTCCATCTTGAGTTTCAACAAGTCGATAACCTTCTGCAGGATTCCCGGAGGTATTGGGATATTTTTATACTCCCAAGGCGTGTGAGGTACCGTGGCAATTTTGTATGGAGAGAAGTACTCGTCCTTGAAAGTACCACGCTCAGAGTCTTCGAAAGCCAACACATTTTGATTCAGCTCCATGACACGCACAAATATCCACTCTTCTTCCCTACTCAAGAACCCATCTTTGTTGATGTCAATTATCTTCAGTCGTTCTTCGATTAGGCGGGCTGTCACCTGGAAAGTGGGCGGATTAGGTGTGAGCGTGGGCAAGGTCAACATCGGGTCTTCAGGGATTCTTCGGGATACGGCGTAATCTGGAGAGAAAGTTGTGGACACTGGTTTTATCTTCTTGTCAACGCGCTTATACATTGTGTGTACCTTTGCACCCAGTGGATCCGCCGCCACTCCTCCGTCCTGAGATTTCCTCTTGTTCAAGGGTTCCTCTGCAAAACATGCCCCCGACACCTGAAGCTCCCCTTGACATCGCTGGAACATCGTAAAGGACTGGTATTCTTTTCCCTGCTGGTCCCGCAGGCCGACCGGATAAAATATGTACATATCATCGTCTTCGAGTTCCGCCCAGTCCTCCTGGCACTGTTCCTCCTTGACAATGTCAGCTTCGAAACACATTTCCGACTGCACGAAAGAATAACAAGAATGCGATGAAGTTTCACGTCGATCACCCAAGAGGTAGGCCAGAATGATTGCCATTAGATATGTGAGTACTACGGCAAGGTACTGATTAGACAGGGTGATGGTACAGGTTAAGCGCTGCACGAGAAAACATCGAGAGCCGTCGTAAAATTCGTTGTACCAACTCGGAGAACAACAAAAGGCTAGCTTCGGTCGAACCGCCGGGGATACCATATGAAATACATCCGCTAACATCTTCAAGATGGCGGCAAACCGCTGCGCGTGAGTCGTTGGGGCCATATCAGAACCAGACGTCTTGTGCATCTCGGCGAAGGCCTGAGGCTTGTTATGAGCTAGGGAGAGACTGTCCGTGGTTAGTGCGTCCGCGGCGAACAGAATCGCTTGAGACCCACCTTTAGTTGAGGTGCAGCCCGAGAGCGTTGCGCTCGAGAACGACGAGGTCGTCGTCCGAACGTGCTCCCGCAGCGTACTCCGGATCCTCCTGGTTGTCGTCCGTGCAAGGGCGAGTGCGCTGCTCGATGCCGGCGCGAACGCAGGCGGCGCGAAGAGCGACAGGGTCATTAAAGTCAATGTCGCCTTGCCCGCGCTAGCGAAGGAACTCCGGGAGAGGCATGGAGATGGGCGCGATGTATTCGATGAGGGCGGGGGCGGGGTTGGTGGCTTGGGCCTCGGTGGCGTGAGCTGCGCGTTCCGCAATCTCCTCGTTAGTTGGGTAGAGAAGGGGTCCCGGGGACGGTGACGCGTCGCGAAAGAGAGCTGGGTCGATAAGGCTATCGTTGATCCCGGTCGGCGGGCGTTCGGCCGTAAGGTACGGATACATGAAAGGGGGAATGACCATGTTGACAGAGGACTCCGAACGGGCATCGTCCCCGTCGATAGGTCCTCCTGCCGAACTGTCAGATCCGGGGTCAGACTCTGTCCCCTAGGAATGGAGGCGCAGATTTCCTGCGATACGGTCAAGATCCTCGGGATCGAAACGGTCAGGTCACACACCCATGAGTTCCCAATAGTGCGACATTTCTTCAGGGAAGTTATTGCCCAGGTACCCCGCGTTAAGGAGGTGGGAGATGGCGTATTCGTCGCGGAGCCGAACGGCAAGTATTTCATAAAGCAACGTAGCCGGTCCCTCGCACCCTTGGCGCTGCAAGAGATGTGCGAGGACTTGCAGTTTGGCGGCCTCGATGTCGTGCAGGAGCGGGTGGTGGGTGAAAAATGCCGGGAATGACCGCTGAAGGTCCCGAAAATATGTGTAAGCTCTTTGATCCACCGACATGAAAATGGATCACCGACCATTTCCTCCTCGTAATGGTTGGTCGTTTGTCAATGTTCCGCGCCCTCCTCTACCCACTCGACGAGCACCTCTTGTAACTCGGTTGGTATCGTTACGCGGGGAGGGTCATCCGTGACTGAGGTAGCCCAATAGCGGCCCATGCTGCTGGAATTTCGAGAGGAGGCCGGGTATTCAGCTGATGATTCGTCTCCCGCAGACGAGCGAGCTCGCATCCTGGCGAGGGCGTCATCAATAATCCATGTAGGGTTGGCGCTAAAAAGCTCGACTGACCAAACACTGCCGGCGGGGGTCCACGACTCATGATCCAGTGTAATAATGTGCTCGCTCAGTCCAGAGAACGAGGGAATAGAGACTTCATCGTAAGAATGGCTGTACAAATCCGAGGTGGCCGAGTCAGAACTGGACCATTCGTCCCGCGTGATGAGGGGTCCGCACCGGAGGCTTGAAGCAGATAGAGGACCGGAGTCGGCGAGGCACGAGTCAATGAGCAAAGAGTCCGAGGAAGAGGTGGCAGTGTGACCGTCAAGTGGTGAGAACGATCCGATGTAATTCGGATCATCAGCTTTACGCTGCCTCTCCTCGTTCATCCGCACCTGCACTTGCATCGCCAACGTCTGCGCCGCCAAATGCGCCTCGGCCTGCTCAACGACCTGCTGCCGCTCCTACCGATTCACCCTCTCCAAGTCCTTCAGCAATTTGCCCGATTCCACTGCCATCTATGATCTGCCGATCCAAAGGGTTTTCGAACTCGTCGCGCTCCAGCTGCAACCGGTTCTGTTCGCGCATGTCGGCCAAGCACAGCGCCGTATCGTTGGTGTACATGTTGAAGGCCGCCCGGGCTCGTTTCACCACTGTCTCCATCGATCGGAACGCCCTCGCCTCCCCCAGGGGCACGCCCATTAATTCCCGGACGATGGGCCCTACAGCCACTTCCAAAACACGCCGCAACTCAAGCGAGAACAACTCTTCTGCGAGCGAATTTGGGTGAGTACCGGCCGTGCGTTCGTTCTCAGCAACATTCTTACCGGATCCACCAGATGCGCCATCTTCCACCTCTGACTGCGCTGCGTCACCGGGTTCAGATGCGTCGTACATGGCGCGTGTCTTCAGGCCGAATAGGGGGCAGTTGCGCGTCGACCGGTGCTCATGCTCGAACCAGAAGCCGCACACGCCCATGCTGTCTGATGAATCGGAGTCGCTGGCATACTGGAGGTCCGGGAGATCGTCGTACGAGTCCGAGAACGGCGATTCGTAGACTTGTTGGTCGCGCGTGGCGCGTTCCATGCTGGTATTGTGGAAGGCCTCGTCCTGAGAGGGAAGACTGTTGGTATGGTGCCGGGGGGTGCAGTACATCGTGGAACACATCGTCATCAAGCGAGAGGGACAACAGCGTGCGGCGCTCGATGTCAACGTTGAGCTCAGCTTCGCGGGAGCAGCGCGCAGACCTGTCCTGCTGTGTTTCCTCGGGGCGGACTCCGCGCTCTTCCTCGAGGCAACGTACTGGGACGTCGGTGGCCAAAGCGTCAAGGGGCAGCTGCTGTATGTGAGTGTCTCGCCACTCATCGAGAATGAATACTCTTACGCGCAATCTTTCGGCCATAGGGACCATGGGCAGCTCCTGCAGCATTGCGTGCACCGGGAACCCCACTTCGTCGGCGGAGTCGAGGGGCGACATCCCGCTCATGGCGTCGTGGAGGCGGGCATCGTTTGGGTACACCAGCTCGAGGCTCCATGCCTGCCGCGGGTCGCGAGGCGCTGCGAGGTGGAAGGTGAATTCGTGCAGGACAAGGTGTATGGTAAGCCCATCGTGCGGTTGCGGAAGACTCGGAATACGTTCTGAGCAGAGCTTCTGTGCAGCTCCTGGCTGTTCGGGAGGGTGACGCTGCTGTAGTATTCTGACTGCGGCGCGGCGCAGAATGTAGGGTCGACATCCATGGGCTGATTGTTGGCCACCTTCTGCCACTGGCGGGAAACTGCGTCGACAACGGTCTCAACGGGCCCAGCGGCGCTTATCCGAACGACGGGGACGGGGGGCTCGCTGAAGGACAGCCTAGAAAGGTACTGATAGGCCTCGGTCGGGGGGGAAAACGGTAGCTGGTTGGTGGGTTGGTGGGACAAGGACATAAGGAGCTGGAAAAGGTGAGTGGGAACGGGGGTATCAACTGTAAGTTCTTCCTCCTTCCTATATACTCTCCCCGCGGTCCCTTTGTTGACTCTTTTGACAGCGTAACTTAAAACTAGCAGACTGATGTATGCCCACACCTCAACAAAGGCACGCGCCAAATTAAAACTAGCTACGGCGAGGTCTGCTGCTGAGGCAGCATGAGTCGGTATCCCTGACTGGTCAGTGCTTCCTTTTATTAACGCGTCCGAGCGACGGGACTGTGTTTGCAACAGATTTCCTTTTTCGGCTGGGCCCGTGGAAAACATTTTTCTTTCGTGATTTGCAGACTCGACTCCCTCTGACTCAACCTCCTTCCACAATGCAAACATCTGATATTGGTTCGCGCCTGCAGAGCGGAAATCACCCATTGGCCCGTCGTAAGGGACGGCCAATAACTCGTAGCGCGGTTTTCGAGTCTCCCGGTCCTTAAAAATGAGGTACGTACCTTCTGCTCGTTCATCAATGCTCACTAGGTTCCCTCTCTGCCAAGGGCGTCCCAACAGCAACTCGAATGGCGCCTTTTGCGATACCCATAAATCAGCTGATGTCACCGCCCCGCCGCAATTGAATTCCACTCCCTGAATCTGGCCTTGTAGTTGCCCCTTCCCTCCGTTGGCATCTTTCATACTCGTCACCTGGCTCATATCGACTGACCTTCCAATATACAGGGCCGCGATGTCCGCCCGGACTACATCCAATTGGGACCCGGTGTCTATGATCGCGCAGACTTGCTTTCCATTAGTAGTCATGTCTATTTTGATTAGCACCCCCTCCTCCCTGGGCCAATTCAGATTTGCAATGAGAGGATAGTGTCGAGTGCTCCCCAGCAAAACTGCGCGAACATTCTTGACTTTAATTAGGTCTTGAATTTGTGTCCGAATCTCTTTGGACGTAACGAACAGCTCCCTCAACGACATTGGGATTTGCGTGTCCATAATTCGATCCAGAACGGCCTTCTTATCCACTGTCGAAGCTAGCTCGGACTGCCTCCCGACTACTGCTTTCAGCGCCCTCCCGTCCTCTTTCTGGGGGCCCGTCTCTGTTCTACTTCGCGCTGCTGCCTTCCCTTTCAATGGGTGTCTCTGATCCCTTTCGCTCTCTTCCTCCATCTCTGCATCTTCACTAAACCTTACTCGTCGAGCTTCGAAGGGCTGAATATCTGGCAGAGCGTCCGGGCTAGATGCGGCCCTCGTCATAGGTCTGGCCAGTAATTTCTCCGCGCTTCCCAATTCCTCCGCACTTCCTTTGACGGTTTCTGATTGACGTGCAGGCGGTGCTGTGTTAACTTTGGGCACCTCATTGCTTCTTAATGTACCGTCCTTCCCACTCTCCTTCTGCAGATTTTTCACCTCTCTCATCTGGGATTTGTCTCGCCGCGGAGGATACACCCATCAAGCACTATCTTTCTAGCTCTCCGCGTACTAGGCTCGGTTCGCTCGGCCGCCTGCACGCTAGCTTCGGTGACTGCTCGCGGAGCCGTTATGTACACCCGCCGACTCGCTCCCTAAACTGACTCCTCGTCGCTATCTGACTCTTCTTCGCGAAAACGGCGCGCCTCAGTCCAGTAGAAATTGCTGACGGCCGTTCGTCGTTCTCGCGCGATGTCCTGGCCCTGCCACGCTACTTCATCTACTTCCTCGCTGGTAAATTCTTCCTCTGACTGGTCCCCAAGCTGATAGAAATAACTTACCACCCCGTTGTACGACTCGTATCCAGGGAACTCGTCCACATAATTCAGCATAACCCTAGGTGTGTTTGCGGCTGCAATTCGTTCGGTGGCCGAGACTAACAATTCGCCAGTGTTCTTGCGGATCCAGCCCCCATTCCCCATCACAAGGCGCTGTCCATCGTCACCCCGTGCAAGAACCCCGTTAGCCAGCAGCTCCTGTACGCGTCGGCATTCTGAAATGCGATGACCGGATTCATCACAACCAAAGCATCCCGGAGGAGGCGGATTGGTGCTGCCTGTATTGGCAGGGCCAAGGGGGATGTTGTTTGGGTACGACGTCGGATTGGGTGGTCGAAAATCCAGCACTGGACGTGGCATCGGCGCTCTGCTAGGCTGTACGCGTGCGGTCTCTCCCCGGTCTGTAATAGGTGGTTTAACACATTTTCCAGCAGTGCCCGTCTGGTCCATAACCATTACCTTATAGAAAATGGGTGCGTACTCCGGATCGTCCAATCGCATGGCGTTCAACTTACGAATCATTCCAGCGACTTCTTCTTCATTGCCGTGAAACTTCTGTGTACCTTTGTCGCTGATTACCTTGCGGGCCGTAACTTTCTTCGTGCGTTCCTGTTTCTTCTTCTTTGCTCTTTGCTTTTTCTTACGCAGAAACTCTTCGTAATCCGACTCTTCATCGTCACTCCCAGAGGCCTCAATATCTGACTCGTTGCCCGAGAAATCATCGTTGAGCTCCTCACCCAGGTCCGCCGCTCGCACCATCAAGGATTCGTACCAATTGCATCGGAAATACCACTCAACCGCTTCATTGATTTCTCGAATTGTATACTGAGCCTCGTCATGTCGGTAGGGGCTAGCCTGCATAATACGATTCTCCAGAATCTGCCGCAACGGCCGCTGGATGCCGATTAAGAAGTATGCATTATAATCCTCCCTACTGAGGTACCCTTTAGTCAAAGGCCCTCCTGCAATTGAATTATACTTAACAAAATACTTTCACCACTGAGTCAGGCTACAGCAGGCCTCTTGCCGCTTCTTCATCGCATATTTCTCAACGTCTGCGGGCTTATATTTCTGATATACCCGCTCTGCGTCAAAATGACGCAATATTTCTTTCTTAAGGCACGACCATCGGGAACGCTCGTAGCTTTCCATGGTCTGAATGATGTTCTAAACATCTATCGAGCAATATGCCAATATGTGCTCACACTTTTCCTGATCGTCCGTGATGCGACACTTGTTCACGAGCTGCTCGTAGTGGTCAACCCACCGCTGAACATCGGTGTATTTACCACGGAAGGTTTTGGGGGCATCCTTGCTTCCCCGAATAGACATATCATACGTAGTACACAGAGGGGCACCAAAGCTGTGAGGCGGCGGAGGAGGCATACGATCGGGCTTCTCGGGCTTACCTGACGAGGAAAGCGACGATGGCGAGGAACCCGTTGACTGCCCATCACTGTCCTCGGGATCCACATTGGGTGTGGCGGGGTTACTACGATAGTGAGGGGGGTGCTTACCTTTCTTTCTGTGTTCCTTGCGAAAGCCATGGGACGGTCCCGCCTGCTGTCCTGTATGTATCTCTCCTTCTTCTTCAAATCGTTGTTGAAATTCGAGCAATCATTGATATTCTTCGGGATCTAGGGCAGCCACGTAAGCACGCTGCTCAGCTTCAGAATCAAAGCACATATTGGTTAGTAGTCTTGGGTCAATTCGAAGAAAGGGGATATAGGTGATAAAGCTTTTTAATCCCTCGCGGTGGGCTCCAGATGTGCTGAGTGGATTATGTTTCTTTTGAGATGGGTGAGAATAGGATTTATTCGTAGATTTCTCAAGAGTGTAGTTTTAGCTTTATGGAATTTCCTTTCTAAGAATTCGGAGTAGAGTCGCTCGATTCGGTCGAGCCTCGTAACGGCGGTGCTGACGGCGGCAAACGAAAAAGGGACCCGGTTTGGTCCGATTACGTAACTCTTAACGGCGGAACAGTTCGGATGGCGGCAACGGCAGCATCAGTCGGTGAGGGTTCAACGGTGTGCACGGCTTTGTATACAGCTCTTAAAAGGCTTAAGAATTCAAGCACGTGAATAAGAGTTCGTAGAAAATAAATTGTGACTAAGCAACCAACAAAGTGGTACGGGGAAGTCTGGGGGCCTCTCTTTTCAGGCCTCCTTATATACTACTCAGCTACTGACTCATATTACTGACTCCTGTCCCGTTGACTCTTTTCGCCTGACTCCAATTGGCATGACTTGGACCGACTCAGACCGTTTGACTCGAATTGACTCCTTTCCGACTCAGGTTGTTTTCCCTTGCTCCAAATGATTTTATGCCAAACATTTTTGGCGTAGCACAGCGCAGACGATCAGTCTACGGAGAAGGGGGAACACTAGTGTGATGATAAGCCTGGGAAATGGCTACACGTGAAATTTATCAATTTCTAAGGCAGACCATCACTTCCAACTGAGTAATGATATTACTACGGGGCTTAGTACATTTCATATGAGAGCTGCAACTAGTGCTGAGCTGCCAGTTACGGGTCTATTGTGTGGGAGAATGCTTGCACTGTGACTAGTAATGATTCCAGTAAGGGTCAGAGCTCACAGTAGCAAAGGTATTTGTCTTAAACAGTGTTTCATCGAGTTTAGAGCTTGATTTATAGTAGTCTAATATCGCACAAGGTCGGCCGGGCTGTCCTCTCCCTTATTCCTTCTTGCATCACCCTGACGTCACGGCACCGGGCGCCCTTCGCAAAACACGGGGTGCTCTGCCGTGCCCTGCATCACTCCTGGCCAGCGGACTTTTTCTTCGCATCACCCTGACGTCGCGGCGCCGGGCGTCCTTCGCAAAACACGGGGTGCTCTGCCGTGCCCTGTGTCACTCCTGGCCAGCGGACCTCTCTAACCTTTTACAGGATCGATCGACGGCGGCATTGACTCAGAAGTGAGGAGACTTTTAGGGGGGCCTGAATCTCTCTTCCTACCACCACTTGTGGATTTTCTGTCACCCACCGTCCCGCATCCTATATTTCACATGTCGTTCTGGGATATGTATAGCTACCGTGCCCTTATACATATCTTCTTGGGGCTGTCGGCTCACAGCCGGCAGCTGCCGCCTCGCTAATATTGACTGCTCGCCGGTTCTGAGTACGTCGGAATTAGACTGACTTAAACTAAGTTTGGAGCCATCAGCACAACCCCAATCAAAGGACAGTTGAGTAGGAATCCATCCAGAATGCTACTACAATTATATTAAGCACGTGAAGGGACGTGTGAGGTATTCTTGAATGCCTCAGTGCCTGTTCAGTGTGCCGAGCAAGACAGCTCTCGCAGGTGTCATTGTTCACGGATCAAGTGTCGGGACTCAGACATCACCGTGGCAGCAGAACGACCCGAACCAAAGTCAGGAGCAGTCAGAGTTGCGGACTCTGGGCCTCCGCAAGTCTGACCCTAGGCAAAACCTTCAGATGTTGATGAAGGTCTCGGCAAAGCTCGCCTAACACAGTGGACGAGTCAAGAGACTCAGAAGGGAAAGAGGAGTCACAATTAGACGGCTGAGTCAGTAGCCGAGCTGCATCAAAACCCCCGCATATGCAGGTGAAGGCGGTGCAGCATGTGCTTACGAAGCGGGCCACACTTCTGGGTGAAGATCACCCTGAAACCTTGACTGCCATGGGGAATCTTGCTGCAACATATTCTGGTCTAGGCAATTTTGAGAAAGCTGTCCACACTTCTGGGCAAAGACCACCCTGAAACCTTGACTGCCATGGGGAATCTCGCTGCGACATACTCTGAGCTAGGACATTTTAAAGAAGCAAGGGGGCTGGAGCTCACAGTGCTTGAGAAGCAGATCACACTTCTAGGCAAAGATCACCCTGACACCTTGTTTGCTATGGGGAATCTTTACAACACACTCTGAGCTAGGAGATTTTGTGAAGGCCAAAGAGCTCAGGCTCATTGTCCTTGAGAAGCAGACCATACTTCGGGGTGAAGATCACCCTGAAACCTTGAAGGCTATGAAGAATCTCGCTATGTCACATTCTGATCTAGGGGATTTTGAAGGAGCAAAGAAGCTGGAGGCCTTAGTGCTTGAGAGATTCACCAAGCTTCTAGGTGAAGATCACCCTAAAGAGCTTTCACCTTTCATGTGTGCGTTCAGCGGAAGTGCAGGAGTGTTAGACGAATGGAGCTGTTGTGGGCCATGGAGGCCACCCACGTCAATTTACACATCAAAGATGATGTTGAATGGGGAGGTGGAGGTTCGATTCCTGCCGACGGCATGGGGCGGGAAAAACCTATTTTGTTTTTTCTCCCCTCCGAGGTTCACCCAAATCGCAATTCGGAACAAATGAATCCAGTTGCAGGAATTAATTACACGTGGGATAAAAATTGCTGCACGACTTAGAGTTCACTGCTTGCTCAAACTTCTCATCCAATTTGTTGATGCGGAGCATACCGCATGGGGGAGCGGTTCGAATCTGCCCGATGGCATGCCACTCCGCTGTGAGTTTTACTTTTTTGCTTTTATCTTCTTCACTGCGTTCAGCAGCCGCGTCGACGAACCTTTACGTACCGGACTAGACCCTTTGCCGACCATGGGAAACAGGCCTTGCCGACCGGGCTTGAAGTTAGGCCATGAAAAGTTAAAATGAACCCGACTCGGGTTCATTTTAAGCCTCGGGGAAAACCAGGTCCAACTCAGCCTCATCGTAGTAGCAGATCTGCCGCAAGGGAAGTAAGCCATCGTACCCCGGGGTGCCCTCACCCAGTAAACGAAATGAGAATGAGAATAAATCATGTGAGGGAGAGGGTTCGAATCCTCGCAATGGCATTATAGGATAGAATCCAACACCCTTTTTTTCTTGCTTTCAATGACCATTCTGGGCCTCTCACCCCCTCGATCATGCGCATCAGATTCGACTCTTCCTATTCTGTCTACTAATTACTTTTTCTTTCAGACCCCCTATCCCGTTCCGGACGCGCCGTTTCGGCCGTCGGACTTGTCGGGATCGTGATGCGGCTGTGTTGTGGCGCTTCCTCGCCATCATGCGCGACCTGCGACGTACTCGGCGGCCACTCAGCAGACCATCAAGCAACAACACAAACCAACACCACCCAACCCGAACACGCTTAAAGGGCTCAAGAAGCATGGACGCGCTTGTGTATCGTGAGGGAGCGGTGGATTGAGATTACTTGGTTAGCCGGTCCATTGGAACGTGGTCTAACAAGGGCAGTTTTGTGTACGTCTCCTCCCTCTCATTCTTTGACAATAGCTGTGCTGATCTTTTCTTGTGGTTCAGTGACATTTTCCACCTTTCGACCCAACTTCGCGCGCTAGCGCCTTGCATAACTTGAAACCCTCCGCCGCCTCAGCGAGAGGGCGCAGCGCCGGTCGCGCACGAGGATTTTTCGTCGTTTACGCCGAGCAACGCCGCTCCATTCAACTCTGTGGATAGTATGGGCACGGGAGGAACAAGGGAAGACGCGCTGATCAGCCTCATCGCGCGCTTGACGCAAGCTCTCAGCGACAGGTGTGTTTTACTCCTCCTTTTTTTGTAATGCGGCGCCTTGTCCTCGATTTTTGTTCTGCTATACACGAGTACGACCGTGCGCGTTGGTGGTCGACGAAAAACGCGCCGCGGTGAAGCCCAACGAGCAATAGGGACGCCGCGTGTTGTACGCATCGTTGTACCCACTCAACTCGTGCGCCGTTGGTTCCGCGTGTGCGAGCCTCACCGAGGCTCACGCACCGTGTCTGCCTCCCTTTCGCCGTGCCGGGTTCGCGCTTTATTCTCACACATCCGTCCTCATCCCTTTCGTATTCCTCATTCCTTCGACCATTCTCCCTCTACTCCGTGTTTCTCAAGCGCTGACGCGCCTTCAAACCTCGCAGGTTTCCCGATCAGTCAGAATCCTCAACTATGCCGGAGTTTTTGGCTTTGTGTGTGCGGCGGGGAATGCGTATCTGGATTGGGTGAGTTCGCACCCTCTTTTGTCTCGCCCTCTTTCGTGTTGGTGCGCAGAGGGGAATTTTACGCGGGAGCCTGGAGGGGAGGTGTTGATGCGCCGACGTGCAGGCGCTTTGTTGGTGTTCGGGGAAGCCAGTACGCGGCAAGCGAGGAGGGGGCGTTGGTGCGTACGGGCGTGTCTGTGGCGCGGGGACTGTGTACGCGCTACGTGGGCGTGGACACCGCCGGTCGAGGCGCGGAATTCGGCGCGTTCCGCGTTTGGTTTCTGGTAGTCTGCACGCAAGTTAGTGTATGCGCAGGTTTGGGCGCTTTGGATTTCGCGGGGCATGGGCGCGTTGTGTGTGCGCGTGCTTTGCGCATCACTGGCATGTGCTCTGTGCCCGCATCGGCGCGTTTCGTTCTCAGTACAGCCGCCCGCGCTTTTGGAGACCCCGACGCGACGCGCGCGCCCCTCTTCTCCACAAAAACTTCTATCCATCCCCCTTCCTCGCTCGCTCCCTGCCACTTTTCTATTCATTCTACTCTATTCACGTTCTTACTTCCTTGTACTTACCCTGCTCTTTGCAGCAGCACCACCTAGCCCGCAACCGCCGACTCGCTCATCCCGCGTAGATCCACACGATGGCGGGAGCGCGAATCTCTGTCGGGTGCAAGGTGTAGTCATTCGTGAGTGCTCGTTCTTTTGCGTTCACTTGGGTGGAAAGTGGAGGTGGAGTGGAGTGCTTCAGGGAGGAGGGAGGCGCTACGGCGTTGGCGGATGCGGTTATTGGGCGTTCGCGCGCGTTAGTCGGAGGGACGCGTCTCTGGAGGCGTTCGCATATTTGTCGACCCTGCGCTGTCGCGGGTGCTGTTGTGTCTTAGCGATCCGGTCGTTTGCGGGGGACGTGGGGTCGTGCTGCGTGCGCCGTCCTTCCCCGCCGTCGTTCATGTCCCACACCTCCATCTTCCCCCTTCCGTTCCTTCTCCTGCCTCCTTCTCCGAAACGACTGACTGACGCCTCTTTATTCCCAATACAGCATTTTCCCCCCAGAAAAAGAAACCCTACCAAGGCCGCCTCCTGCGATTCGTCAAGGCGGGCGCGGGCTACGGGCTACGGTCAGGTGGGCGCTTCTATCTCATTGTTACGGGGTTTCTTGGTTTGTGGGCGGGGTTGGGATCTGGGATGGGGCGGAGAGGCGAGCTGGGGATGAGGTGGTGGAGGGGTGTGAAGTGGCGCGCGTCGTCGTACGAGGGCAATGTGTAGTTGGGGGAGGATTGTGCTGAACGACGCGGCACATCGCAGCAACTGCTTTTTTGACGCGTCGCGCCACCTTCGAGACGCGTTTTCCACGGGGTTTTTCCTCCTTTTTGCCCGGGCGTCATTCACAGTCCTGGACGTACCCGCTGTACCCGATTTGACGCGTAGACCTGCGGCTTTACTTGTGTTTCGTGGCAGGTCGTGTGGCTGTGCTTGTGGCGGTGTCGGTCCTTTTTTTTCTCTTGTCGCGCCATTCTTCTTTCTTTCGTTATATGCTAGCATTTGCGAACGAATACTGATCCTACCTTTCCCTTCCCTCTAGATGTAGACAAATGTCACCGTGGCGGACGGCTCCACCCAACCCCATTTACGATGGGGGGTAGTCCTGTGGTTACCGCGCTGTCATAGTAGGCGACCAGGTTTATGATGTAAGCAAACCCTTTTTGGGAAGACACGTGTGCCATCAAACACGCCAACAACCGTCAACTTTCTCGACACGACTTGTGTACTCGCGTATGGCGCCCTCGCGGGGCCGGAAATGGCAAACCGAAGCAGGTCGGGCAATTATCAAGCAAATAAGAAGGTGCCTCAGTGGACTGGAGGCCTTCGTGACTGGCAAGCCACAGTCATCGCCTGGATCCTCGTAGTCTCTCGTAGACAGACGCTACAACATTTTGCTCGTACCTCGCAAGTTGTAGTCTGTTGATTAGGGTGATCAGTTGATCGCTCGCCCGCTTATGACAAATCACAAATTTTCTCGGGCTTTGAGGTGAGTCCTTCGACGCGTTTTTCGTTGATTTACGGCATCCACGACCATCAGTACATCGACCCAAGTGTTCCCTACGGTTAAATTTTGTTGTAAAGCTTCAAGAACGAGGATGCCGAGATTTGATGCCCGGCATGCCGACGGCATGGCCAAACACCGAGATATTAGTTCAAGCTCAACGGCATAGAATAAAAATATTCTGAAGGGTCACATACCTTCATAAGGTAGTAGAGTGTACCGATTTGGTTGAATTTCAACTGCTGGAGGAGGTAGGGAGCAGTGGGAAGGGAGGGGAAAAGTGACTTGCCATCACGCGGCAAAAGATTGGTAATAATCTGACGAGTGGCGCGGTTAACTACAGACTTGCGGTCAACATCGTACATGGTTTACACTTTTCCCAAAGGCTCTTTACTTACCCAGTATCAGATAGCCGACGAGTTATTCCTTGGAGTAAATGGAGCTGTAACGGAAGATGAAGTTGATGGAGGTTTCATTAATATGACTTACCTCGTCCTAGAGGGGTAGAAACCAGGCCCGGCATCGGGGAATTGGTTGCAGGCACCCATGTGAAGCCTGCATTCGGATCGGCACTTGTAGAAGTGGATTGACGGAGCGGGGGCCGTCTCGGAGTGGCATAGAAGGTCTCGGGGGGGACTAGATCCACTCTGAACGAATTCTGCGACATTTCCTCGCGTCAGACTGCCGGGAGACGCGTCGAGTGAGGTGGAGACGCGTGAAAATAAATGAGTTATGTGGTCGTGTATCTCGGAGATATCACATCATTAGATAATAAGATTGGACGCCGCTTAGTTGACACGGTAACTAACAGACTCTATAACGCGAGGTACGAGCGCAGGTTTATAGAGTGTCTAGAGAGACTAGATAGGGGGGTCCACCCATTCGATCGCACACAGCTCGTCAGCGGAAACGGGAACAACACCAGCGGGGCAACAGAAACGGGGAGGGAGCAGAAGGGGAGAATGAGCCTAGTGCGGGAGCGCGGTCAAGAGGGGGGAGAGGGGGTGGAGGGGGTGGGAATGCGGTGCAGGTCGACAGGCGGGCGGCGCTTTGGCCCAGGCGGGGCACGCTGCCAGGGCGGTGTACATGCGTACTGCCACCGCGACAGGCGTGAACGGCGTGTATACGAGAGGCGTGAACGGGATGAACGAGTGGAAAAGGAGCGGGGGAAGGCGGAGGGCATGGCGGGAGCAAGTGTCTGGTCCGGGTCGTATCACCCTCCTCCACACGCGCATAGAGGGTGAGGGCACGGCCTGCGATGGCGAACAGGCATCCGACGCAGCAGCATGAGGTGTGCGCATCGTACGCACAGCGCCCAGCGCCGACGCTAGTGATCCCGCACTTTTCTTCTGGTTCTGCGACGTCGACACCCGCGACTTCGTGGACGTGGACAATAGTTTACTTCTACCTCCACTTCCTCCGACGCCGACAAGGCCAGCACCAATTCATATTCTACCACCACCACCACCTCGTCCCCCTCGGTATCGTACTCTTCCGCACGCCGCGGGAGCGATCCGGCGTAATATCGCTCTCAAACTCGGCGCAATCAGGACGTGCCTGCGCCCGCTGTTGTGCGCCGGTGCTTCGTCGTCATCTTGCTCTTCACCTCCGCCTCCAACTCACTCGCATGTTCAGTGCGTGGGAGTCGTACATCGTCATCGAGCGTGTGCGTAACCCCTTAGGCCCTGCTCGGGTGTGTCGGATCGAGCCATTCCAATCGGTTCGGCTGTCGGCAAAGCTCGGCCAGCACACCTCGTCACCTACAAGTCACACAGATTTGGTATCAGAAATAAATCTTAGCAAGAATACTTCACATGTTTATTCCTTCAATCTCGTGTCTTTGCGCGTAAAAAAATACCACAACGTGTATTTGTGGGTTAGGATCAGGATGAAACTTTGAAATCATTCACAGAAGGAGGACCACATCTCGGTATAAGAGGTTTCACTTGAACGAAAGTTAATTACGTACGTGTTGTTAAGGGCGCCGTGACGAAGCTGCCACATCAGCCGGTTTCCACAGTTTTTGACAGAATCTCACGTCGATTGGGCTGGGATCGTTTTGGCGGGGAATTGGGATCAAACCAACGCACCCGAGCAGGGCCTTACCCTTATGCAAGTTATGCGTACCTCGTAACACACACCCTCTGCGCCTCGACGCACGGACAATATGCGCGTGACGGGATTCTGCCGTCACCTCCTTCCTCCTCCGCCTCCTCATCCGTCTTTGACTGAGGCGAGCACGGCGATGGTTACTTTCCCTGATGGTGGGAGGTCAGTGCCCGCGCACGCACGCGGCGGGGGGTGGGAGCGGGACATGAGGATTGCGCACCAGCCGTAGGTGCGTTTCTTTATTTCTTCCGTTCAATGCTGACGATGGTCTTTGTTCTTTGCAGGGCCTCCGCTCACGCTGTGGGTATCATCGGAGGATTGTCAGTGGACTCACACGCGCGACAGAACGGACCACAGACCACAGTATCACAGTGTAGCTACTGTACCGCCATTCTGCGCTCCCGGACGTATCAAATTAGCACACTCCATTGTACTTCAGTTACTATTCTGT
Source organism: Mycena metata (assembly GCA_029378385.1). Classification (NCBI taxonomy): domain Eukaryota; kingdom Fungi; phylum Basidiomycota; class Agaricomycetes; order Agaricales; family Mycenaceae; genus Mycena; species Mycena metata. The sequence continues at coordinate 213,210 of JARKIB010000127.1, forward strand.
GGAAATTCACATTTATTTGGCAGCAGTATGACTGTCATCGTTGAAGCCCGTCACTGTCGAACAACGCACAGCGTGAGGCCTATCTCATAGCGCCAACACGTGTCTCTGCAGCACTTCCTCTTATCCCTGACTTGCCACTGAAGATCTACAGTCAGAATGGACATGGCTCTCCTACCCAGGGGACGTCACCTTACCATGCACGGTGCGCGATAAATCAATTATCATATTAAGATAAGTACTTATTTGACCCAGGAGGCACCGGGGGTGACGGTGGACAAGGCGGTGGACACGGTGGACAAGGAGGTGTCGGCCAGGGTCCCGTTGTGAACTTTTATGGCGACAAGGAAGAAGAACGCAAAAAATCATCAACTGGCTCTCACGTATCAATTTCTTCCTAAGACATGCAGCTATCTCGGAGATGCGGGAGAAAGGGACTGGTGAATGGCTGCTTGAACATCCTCTCTTTAAAAAATGGGAATCTAGTATTGGGAACACTCTTTGGTGCCATGGAATTTGTATGTGATTTATGACCCTTGCAGCTTCCACAGTGACCAACTGGCATTAGTGCTGTGGGCAGAATTATTTTGAGTTCAATCTGCCCGGCAGGATGGCAGAATGGCAGGGCAGAATTCGGCAGAATTCAGCAGAATTGGCAGATCAGTTTCGGATCATCTCGGCACATGTGTTCAAAAAAATCATCAAGAAATACAAAAAAAATCTTCCTAGCTCCCCATGAGCTCCTCAATGCTCCACGTCCCCGCCCGACCATCTCCAGTAACATCCATATTGTCTTCCTCCGCTGTGACGGCCTCCCCGCGGTCGACACGATCCAATTTCGTGAAGTCAACAAGTTCCCCACCAGTAATTGATCCAGGTGTCGGGACAGCAGGGGCTTCGTCCTCGATGGTTTTGTTGAGCTCCTGGAATGCTTTATCAACAACGTCCCCCTCGTCATCGGCGCCCCCATCAAGCGGCGGGATCCACGTTATTGGGTTTTCAAGATCTTTCACAAGATTTATGTTGATCCCGGGAGTCGCTTGCGTGTGCATGTGATTATGCTGTCGATGGACCGTGGACCCCGCCTCCTGCTTCACCTTCAAATAGTGTTCGTAGTTCAACCGACTGCGAATTTTCCCGGTCTTCTCCATGGTTTCCACGGTCATATTGTTTCGAGGCGGGGTTTGGATGCCACCGAGATCCGAGAAAAGTTGTTCTACATCAGCAGCATGAGGTACGACGCTGGCCAAAACGACGCCCAACAGTCGGATGCTTTCATGATTCTCCTTCGGAACATCCTTCCACCATTCTCGTGCATCGCGCTGCCCTCCGGAAAACGGTGATTTACACTGGGAATATGCTTTGAGATCAGCTTTTAACTGCATAGCTTTCGCGGCACTCCACCGCCACTGCTTTGCAATTTTCAAGGCTGTTTCGATTATGGAGTCGAGGGAAGGGCCGAGGGCTGCTCCGTTGGACACGGCGAGCTTCCGGCATAGTGGATGGAGAAACAGGGCAAGCCAGTGGATGGGGGTGGATATCATCTTGAAGCGCCGATCAAATGTCTCCTTTGCGTGTTTTAGGAAGCCTTGATCCTCGTTCTCCTCCACACGCATTTTGGACATCGTGCGAGCGCAGCGGATGAGCTCGAGCATGCAGTCGGCTAACGTAGCTTGGCGCGACTCGCAATTTCCGATCGCATCCACAATTGGTTTTGTGATCCGGGTTAATTGGGTAAGTAACGACCAGAACTTGGGCGTGTGGATGACGATCTGAATGATGTCTGCGTTGACCGGGAATAGGCCCAGAGTCTTCTTCTGCACATCCGGACGAACACAGATCATCGACAGAGGTTGTTAATGGAGGATAACACTAAGGCAAAGAAGGATGAGCGCGTACCAACGCGACTCACAATTCTTCTTCAGGCCCCGAGTTATAAGGAGCCGTTTAGCCTCCGCCTGCAGCTGGCCGCCCCAATAATGGGAGCTGTTAAAAAATGTAACCGTCCAATTGGCGTTGGCGATGATCTTTTTGATCAGCGGATATGTGCAGATCTCGCCGACAAGCGTGTTTAGGCTATGCAAGAAGCACGCAAATGTGAGGATCCAGAAGAATTTGTCCTGGAAGAGACGACGAAAAGATTGCATTGTCGTAGGATTATCGGTGGTGAGGGCAATGAAATTTTTTGCATTCGGATCGCCCATGAGCCGGAGAGACTCGACGGTAATCTCTAAGCATTTCAATGCGTTGCCGCGCTCTCCCGTAAGGTCGTTGAGGGCCATAATAATTGGAAATGAATCAATTCCGGCGGCGACGGTACCGTAAACGCTGCGCTTCGTTCGATCCTCCTAGCCATCTTCAAGGAATGTAAGAAACTTGGACGACTGGAGCCGATCAGCTTCGCACAGAAATGTGTGTGCAGCTTCTGCGTCCAGGAGCGTGTGGGTAAGGGCAAAGCGGCCCGGGGAATCATAAGATGGGCGGAGATCGTGGCAGAATTCGTCAAGGTAGGGATCATCGACACTTGCAAACGCGATGTCGGCATGAATTATGAAGCTAGTAGGGATCTCATTTAATCCCCGGTATCTCCAATCTAGGAACATAACTGACCGTAGCAATTTTCTGTCGGCTGAATTTTTCTGAGCCGTTGACATCGCGGTATCGACAAATGAGTCCAATGATCCTTGAAATTTCCTCTTCCGGGAGACGACAACCGCTCCGGATGCGCCGGCCTTGGATGAAGAGGCAGTAGAAGGCCCGGCCTCGGCATCGACATCAATGACAGAATCGGGCTCGTCCTGATTCTTGTCACTGGTCGCATCGGATGTACTCTTCTTGGCCTCTATGAAACGGAGGGCCTCATTTCTGGCCGTGCCCGGTGCATTAGGACATTGGCGGGAGTCGGCGATATGATTAGGGAGGACATTATCGCTCCCTTCCAGTTTAGCACCGGGGTTATTTTCATCGTCACCGCAATATTTGCATTTCCAGTACCGTCGGTTGGACCTCCCGGGCTTCAATGCTCCTTTCTCAAAATGGTTTGTCGTGAACGAGGATTGCTTGCAGCCGGCCATGGACGGTAGAGGCAAAATTATTGCAGCTGGCATGGCCTGGAAGTCTGACACGAATTAATTGCATGACAGGCATTTAAGAGTGATATCCGTGATATATAAAGTGAGGAATGGCACTTTTACGTGTTTGTCTGCCTCGCACCTGACCGCGAAATAATTTAGAAATAAATTCAATTCCTGCCAGATTCTGCCAGGTACCCCCAGATTCTGCCATTCTGCCCGCTATTCTGCCATTCTGCCGGGCATATTGGCAGTAATCTGCCAACAGCACTAACTGGCATTTTCAGCCGGTGCTGGGAAAATTGTTCTTGCGTGGGTTCATTCTTTATCCTGAGTGGGTGCTAATGATGATCATAACAATTTCAGATCAATGGTCGTGAACTATCTCAGCACCCAATCCAAAGGCAGAAATATTGGTGTTGCTTGCATTTATCTAAACCACAAGGAAGTTGACAACCAAACACCACCTAGGCTTCTTGCAGGTCTCTGGCGACAGCTTGTACTTCATAGGGATATCAGCCCCATTGCAGAGGACTTATACAAGGAATACCAAGAGAAGGGCACTGCACCATCCCTAGAAGAAGTTGTCAATGTGCTCAGCTCTAACATTGAGGAGTTTTCACAGGTGTTCATCATTGTTGATGCCATGGATGAATATCCCGAGTTTGAACGAGACATTCTGCAGCAATGGCTAGCAATGTGAACCTGATGATAACTTCACGCCCAAATATTTCTGCAGATACATCCTCCTTTCCGAATCTTGAAATACTAGATATTCAGGCAGCGCAAGGGGATATTCAAGCATATATTAATGCACAGATCAAGTCCTCTCCACACTTGTCCAGGCATACTCGGAAAAAGCCTGAGTTACGAGAAGAAATCCTTACAACAGTCATTGACACTGCAGATGGCATGTGAGTGGTAATACTTTGTTGTCGGAATGCAATTGAAACCAATGTTAATTAGGTTTCTTCTGGCCAAACTTTATATGCAGTTCCTCAGCACAAAGAACACAATTGGGGATGTTCGAGAAGCATTGAAAGAACCACCAAAGGACCTCTTTGACAGCTATCATATTGCAATGCAGCAGATTGAAGCACAGAACGAGGACAGCAGAAAGACAGCTCACTCTACCCTCATTTGGGTTGCTAATGCAAAGCGGCCATTAAAAGTCTCTGAATTAACCGCAGCTCTAGCTATCAAGCTAGGTGCACGGAGCCTGGATGAGGACTATCTCCTGGACATTGACACCATTCTTGCTGTTTGTGGTGGGCTTGTCATTGTGGACAGTCAGTCTTCTGTGGTGCGGCTTGTCCACTATACCACACAGCAATATCTGGACAGCATTCAGGCCGTGCTATTTCCGGATGCACAAACGGAGATAACATACACCCTACTCACATTCCTTACCTTTGATGGATATCCAGATCCATCCTGGGAGTCAAGGAATCTACCCCCTCTGGCTGAGTATTCACAGTACTGCCTTGTACATGCTGTTGGACAGCCTGAAGTTCAACTCAGAGCAATCCTTTTCAAGTTTCTTGGTCGGGCTTCTCAATGGATGAAAACAATGAGTCACAGAAATTACCAGGAGACAGTATGGAATTCCAGGCCATGGAATTATCCAGATTGCCCATCAGAACCTTCAGCATTGTGGATTGCAGCAGCTGCAAACCTTGTGGAAACTATAAGGTTTTTGCTGGAGAGGACACCTTTGCTGCAGCAGTCCAAGGACCCAGAGATCATTGTGGCATCTTATTATGGGCATGAGGAAATTGTCAGCCTCCTTCTTGAAAAGGGTGTCAACATCAATGCGGCAAGCGAAGAATTTGGGAATGCATTGCAGGCTGCTGCTGATGGAGGCCATACCAATATCATTCATATTCTTCTTGAAAACGGGGCTGACATCAATGCACTAGGGGGACGCTATGGAGGTGCATTGCAGGCTGCCACTGCTGGAGGCCACATGGAGATTGTGGTCATCCTTCTCAGAAAGGGTGCTTATGTCAATATAGATATTATGGGAGTGTATTGCAGGTTGCAGCTGCTTATGGCCACACCGAGATTGTTGACATCCTTATTGAAAAGGGTGCTGATGTCAATGCAGCGGGGGGAGAATATGGGAGTGCATTACAGGCTGCTGCTGCTGAAGGTCACACTAAGATTGTCAGCATCCTCCTTAAAAAGGGTGATGATGACAATGCTGCGGGGGGAGACTCAGACTATGGAAGTACATTGCAGGCCGCCACTGCTGGAGGTCACACTGATATTGTTTGCCTCCTTCTGGAAAAGGGTGCTAATGTTAATGCAGCGGAGGGATTCTTTCAGAGCTCATTGCAGGCTGCCGCTGCTTATGGCCACACCGAGATTGTTAACATCCTTCTTGAAAAGGGCGCTGATGTCAATGCAGCAGGGGGGGGATATGGGAGCACATTGCAGGCTGCTACTCACTGGGGGGACATGGAGATTGTTAACATCCTTCTCAAAAAAGGTGCTGATGTCAATGCAGTGGGGGGAGAATATAGGAGTGCATTACAGGCTGCTATTGCCCAGTGCCACACTGAAATTGTTGACATGCTCCTTGAAAAAGGTGCTCAGCTTCCAGTCTCAGTAGAAAATACTAGTGAATGTTAGACTGATTGGGAATTATGTTGAATATTTTCTGTGCAACCCTAGAATTGTATTTTCACAGGTTCATGTTCTGATGGGGCTGTGCTTGACTGAGTCCACAAGGGAGAAGGCTTAAATCCTCCTGGCAGTATTATCTGGATGTTTTTAGCTGTCCTTTGATTCTACTTGCGGCTCACGGTGAGGTGTTTTTCTTCCATTTCCAAATCAGCCAAGGCAGCAAGTAAGAAAATAATAATAATTCATCACGCCCTGGCGCTCCCTCACTCAATTTAATGTTGTGTTTGATGGCCATTGCTGGTGCATGGCAGTACGAGTCTGGCCTTTGGCCTTTTGGTTTTTACCTGCATTAGGGCAAATTTATATTTCCAGTCTGACTTAGTGAGCGGGGTGTGCCCCGCCCGGCATGATCTGTCAAGTGAGGTATGGCCATAGGGCATGCCCCCTCCGGCATGATTTACAGAATTGTGTGTGCCCCGCCCGACATGATTCTTGAGGACTGCTCCGCCCGGCATGATGACCTAGTGAGGGTATGCCCTGCCCGGCAGGCTGCCAGAGGCGCTATCCGCGTTAATCAAGGACAATTGATCGCATCAGTTCGCTCTCGAGCCTGCCGATCAGATTCTTGGGCGGTGTCATTTACAAGATCTACATGGGAAGATGTTCATAATCCTCCCGACAGCCTGCAATAACAATTTTTTTTTCTTCTGTTGGCAATGCCCATTTCACCCTCAGGACCATGTACAATGGAGTACATATAGTGTTCTCGGATCTGCCACATATCTGATTTTGGAAGTTCGAGTTTAGTTGGTTGATAGTTGCCGCCGTAGTTGGTTTTCTAAATCTGCCACAATGGACTTGCCCCCAGTTACTCCCTCTCAACCCACGTTATCCGGCAGGAAAGACTTTATTGGTTCTAGGAAAAGCCGTATTGCGCGGTGTCGAATGCACCGTCATCTCGAGGTACTGTACTATTACGACCAATGGTTCAGGTGACGGGTGACGGGGGGTCGTGAACTGAACCAATTCGGCATGGGTGACGGTGACATTTCGATTTTTGGTGTGAAATAGGGGCGAAAACTGTCAAAAATTCTCGGCCGGCACTTGCCGGAGGCTGCCGTCCATCCATTTATGGGAATTTCTGGTGATTGCCGATCAATGAACCTTGATCCCAGTGAACCTTTGAGGTGACGGGTGACATGGCGTGAACCTTTGGTCGTAATAGTACAGTAGTCTTACGTACTAGTAGCACATGCTCCCTGATGAGTACGACCGGCAAGAGTGTGAACGGGAGGACAGGGAACAGGAGCAGGAGTATTAGTCCGGACTGGCGGGAGCACAGTCAAGAGGGACCAGGCCTAGGGGGAGGTGATGAGAGTTGGAGAAGTCGACTCGGGTGCGCATCACACGGCACGGCATTACGAGTCTTAAAATGTCAATTTTAGAATCATTTATTTTTATCCAGTTTTCCGCCAACCTGTGTGGTTTTTGTGTCGTGACGTAGAGGCTTCGTGTTGGTTTTGTTACTTGTTAAGGTAATTTTCGTGGGTTATTTCTCACTTTTATGGTACTCCTTGTCATCTTCATTACATTCAACGAGCCCATTTTCCATTGTCTAGTCTGCTTCTGGTCTTGACCCCTATCCGGCCCGGTGAATGATGCTATTAATACCGCTTCCTTTTGTGTTCAGATTCCCATTGTCCTGTCCGGGGAGTTGCCCACGAATCACCTGGTCGCGTACTTATATCCACCAGGCCGCTGGATTGTGTCCTCACCTGTCTGCTATCCTTTTCGAATCCACTTTTATTTATTTGTGCTATCTTGGTTCTTAGCTATATCCTATGGTGAGTTATTGTATCCTCTTGTGTTATTGCTTAATTCATACTGGATTCAGTTGAAGTTGACAGCAAATCGGATTCGAGTGAGAGTTTAACATGTAATATCATGGCATCTGACCTATAATCGGTGTAGGTGTATTGTTTCGGACGCTGAAATGACTCATAATTCGTCGAGCTGGATGCTGTGTGGTAATCCTAGGCTCCCTTCATTGTGCCGCGCCGTTTATTGAAATTTCCTGTAGTCTAATCCGCTTTCCTTCAAACATACGGCGTCTGGTTCGACTGACTCCTTTCGCCCTGGCTCAATGTTCATTCATCGTTTGCTGGTAGGTGCCGAAACGATCTCCTTGATACAATTCTCAGAATGCTGTCGGTAGGGATCCGTGGGGCGTGAGATAGCACGCCTGCCGCCCATTGCTCAGTTTATCCGACCTCCTTATCCATTCGATTTGGTTTCCACGATTAGCTTGCGGTCGAACTCGATCCCACCCTTGTCCTCTCCGAGTTTATTCTCCTGCGCAATCGGTTCCGCCTGATTTCTCAAGACGTCACTCACTTTTTCGACAATCGGCCCGTATTTTGGACCAGGATCGTGTTCACGGCAAGGGCTCCACTCCCCTTCGTACACCGATGCCTTTTGCGTTCGGGAAGTTCAAGTCTTGTCGTGTCTTTCCAGGCGCACGAACCGTCCGATTCGCATTTACATGCGCATGATCGGGAGATGTGCTCGTTCATCGAATATATCGAAGATGCAGCTTCAAGTCTTGCGGATGTCCTGGATCGTTGTACCAATCTAACGGTGGTTGCTGACGACCATTTCTACGTGTCTGTTGTGTTCAAAGCTATTGACTTGTCGGAGCCCAGAAATTTGCAACCGATTGATACCACGTTCAGCATCCTTTGGAGTTCTGTCCGGACTCTATTCAACACTTCGCGTTCTCATCCAATCCGCCTGTGAGCCAAACTCTTTGACCTCCCATCGTGGATTGGCTGCTCATCCGCCGACCCCACCGTGTCCTATCACACTTCTGGTTTTAGAACCACTTGTACCATTCACCAGCCTCGGTCACGACCGATCCGGTGGTCCGAAATTGTCACAGTATTATCGGCCTCCGCTCATATGGATTACCTGATCATGGACGGCATTTCGTTTTTCCCTACCGACGATTTCTCCTGGTGCCAGCCACTATATACGGTCCGCGCAACGCGCCTGGCCTGTAGAGGCAATTTGTCAATGGCCTATGCCGTTGCCCGATTGAATATGCCCGCCTTGGAGCTTCTAATTATTGTCCTCCAATCCCCTGTCAACATTAACGGGCTCTATTTGTGCGGCGCACTCCTGACCTCAGTCAGGCATATTGTATTTGCAGGAGTGTGTCCGGCTGTCGAGAACTGATAGCCTGAATAGTGTGATAGTTTGAATCTGTAACTCGTGACGGTATAGATGCAATCACCCCATTGTCCTCGTTCTGATATTCAGTGCTGTCCGCTGTATAAAACATTGCTTGAAAAAAAAAAGTAAGAAACAAAAAAAACTCCGTCTGGTCCCTGTTTCCCCTCTATCATGGCTAGCTCTTGGATGGACTTATACGGCCTCGATATAGATTGCATAGATCATGCCAATTATCTGGCCGACCTCAGGCTCGGGATAGATTTCACATACGGTCCAAAATTCGAGGGGGAATATGGAATGATAATATCTCAATGTTTGGATCCCGTTGATCTTCCTCTATTTGCTCGGGTGGTCGGGACAGTACACGAGGTCAAAATGGCTCTCGATGGATCGATAGATGTGAGTGGGGAAAATGCGTGTACCGGTCTCAGAACTGATCACCTGCAGTGTATACACCGAACGTTGGTTGTCCAACTGCCCGATTGATGTATGCCAGGCAGAATCTAACGCTGGTTGATGCTGTCGAATCCGCTGGGGTACGCAGAATCTAGTATTTACGGGATACACCATGCTGAAAACTATTAGAATCGCAGCATACAACGCAACACTGTTTGGACCAGTCTGGCATCACCGGGCAGTCCCCATTTCGGGTACACTATACTGTAGTGTTTCGACCAAGTCTTCACGTCACAAGTCACGGAGGTTTGTGAATTGAACACTTTTGTACATTGTAACATATCACAGGCCTCAAAATCGTCGGATTTGGGCGAAATTGATGCTATCAATTGAATTTTCGCGGTCCGAATTACCATTTAAGGCAAATTCCCAGCTACGAACACCTGGTTTTCTGAACACTTGAGGTCACACATCACAATCTGTGAACAGTTGGTTGAAACACTACAGTAGTTCATGTTGATGACATGGTTGAAAACGTGAGTACCAAGCAAATTACAGCCGCGCTCAATATCTATTCTGTTGGATGCGACGGATATCGCAGAGCAACGCGACTGCTTTGTGACAGCATGTCACGTCACTGGACCGTTATCAGTGACTGACGCGCTGGCGTTGCCCTCACTCGTGTACCACTACGTGTGAGGGTAAGCGCTCCTTGTATTCACCTTAGAACCACCGTAGCTAACTCTAGCATAGTTTCTAGCTACTCACAGTGTGTTCCAGTTCCAATAGGTTATGGGCCCTTGCCCGTGTTGACGACACGCGCACATTGGATCTCCGGACACCTGGACGGTACCGACGAGCCTCGGACTTTTTTTGACAAACACGCAGAGTGCCTTTGTTCCATCTTAACATCTTGCCATCTCGACACTCGCCCCGCCACGCGATGTCGACCTATTGGTCTCCTACGAACCCGTTGGGACCGTCGAACCCTTGGTCAGCCCCCGGAGCGCAGTACGGACAGCCGCCGCCTCAGCCGCCACCACGGCAACAGCGGACGCCGATGCAAACACAAGGTGCTGGACCACAGGCACCTCCCAACGCACCACCTCGGCAATTCCACGCGCCGCAACAGCAGTACCCGTATCCTCCGCCGCGCGGCCCACCGCCGATGCACCAACGCGTCCCGCCACCGCCGCCGGGACCGTGCGCGCCTCAGATGCCGATCCCACCTCCGCAATTCTTTCTGGCTGCAGGATTCTACCCCCAGGCGCCACCTCACTTCGCGCAGTACACGCCAACGCACTTCTCATCCTCAAATTCCATCCCTCAGAACTTTGCACCATTCCCGACCGTCCCGCCGTACTACGCGCCTGGAATGCACGACTCCGCGTCGGGGCACGTGGCTGCGATGGGAAGTGTCCCGAAGCCCTTCTCCCTCTCCACCTCGCAATGGACAGAAGACGAGCAACTGTCGCTGGAACGTGGGAACTGGATGATCTGGTCGGCGAAGGCAAAACTTGCGTTGATGATGCAGCCCGGCGCGGTACATTTCCTCGGGGATGACGAGGAAGACCCAAATCCCTGCCCGTCCCTCCTCATGTTCCCAGCCCACCACCGCGCATGGAAGGACTCTGACGCTGCTGTATGGGCGTTCCTCATATCCCTCTGCGCCCCAACCGAACGCGATTCTGTTATAATGTGCAAAACGGCAACCGAGATCTGGACCACTCTCCGCGCCCGACACTTACACCGCGGACCTGTAGGTCAAATCAGGGCCATGCAGAAATTCGTCGCATGTAGATACTCGTCTGACCCGTCAACATTCGCTGAGACGACAAAGCTCATGGGCGACCTTAACACAACCATCTGGGCCTCTGGCGCTGTCGACCCCAACTCTTTCCTGCTCGCCGCGCTGTATCCCGAGCACTCGGTGTTCGTGAACACGTTGCTTGCGCTCCCCGGCCTCGACCTCGCCACACTAAAGGAGCGCCTCACCGCCGTCCAGGGCATCAACAGCAATGGGGCTCCAAACACTGCCTTTGCCGTGCGTCAGGAACGCCCACGCAACTTTGATCCCTGCACCACACCCAACTGCCCGCGACCAAATTCCCATTCGTGGCCATATTGCACGCATCCAGGGGGTGGAATGGGTGGCAAATCTATACGCGAGGCGCAGCACAAGGCTTGTACAGACCAACAGCAAGGTGTCACGCCGCCAACCCCTCCTGCTTCTGCTACCACTCCCCCTGCTCCATCTGCTGCGCCGACGCCTGATCGAGCATCCGAAGTGAAGAAACGCGCTGACACTGGGCGCATGCTGTTATTTACGGGCCCCGCAAATTGAAAGTAAATTGACAGCAAATTCATTATTTGCTGAGAATTTGCCTGTCATTTGCGCAGCCTGCAAATAATGAATTTCCCTATTATTTCCTTATTATTTCCTTATCATTTGCTTGGCGCCCAAATTTAGAATTTACAGGCCCAGTAAATTGAAAGCAAATTGAAGGACCAAACACCCCTGAGAATTGCCTGAAAAGGCAAATTTTCAGGTCATCTGGCCATAGGAATTCCAACATATTCCTGAGATTCTGATGTTCCCAGCTGTAGGTTCAAAATCTAGTTCCTTTGTCACTTTCATCTCCCAATAAGAATCAGGATAAATTGATTATCGTGGTCTCGGAACATGGTGAAGGGTAACGACTGTACATCTGTATCTCTCTGCTACAATTCAATGTACTTGAATCTACGGCTGGGAACGTCAGAATCGGAGATATGTATGTCGGAATTCCTATGGCCAGATGACCTGAAAATTTGCCTTTTCAGGCAATTCTCAGGGTTGTTTGGTCCTTCAATTTGCTTTCAATTTACCGGGCCTGTAAATTCTATATTTGGGCGCCAAGCAAATGATGAGGAAATGATAAGGAAATGATAGGGAAATTCATTATTTGCAGGCTGCACAAATAACAGGCAAATTCTCGGCAAATAATGAATTTGCTGTCAATTTACTTTTAATTTGCGGGGCCCGTAAATGACAGCATGCGCCCAGTGTGACGGGCACGCATACATTATGATCGATGATGAAGACTTCTTGCTGAGCCCCTTCGAGCCCCCAATGAACCTAACTGCTGCCACCGTTTTCGTCGACGCGCAGAATCTCGTCACCGACGCTCTCCTTACTAGCCAGGAGATATATAACTACGAATCCTTTATCACCGACGACGCCGACCTCCACGCCTCTGTCGATTGGACCGAGTGGACCGCCGCATCCGTCGCCGCAAACACACAGAATTTTGATATCTTCGTCGATACCGGCGCGAACGTCACCGTAACCCCCTGCAGGGCCGATTTCTTGACCTTCCACGACATTCCCCCGTGCCTGATTAAAGGATTCCAAGGCAGCGCCGTCTACGCTACCAGCATTGGGACGATCACGACCGGTCCGCTCACCGTCGACCTCGCCCTTTACGCCCCAAAGGCCTCTATACGCCTGCTCTCCGTCCTCCACGTATGCCAAGCAAAGAAGTACACCTTCCATTTTGACGCGGAGAAGATGTGGGTCACAGACCGGCAAAACAATGTCGTCTGCACCGGCACTGTCCACCCCACCTGCAGCCTCTACCGCCTCGACATCTCCCCTTTGCCCCAGTCGATCGCATCCGCTGCCATCGCAGCTAAGCGCGACCTACGCAGCTGGCACTTATGCCTCGGCCACGCCCATTACCAGACCATCGCAGACCTCTACCAGCAACGGTCTCACCTATTAAAATTAATTCTCAACTACTGTTAGTAGTAAGAAAAAATTAATTTTCAACTGCTATTCTACTACTGTTCTACACACCTATCTCCACTATACTGTGTACACTACCACACCGCTCGCAACCCATCTTGGGAATCAAGAATGAAAATTGAACAGAATGAAAATGAAAGTGAAAATGAAAATGAAAATGAAAAATGGAAATAAATGGAAATGAAACCGAAATATTCTACACATGTATACCCACTATACTGCCTACACTGCTGAACCACCTTCGGAATCAAGAATGAAAATCGGAAATGAAAATAAAGCGCGAAAAGCAAAATCGGCAGTTGTTGCAGAGCGAGGGATTCGAAGGCAAATAGTAGTGTTTTAGCATCATAATAATTCTTCACTGGGACTTTGACTTTCAGTGCGCTCTCTCTCTCTTCACACCACCGGTGACCACCACGCAGTCAGTATGTTCCCTTCATTCATCCTGCAACTTTGACCTGTGCGTAGCATGCCACTGTATCACACCAGTCCTCGACTGTGTAACATTATGCATGCCCACACCGCTAACAATAATGCAAGCAACTGTGGCGGCAGCGTAAGTACTTTTTTTGCTTGATCAATGTCAATTTCCATACGATGGCAGACTCGACCCGTACTCTGACGGCGCCGGAGTCAACTACGTCGTCATCCGTGAGCTTCGCGATGAGGTGTACGAAAAGGGCAAAATTACCCGCACCGAGCTCGACAACCGTACCGAAATCAAGTTGACCTGGATTGCCCACTATTCAACTCCTACTCGCAAATTGACTGACGTGTCCCACCTTTTCATTTACTTCGCTCCCTCAAATATTTCAGAGGGATGGGTCCACGATGAATTTTGTGTGATGGGAGCCTGTGCTCCTGTGTCGTGGGATAGAGAGTGGTTCAAATTGCGGTTGGTGGATGGAGTGGATGCAGTGGAGGACTTGTTCGCTCGGTGGTGCGCGGCCACCCATACTGGATCAAGACTTGTTTGTCGCCCTGAAATTTGTTAGCAACTAATCTGAAATGTAATTACTGTACTCACTGTATCTCTAGGTGTTATCGTAGCATGTAAATAATGGTTTCGGTTTCAAATTTCAGGTTTTGTCGGCGTAGCTGGCTACTGACCTTGCCTATGACATCGCTAACTCAGAGTTACATTGTCCGTGGTACCACGTGGGTGATACTACGTGGACGATACAGTCCCTATCATATTGGAACTCATGTAAAGCTTGACCTATTTCCGTTTTTTGATCATTTCCCCGAAACCTTTAAGGATCTCAAACCGAACACCGAGAAAGTGAAATCGTGGAGTTAAAGATCTCGATAGATTTCCGAACGGACTTTTCAACCGTACACTGTTTAAGAAATTAAAATTTATTTGAGATCTCGAGTGTCGGTGATCCGTGGACTTGCCGTTGATGAGATGTGATGGTCCGATGCCGAGCTACGGCATGTTGAACTGAAATCTAGCGGCCCTAGAGTTGCAGCACTGTTAAAGTTCCTCGCCCAACTAGGTTACCTATCTTCAGAGCATACGAAGCAACATACTGTACTGAGTCTATAATGCCAGAGCAGTGTGAATCATTATGATTTCAGACATTGTTTGGGCCCGTAGTGTTGCCGATGTCCGGTTCGGTCCGGTTTTTAGCCGAAAACCCCCGAACCTGACCGACCCCAAACCCAGGTTCGGATCAGGTCCAGAGCGGGTTTGAACCTGAAGGAACCTGTAATTTTTACAGAGTGACTGTTGGGGTACAAAAGTGAAAATGCATGCTCACTTCTTGAATGCATGGTAGGTGAACACAGACAAGCCCTGTTCCACCAGCTCAAAATGGGTTTTCTTTGCCCTAATTGGCAGTGGAAATTATATTCAGTACCATCCGGGCACCTCGGGGACATAATTATGAACTGCGCCCAGTGAAGCACCCACATATTTCGACACCAACATTCTTCGCCAGGTATGGAACATGTTTCGAAACTTTCCGCCGTAAGAATGAGGCGAGAGGAAGGGTAAATATAAGCCCAGCATGGGTAGAAAGGCTCTTTCTAACCATTTAATCTGCAAATAGAACATCCCAGGGCAGTGCATACGACTAGGAGGCAAAGAAACAAAGAAATCACTTCCCGGCATCCCGGCTTAATGGCCCTTGATCACTGTTAGAACTCTTCAGCTGTTGAATCCAAAGGTAGACAGCAAGGGAATTGTATAGTCAAAGTAGATGAGGAAAGGCGGACATCATGTTCAAGCAAGGCCTTAAGATGGCAGAGTTGTCGATCACCGAGATCAAACTCCGATTTGGGTGCCGGACGTGCCGATAGAGCCATAGAGCTGTGGAGTCATAGACCTTTGCATTCCCAAATGCACTCCACATGCCCGAACAGGTTCGGGAAATTCTAACATTGGCCGAACCCCGCCGAACCTCAACTGAGGTTCGGTTCGGGTTCGGTTCGGGTTCAGATATAACACACACAATGTAAGTTTTAAGTTCCTCGACGGCTCCTTTCTGTAGTGCGGGAATTAGTCGAGTCAAGGTCAAATTATCCATGTCTCGGCGGACTCACCAGCTGAAATTGCAGTGCAGACCCCTACTACACGTCTCCTCATCTTTCTTGAAGTGCACTCCGATCCGCCCTACCCTCGGCGGCCTCAACCCCAACGTTTTTGAGGGACCTCACGGGGTTGATCTAACCGTGTGCTATGTAAATCTTTTTTATTTTCTGTCTGGGGGGCAATACCAGGAAGCGGTGGAGCTTGGGTCCGCACTGACGAGCTCGCCGACGCGCCCGAACATTTGGCAACCCTTTGGCGTACGTAGGGGCTTTTTCCGACATCCAGAGGCCATCAATCTGCCAACTTCCCCCTATTCTATTGAAGAAACACAAATGTCGTGTTACTGGCAGTCCAAGCCTCCGTCAGTACGAAGACCGCGTGCTCGGAACTCCCTCAAAGAGCTTCGGTGTGTCGTCTTTTGCCACCTTCGGTTGCTGCTGACCTTGGGCGGCCTTTGTCCAGCCAACTTTGTTTTCTCATACATGTATCCATCTCGACCTCTAACATTATACCACCCCGCCCCATCTTTGCGGCTTACCTGTAATTGGAACTCGTCCTCGGCCCTGTTAGTCCGCCCTGAGCTCAAAGCTATCCACTGAATTAGACCCCACTCCAATACTGGCTGTTCAACCACAGAACCAATATAACTTTGACCTAACTGTCTATCCGAATCCAGCCATTGTATGCATGAATATTATCACTATCTGGTGTGTTTGCCTCCATCACCCCTACCTCCAACTATGAACCCCTTCCTCCCTGACCTGGCATTTTGGATATACCGAATGTTGCGGCCTAAAATCCAAGCTTAAGCCAGGTACATATCCACCCACAATCACATTGATCTGTTTGTTAAATTCTGCCGCACGGGATAAGATTTGAACCGCGCGAGGAGGGGTTACCATATGGCATGTTGAGCCGCTATATGTGCATCAATTTAGGTTCCTATGGTTCGAAATGGAACTAGCGGCCGAGATTGGGGGCGTGATAATCAGTGTGAAAAAAGGAGAGTCAAATTCGCCTCCACTTGACCCTCGATCTGCTCTTCCTTGTGTTGAGTCAATAGTCCTATTTGAATGTGTTCTGAACATGTTCCGGATGGAAGTCTCTCCGAAAGTTGAGCAGGTATTGAGGCATGGACATGGTTGAATCGAGTTTAACAGGTTGTGCCTCGTTGTCGCCATCGATTGAGGGCAGGTTAAATGAAGAAGTTATCAGATGGGGCGCCCTCGGGTAGTTGAAACATTGTTACATGCCCTCGTTATAACAGGAGTCCGGAGCAAAAAATAACCCACTTCGATGACTGTAAATTTGGTGGTGTGCCACTAATTATTCAACCAAATGAATCCCAATGAGGGCCTTCATACGAAAGGACTGACGTGTTTGGTGTTTGGTCGAGCTTGGCGCGAATTAACGCGACGCGTTTGATCAATGTGACGCGATTGTGACTATCTCTCTCGCGTCTCTCTCACTGCGGTGTCGAATATCCATCCACTCTCGGAGTTGGTTGACTGTACATCCATTCTTGACTGACTTTAAGACCTCCTGCGGGCAACTGCGGGACAAAGCAGTTCAGCGTCCAAATGCGGACAGGCCAAAGCACAAAACAAAAGACAAGGTGATTAGAAACAAGACAGGTGCTCCTTAACAATAAACCCCCAAGATGCCTCGCCACTCATCAACGATAAACCACCACCAGAACACCTCTTACCTTCCTCAGCTGGCTCCCCTCGACACTGGAAGCAATAATGAGCGTGGAGGAGGGTCATGCCGGTGTGTGGGGGATGAAACTATGAACATGATTCATCAACTGAAGCCCACAGATGGTCTAGTCAATTCAGAATCGACGTTGGTACCACGGACTTCAGACTTTTCGCGTCAGTCCGGGCATCGTGCGGTTCTAAAGACACCATTGCTCTTTGAGTGGACACAGTCTGCGCTGCTTTGCTATTATATTTCCATAGTTCGGCGGCTGCAGCAGGCATGCCACGTCGTCTGGTTCTAGACAGACCGCTCCTTGTCCCATTGCTCTTTGAGCGGGATATCGACCTGTGCTGCTATAGTCATTCTGGGTCTGGATCTCCGGTGTTTCCACACTTCGGCGGCTTCAGCGGGCGTCGTCGCGTTGTGGACATTCTTTGTCCATTGCTCTTTAAGCGACCTTGCTATTGTCATCCTCAGTCTGGTTCTCCGGTGTGTTCCCACACCCGCTGGCTTCAGCGGGCACCGAGTCGTCTTTCCGTGCCCCAGCGATGTGACTGCCTTTTTATTCCCATTCCCGGCTTGTTTGGCTGGACCGGATCACCCTCAGGTTCTGTGCGGTGTTTCGAAGTTGACTCCGACTTCGCGTCCGTCAGCCGCACTCGTGTGTTCCATTGTCATTTTCATTTTATTTTCATTTCCGCTTTCATTTTCATTCTCCCCTCCGACTTTCACCCACCACATTTAACCCAGTTAACTTCACCGCACTGACTGCGTTCCAGGGCAGTCGATTTTATTGCGGCGCAGTTGCGATCTTCCGCTTTCATTTTTATTTTCATTTTCATTCTCATTCTCATTTCATCCGGTGAGTTTCACAACTTCATTCCCTCCTCGAACTGTTGACTCGCCGAGTTCCAGGTCTAGCGCGCGGTTGCGAACTTGTCATTTCCATTTCCATTTCATCCTCATTCTCATTTCATTCGGTGAGTTTCACGCCTTCGCTCCCGGCCCTGTCCTTAGTTGAAATTGACTTGTAGGAGTATAGTAGAACAGTAGTGCAGTATTAAGTACATACAGTAGAATAGTAGTACAATAGTAGTAGAAAATTAATTCAAAACTACACTTGTAGCAGTCGAAGATTAATTGCCATCACTGAGGTCACTGCTACCAGAACAATGGCGCTGACGGTATGGATCTCGACGTTTCCTCCACCGCTCCCCCTTGTGACGCTTGCATCCTCGGCAAACAGGCTCGAGCTATAATCCCCAAAGTTCGCGAGGGTCCGAAGTCGACGCGGTGATAAGCCAGGAAACTGCTACGTGTGAAATGAGCCAATCTTTTCAATTTTAACAGTGAACTATACCGAGGCTATAATCAAACAGAGCGGATTGTGACCTCACACAAGTCTGACTGAATGGTCCAGATGGCTAGGGTGACCTTGATATGTGCAACTGGTTCTATGGACAGGGAGTACACTATTAAACTGAGTCCCCGAAAATCAAGTGCACAAACTAGACGGATATGTGATAAGATTCGGAAGGGCCAAAGTGCCAGCCAGACAACTTACCATGAGGAGTTGGATTTATGAACTATACGGAGCGAAGTAGCAACAATCCTGAACTAGCTGGCTGGAAGCTGTCTGTTTGGAGGAGTTTGGACCAAGGACGCGACACGATTGAACACGTGACTTTGTAACGTGATAAACCGAGGATCACTCGGTGCCTTGACTTGCCTCGGAAGGCCAGCCGGTCTGTCTCGCGTAGCCAACCGACGGTCTATTTCGAGACGGACTCGGGAGACCAACCGAATGGGCTGTTTGGCGAACAGGGAAACTGCTTCGGGTACTTACCGAGCTATTCCGGGATGAGGAGTGATCTGTGATCGCCGAAAGGCAAAGTGATCCGAGACGGAGTTGAGCCAAGTCCAGTTGAACTTACTGGCATGGGCTATACCAAAACATCTACGAACTAGACGGCCGTCTAGTTGACTGAGTCAGGATTGCGAATGCATTCCAGAGGGAGCTGGAAGTGACAGGATGAAGAAGACATGGTCAGGAAGAACCAAACACCCCCACTCACCAAAAACGGACCAGTCTCCATCTGGACCACGGAAGCCGAGCTAACCAATCGGAGAAGAACCGAAATATTTGAAACACTGATACCGGATATTTTACCGAATGGACATCAATTATTTATTAGTCACCTATTTTCTGAATCATGTATCAAAGGACAGTAGAGTAAAGTAGAAAGTAGCAGATTCCCTGGGACGGTGGCCTGACACGCCATTGGTTCTAGTTAGTCGTGTTCTTGGACTGCTAGTTGCTACACGCACTTGTATTTTGCACACCCTTGATTGATTGGATTGGATTGGATTCAAAACAGACAGATCGAACTGAACGGACTTGATTGATTTGACTCGCACGGACTTGTACTGAACGGAATTGGACTCGCACGGACTTGATTGAACGGACTTGAACTTGACTGGAATTGGACTCGCACGGACTTGATCGAATCATATTGGACCTGACTCATCGAACTGATTGGACTTGAATATCTGACCGAACCCATCTCGCGACTTGACTAAACGTTCTGTTGTGTGTGTGTGTGTGTAACTGTTATCTAAAGAGCATTGAAAAACCCCACGCCGGTCTAAACCACCGTAACTTGCAATAAAAACCGCTTCCGAGCAAAAACCTCAACTTGTGTTGAATCAGACTAGCCAAACAGACCGTCCTGCTCCTTCGATCTGAAGTAGAGCCACAGCCTTGCTATTGAAAGAACTCCATTCCTTTGGTCTATACAAGCCTAATACTTGGCTTTCACCCCCAAACAAACCCGTTCATCACCCAGTGCAGAGAAGTGGTAGTTTGGTGTTTAGTTTTGGTTTAGTTGGATATACTCCGTCTATCTCATTCTCTAGCATTTTCCATCTGTGCACGTAGTGAAGACCTTTCAGTGGCGACTGGAGCAGGTCCATGTCGACATGTGTGGAAAGGGTGACATACGGTCGAGGAGCGGAAACTTTTACACGTTGCATATCATCGAGGACTGTAGCTCCCGCGGCTGGAGCATCCCCGTTCCCAATAAACATGTTGCCCTACGCTATCTCATGGCTTGGTAGCTTGTGGTGGAGGCTCAGACCAACGAGAAGCTGGGATGTTACTGCGTCGACAACGGCGAATTGAGATCGATCGCATTCGATAACTGGTGCCTCGACTGTGGCATCGAACTCAAATACACCGCCCCCTACACCTCCAAGCAGAACGGGAAGTGCGAACACTTTCACTTGTCCATATATGGCAAGGGACGAGCGATGCACATCGCCTGCGGCGCCCCTCCGTACCTGTGGGATGAGTTTTGCGTAACTGCGGCCTACTTACACGCCAGAACTCCATCAAAGTCCCAGGGCGGCCGTACCCCCCACGAATGCTTCGAGGGCGTGAAACCTGATCTGTCTCACCTGCGCGAAATCGGTTGTAGGGCCTTCGTCTTGGTGGAGACAAATAACCCAAAGATTTACGCCAGGTCCATAGAATGTGTCTTGTTCAGCTACGCACCTCAATCTAAAGCCTACAGGTGTTGGGACAGGAAATCCGGGAAAATTCACAACCCCATCAACGTGCGGTTCATCGAGTCCGGCCAGTTCGAAAAAGTCACCTTTGACCCCGCCAAACTCGCCCGGCGTGCGGAATCACAGGTCGCCCCTGCCCCCGCTGGCGTCCCCGACGACCAGTCCTCCGCCGACCCGGAGATGTCAACGTCAACCGCACCGACCCGCGAGTTTCCTCCCACACCCACACTCAATGTTCCTCCCACACCCCCACTCAACGTTTCTCCCACACCCACACTTGACGTTCCTCCCACACCCACGCCCGACGTCCCTTTGTCCTCTTCCCCTCCTTCCTCCTTGCCCCCGCCCTCACCTGCACCCTCGCCGCCACCGTTGCGCTGCTCAACCCGCGAACGAATCCCTAATCGACGCTTCGCCGGTGCCGCAGCAGATGAGTCTGAGGACCAAGGCGAAATGCAAATCCTGCAAAACATCGTGGACACAATCGCCGCCACTCCTGAGGACAACGACCCCGAAGAGGACGTGATGTGGGCCCAACTTAACACCTTCATCTCGGAGCACCCCATCGATGTCGAGTACCCCGACGATCCGTGCACCTACGCTGAAGCAATGGCCTCCGCGGATGCGCCCAAGTGGATTGCAGGAACGCACGAGGAGCTGGGCGCGCTCAAAGACATGGGGGTCTACGAGCTTGTCCCACTCTCCGCCGTCCCCCCGAACAAGACAATCCTCGACGTCAAACCCGTCTACACCCGGAAGCGCGACATGGACGGCGCAGTTGTTCGCAACAAGGTGCGCTACTGCATCAAGGGCTACAGGCAAATCTACGGCAGGGACTACACAAATACGACATCCCCCACTGCCCGCCTGGAGTCCTTCCGCGCCGTCCTTCACATCGCCGCATCTCGAGGATGGGACATCCAACAAATCGACATCAAAACCGCGTTCTTGAACGCGGACCTTCCCCCGGACGAGATACAATACTCGCGCCAGCCCAAACACTTCGAGGAGCACGGGAAGAAGACGTGGATTTGGAGGATCATCAAGTCTTTGTACGGACTGAAGCAGGCCGGCCCCGCCTGGAACCACACCATGCATGAGGCGATGCTTGGGTGGGGTTTCAAGTGCTTGCTGTGCGAGTGTGCGTGTATGTCCGGCGCGAGCCCGACGGGACCACCAACCTCGTAGCCGTGCACGTTAACGACATGCTCTGCGCCGCGAGTGACGCCGCCGCGAACGAGCTGTTCAAGACGCAGCTGAAGTCGAAATGGGCGATCACCGACCTTGGCGAGGTTAAGTATTGCCTTGGAATTGCCATCGTGCGCGACCCCGAGCGCCGTACGATCACCCTGTCCCAGACCGCGCTAATTGACAGAGTGGTCGCGCAGTTCCACCAGACAAACACCCATCCCGTCTCCACGCCCATGGAGCCCGGCTTGAACCTCCGCCACCCCCTGGAGAAGCCCTCCCCCGAGCTCGCTGCCCGCCTCGCCACCATTCCGTTCCGCGCCTTCGTCGGCATCCTCCTGTACCTCTCTGGAGGCACCCGTCCCGACATCGCGTTCGCCGTGCACAAACTCACCTGCTTCCTCGACTGCTACGACCTCGTCCACTGGCACGCGGCGATACACGTTGTACGCTACCTCAAGGGCACGCGACTTCTTGGGCTCCAACTCGGCGGCATCGAGGACATCTTCCTCTGCGGCTTCTCCGACGCCGACATTATCAACGATCCCGACTACCGCAAGTCTATTAGGGGCTACTGCTTCTCCCTAGGTTCGGGTGTCATATCCTGGGCCTCGCGGAAACAGAAGCCGGTCACCGTGTCGTCGACGGAGGCCAAATACATTGCAGCGTCGGAAGCCTCAAAGGAGGCCTGCTGGCTCAGAATGCTTGCGCGCGGACTCACCGTCACTGTCGACTCCCCCACTCCTGTCTCTTGCGACAACAACACCGCGATCATCCTCGCCAACGACCAGTCTTTCCATGCCTGCGCCAAGCACATTGAGAACCGGTACCACCACATGCGTGACTGCGTTGACAAGCTCAAAATCTCCCTCCCCTGCGTCTCCTCAAAGGACAACGTCGCCGACACGCTAACGAAGGCTCTCCCAACGGCGGATTCCCTGTGTCACCGTAATACGCTCGGTCTGATTTGAGGGGGTGTTCTGGCGTGAGGGGGTGGATAGCCGCAGTTCGCGTTGAGGGGGTGTGTTGGATGCGACGGATATCGCAGAGCAACGCGACTGCTTTGTGACAGCGTGTCACGTCACTGGACCGTTATCAGTGACTGACGCGCTGGCGTTGCCCTCACTCGTGTACCACTACTGTAGTGTTTCGACCAACTGTTCACAGGTTGTGACTCGTGACCTCAAGTGTTCAGAAAACCAGGTGTTCACAGCGTGGGAAATTGCTTTAAATGGTAGCCCGGGCCGCGAAAATTGAATTTTTGGCATCAATTTCCCCTGAATTCGGTGATTTTGAGGGCTGTGATGTGTTACGATGTACAAAAGTGTTCAATTCACAAACCTCCGTGACCTGTGATGTGAACACTTGGTCGAAACACTACAGTACGAGTGAGGGTAAGCGCTCCTTGTATTCACCTTAGAACCACCGTAGCTAACTCTAGCATAGTTTCTAGCTACTCACAGTGTGTTCCAGTTCCAATATATTCTGGCGGGACTCCTGGTGTTCAGTTTGACGTTACAACGCGTAGTTTGGAGCCGATAGGTAGTTGGTCGGATGGTCTTCGAGCGGAAGCGCCCATACTGACAGGCTATTACAAGCCGCTAGAGGCGGTTCATTGGCTGTATGTGTGGTGGAGTCTTATAAGGTCGACACACCAATCGTTGACGGCAGATACCGTAGGGTTAGTACATAAACAGTTTCGATCGAGTGGGGTTACTCACTGAGATTCCAGGAATAGAAACTCTCGTCGGTTAGGGTATCTCGTCTGTTCAAGTGCTCAGTTTAAGCTACGGATAAAAACGATATTGACAGTATCAGCGCGATTAGTACGAGGCGAAAGTAAATATAAAAAGACTCCTTCTGCCATGCGCATGCAATGGCCCTAAAGCACAAGTGAAGACAGGTATGAGGAAGATGTAAGAGGGATTGTGTACCTGCACCACAAGCGATCCAGTCTCATGGCATGTAAATGCGGCCTACTTGCCCTTGGGGGGCTTGTTGACGCTGAGTGAAGAGGACGTGGAGTTTTACGTGAAATCACCGGTGCCGGTGGGATCTACTGTACTATTTCGACTGTAGATTCAAGTCACAGGTCACAGCGGTCGGTGAATTGAAGCTATTTAATGGAGGTCACAGGTCACCAGGAGGCTTGAATTAGTGACTGTTTTACCCCGCCCAGGGTGCAAAATTTCAAAATTTCCTCCAACATAAAAAATGGCTGACCCATCGTGAATCCTTGCAGGATTCTGTCCTTCTACGGTCGAAATAGTACAGTACGAGAACTCAGTGATCTGCGAGGGACATTGTCAGTAAAAGATCAAAGTGGATAAGGGAGGGACGAAGCGGGGACGGTGGAAGGGATGACGATCAAGAGGATAGAAGTCAAGGTTCAAGATATATCGGAGGAACAAGAGTCAAAGCGTAAAGGGATGATCAGCACAGCACGAAGGAAGAAGAGGAAAGGAAGGGAATACACCGAGGTATTATTGCGCACGCAAAGAAAATGCACCTAAACTTACCGTTTAAAACGGTTTTAAACAGTTTATCTACCGTTTCCGTTTAGTTTACTGACATCTGTAAACGGTAAATAAACGGTTGGAGCCCTAGCGCGAGCGTAGTCCCAGTGATTTAAATAAAGTGAGATTAGAAAGAAGCTAGTCACGATGTTGAGGACGAATGACGGGATACGTGAACAGAATCGTAAGGTGAATGGGACGCTGATGAGATAGCGACACGCGTCGACAGCCTGTGACTGGCACGCATCATGCAGCGCGCCTAATCTTACACCACTTGGAGATGTTGCCAGCAGTTATTGTAACGGCGAAGCGTGAGGATGACCTCGAGATATGGAGATCGAGAGGCGTGACAGAAGAGCGATACAAGAGGCAGCCGCAGGAGAAAGAGGAGGACATGAGAGTGTCATGGGGCATTGCAGGCGGGATTGAACAGAATCAGCACTCCTCAAATGTGACACACTGTGCTAAAGTACGACACATTTCCCATCAATGTGTCGCACCTGTTTTCTGAAGAGGGCAGCCATCAAACCGGCGTATCCCTGCCGTGAAGCGGCCGGTTGAGGTTTGGATGAGTGGTTTTGGTTAGAGGTTAATGGTTAGAGGTTAGAGGTTCGGGTTAGAGGTTCAGGTTAGTGGTTAGTGGTTAGTGGTTAGTGGTTAGGGTTAGAAATTAGGGTGAGGGTCGAGGTATATTGTAATGCTGTTGAGCGGGACTTGTCAAGGGGTTACCGGGCCGTGAATGCCGGACCCGGACCAGGTAGGGTGGTTCGGTAGTCTCTCTAGACAGATACTCTATAAAAAATGTGCTCGTACCTCGCGTTATACTGTACTATTTCGACCAAGTGTTCAGGTGACGGTGACACCCGATTTTTTTTGATGTGTGCTAAAATCGCCTTAAACCAAAAGAAAATTTATCGGCCATCCCGGAGATCAAAAATTTCCAAATTGATGAACACTTGGTCGAAATAGTACAGTAGAGTCTGTTAGTTACCGCGTCAACTAAGCGGTGTCCAACGTTATCAAAATTGATGGCCGATGCACGACCAAACAACGCGAGTATTTCACGCGTCGAAAGCCAAGAAGGCGTGATATTTTGTAGCAAAAGTCGTTGTACACCCTCCCAGATGTCCCACCCGAGATTAAAGTGTGCAGGCCCTTCCTGTGAGCAGTTCGGACATCAAACACTCTTTTCGGCCGAAAAGGGTGAGGAAAGTCATAATTTGAGTACTTTAAACCAGTCTTCCCCAGATTTACCCCAAATTCATTCTATTGTATAACACAAGCATTTAGGTTATGGTGACACGTAGTTTGTGTCTGTACTGTGGCAGAAAAGGTCAGAACGCGTTGACGGACCACTCACGTGCTTTCCCAAAATGGAAAGCTTATATAATAACCCTGGTCACCTACTATGATAGTGTGGTAACCACAGGACTAGTGGTTCGGCCGCCAGGCTGCAAAAACAAAACTGGGAGTCATTTATCTTTTACCCTAGGGAGCTGAAAATGTTGAACCAGTCGGGGATTGATGGCCGCGAGTGTCGGGATCAAAGTTCAGTGATATTGAAAATGATCGTTGCACCCTCATTTCATGCTCCCTAAGCTCTCGCAACATGTACTTAGACTACGTTTGTGTAGCGAAAGATACTGAACACGTGACAAATTGCCTTATAGGGACCGGCTGCCGACGGGGTTATGCTTACAAGGTAGGGTGGTTCAGCAACCTCGGTTTAATTTGAAAAACCGGGTCTGATTCTGTGTCGTATCTAAGGTGTGTCGTACTGCCACATCTGGTTACCATCATACCAGATTATCCTCCAATGCGAGCAGCCCGACGGCGGGAGAGGGCTTGACGGTGACAACGCAGTGGTATGGAAGCAGGCGTGGGCGGAGAAGCGGCGCAACAACTGCCGCGGGGACGTAGCGTACAAAGGAGGGACGGAGACGAGCTGGGGACAGCCGTGGTCAGCTGATTGCCCCTTTGGGAAAGATGTGCATCGACCGTAACGGCAGCACTTTGTACCAAAGCTTAAAAGGTTTATGCAGTTCTGCTTCCGAGTTGCTGTCAACTATGACACAGGGGGCAAAGACCCAGCCACACAATTTTTGTGTGCCTTAAATGCACCTTTGTCACACATGAGCTGGAGATAAAGTGAATAAAGAAAACAAAGAGGAATAAATATTTGTTTTCTTTGTGTACTCCATCTACAGAGCATGCGCGAGGAATGTGCATTTAAGGTACATGAAACCATGTGCCTGGGTCCTTGCCCATCGTGTGACTTGGGTCCACATTGCACATGCCAAGCACTGAACAAATTGATCACACGACCTATTGAATCCGACCATTTATTTGGCTCGAAAGGCTTTGGTGATCAATTGGCGATGGGTGCGATTTCGGCCGATTTGAACCATTTGTGAAGTCAGAGCGGTCTCGGGAAACCAATTTTCAACTTCTGTCAGGAAAATTGAAGGGGTAGTGGAGCATCCAAGTGGCATATTTTTTTGGTCAAACTTTGTCCATGGATGGAATTCTTGGGAACCCCGCCATTCAAATTGATTAGCTTGCACCAGATTTTGGATTGGAAGTCCTAGACACTGGGCACAATTTTGGGGAATTTGAACCCTCACACATTCTTCTGAGATTTAATGACATATTTATAGTCGGTGACAAAAATCTCCTGGCATTCGTGTGAAAGTGCATGCTGTCCTCCACGAGGCACCCTGGCTACCGCTCTTGTCTATAGATCAGATTTAAGATTAGATTCTGCGAAGCCTTAAACAGGATATATCAATTTATATTTCGGGCCACTTTTCTCCTATCCGCATACTATCGGAATTAAGATCCCCTTTTAATTAAACCCCCAGCGGTGTGCCTTGCTTCCATGACATTCATCGTGTGAAAGTGCATGCTGTCCTCCACGAGGCCCTAGCTACCGCTCTTATCTTCTACCTCCACACCCACTGCACACAGATACATCCCCTCATCCTTTCTGTGAGTGTTTCCCCTTTCTGTTGTGTAACTTTCAGTTGTGAATAGTTCTTAACCGCGACCTTACAAATATAAAAGGTGTAGTTGTTCACCGCCTCATCCCTGGGCGAGCCATCCTTGCCACGATCCCATGGCACAAGGATAGGACGTTGACTATCCTATCAGTATACGCCCCCACCGGCTCCGCGGCTGAAAATAGGGACTTCTGGTGGAAAATGGGGGACCTCTGGTTGGAAGAGGATCTTCCTGTCCCTGACGGAATGGGTGGCGACATGAATGTCATAGAAGACCCCATTGACCGCCTACCGCACCACCCGGATCACACTGGTGCTGTGGAGGCCCTTGCTCGCTTCAAGAAAATACTCGAACTGAAAGATGGTTGGCGGATGACGAACCCCGACGTCAAGGCTTACACATACGTCCATCTTGCTACAGGATCCCACTCGCGCCTAGACCGAATTTATGTATCCCCAACCCTTTTTAAGATGTGTCGGAACTGGATTATTAAAGATGTTGCAGTAGGTACTGACCACCGAATGGTAGCCGTGGACATACACGCCCCGGGATCCCCCTTTAAAGGCAAGGGACGCTTTGCAATTCCTCTTTTCCTCCTAAAAGACACAGACTTTATTGAGCACGCCATTGATAAGGGATGCAATGTCCTACCGGGTAACGAGCCTGAAGTCTCCGGCCCCGCGGCTACAACCTCTCTCCAACGTCGCTTCCAATTGTGGAAGGAGGACCTACAGCTTTACGCTCAAAAAAGAGCCAAAAAAAATGTAGGAGCCCTGGAACAGAAGAATATTAAGCTCCAGAAGGAGCGAGACGAGATCTTGAATAAGGAAAATATCCCTGACTTGCCCTCTGAGCCCCAAGAACGTCTGCGTGCCGACAAGGCAGCGGCCCTCCAAAAGGATATAGTCAAAATAAATGCGGTGCAACGAAACAAGAGGGCGACACATACCAGGGTTCGCTTCAAGACGGAGATGGACCATATAAACAAATATTCTGTAAGCATTAGCAAAGACCGGAAGGCGATAGATACAATGTATACGCTGAAACGCACCGATGTTGCTCCACCGATAAGTGCAACGCGCTCAGACAAAATGGCCGAGCTAGCACGCAACTACCACGAAGCCCTACAGCATGACCAGACCGAGGACGACCTTGCCGAGAAAGACGCTGACATTGAGGCCGTTATCGGGAGCCTCCCCCCAGCCCCTTCCATCCCCGAGATGTCTGAACTTGCTGATAACCTGACTGAGGATAACGTACGGGACTCTATGAAAGACTCAGCGAAGGGGGTGGCGTCAGGCGTAAATGGGATTCCCACCGAACTATGGTCCCGTCTTGACGAAATTTACCAGTCCAGAAGGGACCTGAAGACTGATCCCGCTAAACCTGTAAAGATCTTCAACGTAGTGAAAATGTTAACTGCGGTGTACAATGACATTGAGGAGAACGGTATAGAGGAGGGCACAAAGTTCGCCCTGGGATGGATGTGTCCGCTGTTCAAAAAAGGCGACATTACGGACATCGCCAACCACAGACCCATAACGGTCCTGAACTCTGACTATAAGATTTTTACAAAAGCTCTGAACTCTAAACTCACCCAAGTGGTCCCCACCCTAATCCACAAAGACCAAGCCGGCTTCATGAAGGGCCGGCGAATTGCTGACCAAATCTATCTATCTTTGACCCTAGTAGAATATGCGGAGGACGAGCTCCAGAATGGGGCGATAGTGGCATTGGACCAGGAAAAGGCTTATGACAAAGCCTCCCACCGCTACCTATGGAAAGTCATGAAGGATCGAGGCATTCCAGATAAATTCATAAATACTGTCAAGACACTTTACCCACATGCAGAGACGCAGGTAGTCATCAACGGTGTGCTGAGCACTTGCTACCGCATAACGAGGGGGGTGCGACAAGGGGATCCCCTGTCATGCCTACTTTTCAATTTAGTTATCGAGCCACTTGCATGCATGCTTAGGGGCTCTGACCTCCAGGGGTTCTCCGTCAACGAAATGATGGAGCGCGTCGTCACCGCTATGTTTGCCGATGACACAACTGTGTATCTAAGGGATACTGATAGCTTCACGGCGCTCCAAGGGATCCTGGACAAATGGTGTCTGGCGTCGAGTGCAAAATTCAATGTTGCGAAGACTGAAGTAATACCGATCGGCTCACCGGAATACCGCGCTGAAGTACTAGCCACCCGGAAGCTCAACACCGAAGATGTCGCCCTCCCAGAACATATCCATATTGCTGCCGATGGCGAATCGGTTCGCATCCTGGGTGCCTGTCTAGGGAATAACGTTCCGGAACAAGGCATATGGACACCGATCATCGAGAGGATCGACTCCGCCCTGCTACGATGGGGGAAATTCTCCAAGACCCTCGAAGCCCGTAAGCAGGCTATCCAAATCACGGTCGCCGCGCTCAGCCAATACCTCACACAGATGAATGGGATGCCGAAGGCTGTGGAGAAAAAACTGATTAATGCACAACGAGATTTTGTATGGGATATGAAATCCTCTGCTGTCGACAGGGCAACCCTGCTAGCCCCAATCAGTGAAGGGGGAAGAAACATGTTTGATATAGAGGCAAGAAACGAAGCCATCCATATAATGACGTTGAAAACATACCTCGAGATGGACCCCGTGAAGCGCGCAACGTGGGCAAAATTTGTCGATGAAACTCTGGCGAACCACGATAAGACAACGTCGCGAGTGCAGGACGGTTCCCACACAAACCCGTTCACACAAACCTGGTCACCAAAGATCAGCAGTAAGTTTCCTGCCTTTCTTCAAGGCATGCTCCGTGTAGCGAAGAAATACGGGGTGACTTTTGACACCCCACACCCCACTCAGGAGGTTCGAAAGCTTCTCCCTATATGGCACCATGCAGGGGAGGATAAAGCAAAAAAACCCCGCAGCAACACCCTCCAGTGCAAGTGCCTGCGAAAAAGGCACGGGGTAGTCCGAGTCGGGCAGGCCATGGATGTCATGGCCCGACTGTCGTCCCCCATGCACTCCGCAGATGACGCCTGCGAGTGCGAACAGTGCTGTGACGACAGACTGAGGCATGGCTGCGAATCACCGCACCGCTGCGCCCTTGCCGCCAAAGCTAGGTTCGAACAACTTCTCCCAAAATGGGACCCCCGCCCCCTGGACGCCCTGCACCCCCCAGCTACCAACGAGCACCTCAACGCTCAGTCCTTCTGCCCGCCACCTGAAATCACAAATCTTACCGATGGCTTTCGCATATTCACGGAAGGAGTGCCAGCTCCCGAGTATTCACCCCAACTTCCTCCCGCCCCAACACCCCCAGCCGAGGTCACAATCCATATAGGAGCCGTGTGTGTTGACTCAGGCGCCATGGAATCAAAGAGCGGAGCTGGGGTGTGGTTTGGTCCCAACGACACTCGAAATGTCGGAGCCATGCTCCCGTCGGATGTCCCCACAACCAAGTACGAAGCGGAACTTGTCGCCGCAACAATTGCCGTCCACGCTACTCCACCGGACATTCCCGTCCTGCTAATAAGCAAAACCAACTCTGTTTCCACGTCGATGAACAAACACCTAAGTATCTGGGAGGATAAGGGGTGGGTGGGAGTACAAAACCCCGCTCCGGCGCAGCAGCTGGCAGCATGCCTCCGGTCGCGCTCCGCCCCTACGTCGTTCAGCAAACCTACAACTGCGACAGCATCAGCCCTATGCCGCAGCGCCGAGGAGTTAGCACGCACCGCAATAACAGATGGTACGGCCATGCCCCCCCCTCCCAACAACAATAGCGTCCCGGCCGTCAGAGGCGCCAAACTGAGCAGTATGACCCAGAAACTTGCATACCAATCCATCAGAGCACGGAAAAAGACGCCGATTCGGAAAGGCACTGGGGAAGTCATGGCGTTAGTCCAGGATGCCGTAAAAGTCACAAATGGCCGCACCCCCCAAGAATCCAGTGTCTGGAAATCTGTTCGGCACAAAGACTTCACGCGCCAATTCCGCAACTTCCTTTGGAGGGCAATCCACCGCTCAATCCGTGTCGGCCATTACTGGGCCCACATCCCGGGATATGAGGACCGCGCGGTCTGCAAGCACTGTGATGAGGAAGAATCCCTCCAACATATCCTGGTAGAATGTAAACGCACCGGCCAGGCGCTAGTCTGGGACCTGGCCAGCGACCTTTGGGTCATGCGCACTGGAACGCCGCTGCCTAAACCGACTTTCGGAGGGATCCTAGGTTGTGGGTTGACGATGGTAGAGGCAGAGAGCAAGAAGAAGCCGTCCGGCCTGAACCGGTGATGCGCACCAGCTCGTGCTGGGCGCGTACGCACACCATTACGGCAACACTGCTACCGATACATCGCCTTATTCCCCGGCGCACAATTCCCAGCACCTTTCCCACGGTTCATTAAAGTTGATCGCGCCTTTTTACTTTGCGCCTTTGCGCGGCGCCTTTTCTATTTATATCCGTAGGTCCGGCGCACTCTCTCTTTATCTCCATATGCACGGCGCACTTCTCTTCGCAAGGCGCACTTTCTATTTATATCCTTTTGGCGGCGCCTTTTTACTTTGCGCTCTTGCGCGGCGCCTTTCGACTTATCTCCATTCTCATAGCACTGCCCCCTTCCTTTCCTATAAAAGCCCCCTTCTTTACACTGTACTGTAGAGACCGGCCCCCACCAATACATCTCTCATTTGGTTCGTCTATCACCCTCTGCAGTTCACCTGCCCACGTTCTGAGTCCTTCGTCGTCCCCGATCACCGTCGCTTCTGTGTCCTTCGTCGTCCCCGATCACTGTCGTTCTCGCCTTCGCCGTCGCCATCGCCTACGCTTGTCCTCCGTCGCCTCCGTCTAGACCGCTCACACGTACCTGATTGGTATTGGGACGTTTGGACCACCTCGCACACCCACGTTCAGACTCTCGCTTGCTGAGTGTTGTTGTTCATTTGTTTGTTCAGCTCCGCTCTTAGGGCCCGAGTCAGCGTATCATATTGGAGCCCACCGCGAGGGGTTCTAAAATAGCTTCCAATCCATCCCGTGCGTTACGCGGAAACGAACTTCGTAACCTTCGCCAAGAAATTATAGCCGCGGGTTTTAACCCTGAAGATCCATCGCTTTTTGAACTCGTCCCGTACCACTTATCACACCACGCGAATATTGCCTCGCCTTCGCCTTCGCGTTCACCATCACCGCCGCTCTTACGCCCGGCAGATTTTATCGAACCACACACCATTTCCATTTCAATAATGGCCCAACCATCTATGCCCGCTCGTGGTGACCGTACGGCCCCCACATTCGACTCGACCAACCCGCGCGAACTCCCGCGCTTCTTTACCGACCTCGAATTTCACTTCACGCGTTGTGGCGTCACAGACCACGCCGAGAAGAAGTCCCACGCGACTCGTTTCCTCAGCTTCCGCGACCAGGATGCTTGGGAATCTCTCCCCGAGTTCACCACGGCGACTGTGTCCTATACGGAATTTAAGGCAGCTGCCTTGAAACTTTATCCTGGAACCGATGCAGATAAAAAGTATACTTTAGCAGATCTAGATGTTCTCGTTGGCGCCTACGCACGTACGGGAATACACACGAAAGGCGATTTCAGCGAATTTTATCGTGACTTTTCCACGATATCCGTGTACCTTATCAAGCAAGGCCGACTTGCTCCGTGCGAGCAGACTCGTTCCTTCAAGCGTGCGATGCAGCCAGAGACCCTGTGGGAGCGCATTGATCGCCGCCTTCAGGTGAAGCAGCCCGATGTCGGACCGGAGGACGCACATGATTTGGCAGACTTGAAAGAAGCTGCAGATTTTGTCCTTCAGGGAACATCCATAAAACCAACCTCTTCTGTTGAATATTCATCGCCCGCGGCGACCCAGATTAAATCTGAGCCCGAAGTTGCGGTATTGGCCAGCACCTTCACCAAATTCATCGAGTTTATTAGCCAAAATCCGGGAGTCCTCGCTGCGGCGAATACTCAGACCCAGAACCAATTATACCCTCCTCGAAACACGAACACTCGTCCCGACGGTTGCACCTATTGCAACGGGCCGCATTATATTGCAAATTGCGAAGCCGTCACTGCAGATAGCCAAACGGGCATCTGTAAACGCGACATTAATGGACGAGTTGTCCTTCCCTCCGGCGCGTTTGTTCCGCGGCACGTTCCAGGCCGTAACCTTCGCGAGCGCATCCAGGAATGGCACCGCCAGAACCCCGGTCAGATTGCTGCAGCACAAATGATGCTGGACACCTACCAAAATTCCACCTTCCAACAGCCTTCGAATCGCCTCTCAATTGAGGAACGTCAGGCTTGTTTGGACCAAGAAAATGAAGCCTTGGAAAGATTGCGCCAGGCTCAATATATTCAAACTCGAGCACAGGCCCGCCGTGTCGCCGAGACCGGTGGCCATGTTGAAGAACCAGAGCAGCCAATTCGGCGTGTACTTCCGCGCCCTCGCTCCCCAATTGCACCCGCACATATGCCTGCTCCTCCGCTTCGAGTTCCCGTTGCTCCCCCGATCCAGCGCATGCCGGAGCACCCGTATGCAAACGTGCGCGATGCCGCTTATGCCGAACCCCGAGGCCGTAATTTCGGAGTACCAGCGCCGCCGATGCCTACCGGAAAGCGCCACGAGCCTGCTTATCGCAGTACCGCACCGGTGGTTGACAATAAAATTGCCACAAACGTTTTTGACCGCTCGATGGATGCGCCCGTTACGCTTTCACAGCGCGAATTGCTTTCGATCGCTCCGGACCTTCGAAACCAGTACAAGGAAATAACCACGAGTCGGCGCGTCGCTCCCGAAGCGCATCTGGAACCTGCGAAAGCCCAGTTCTTCAATAATATTGATGAAAATCCGCTCCCGTTCAACGCTGAACCGACCGTTGAATTTAAAGAACACACGGCCGAACCTATAAATGTTGCAACCTTTGGCACGTTCACGAGCAGCATGCCCGCTACATTTGAACAAACTGTTGAACAGGACCTTCCTCGCGACGCCCTTGTGGCTAACGACGAATTTGCAACCCTATATGATGCTGGTATACTCCCCGACGCCGGCGAACTTCATGTTGCCGAAGACTCTTCCGCGATCCGCTCAGTTTTACCTGTTGTGGATAACCAGCGCCGCGTCGAGTGCATTTACGACACAGGTTCTCAAATTGTCGCTATGTCCGAGGCAGTTTGCAACAACTTGCAGCTCCCATATAATCCCCGTATTACGATTAACATGGAATCCGCGAACGGCACCGTTACTCCGTCCCTCGGCCTCGCTCGCAATGTCCCGTTCAAATTCGGCGAAATTACACTTTACCTCCAAGTTCACATTGTTCGCGCACCCGCCTATGATATTCTCCTCGGCCGCCCATTCGATAAATTAACCGAGTCCAGAGTAAATAACTCCGCCAACGGCGACCAGACGATTACGATCTGTGACCGCAATAGCGGCATAGAATTGACTATTCCTACGGTTCCGCGTGGCAGGACCCGGCAGCCTTTGCCGCAGGATTTTCGCGCCTCGAGGAATTGATCCCTGATCAAGGAGAAGTCGCCCTTGTCATAATTCCGCATTCTAGCGCCCCCGGAAGATTTATTATTGAAGCATACTCGGTTCTCGCATCGGACTACCCCCACGAACAACTTCAACAAGCTTACCTGTCAGCTTGCTCGCAGTTGCCTTCTCCCGACCCTATTACTCCTACGCGCACCCTCGTTCAACCTGTGGTACCGCCGTGCAGTCGTGATTCAACTCGCGCTGCTTATACCAATTTTGTTTCCTCACCTCCGCTGGCAACATATGCCAAGAAGAAATATAAACCAGTCGCACAGAAAGTCAGGCCTGTCCTTGGCAGTTTACCTGAAAAATTCCGCATTGTCCGCAATATTCGTGGTGATCCCTTGGCACATATGCCTATTCTCTCACCCAATCCACCACCATTCTTTCCAACTGGACGTTATACTTCCGAATGCCGTGATATTATTGATCGCGCTCACACCGGAGACTTCTTATGGCCCGCCGAACGTGCTTTCATGCACTACTTCATGTGCCTTCATAATAGAGGTTTCGCCTGGAATGATTCCCAACGAGGAAAATTCCGCGAGGACTTCTTCCCACCCGTTGAGATAC
Organism: Mycena metata; assembly: GCA_029378385.1. Classification (NCBI taxonomy): domain Eukaryota; kingdom Fungi; phylum Basidiomycota; class Agaricomycetes; order Agaricales; family Mycenaceae; genus Mycena; species Mycena metata. The sequence goes on from JARKIB010000127.1 coordinate 248,951, forward strand.
CCGTTATTCCGCACACGCCTTGGGTTCAACGAAATATTCCTATCCCGCCCGGCATTTACGATGAAGTTTGCCGATTAATCCGAGCAAAAATTACTGCTGGCGTGTACGAGCCCTCGAATTCGTCATACCGCTCTCGTTGGTTCTGTGTGCTCAAGAAAGACGCCACCAGTCTTCGCATCGTTCACGCACTCGAAGCGCTGAATGCCGTTACCATTCAACACAGCGGAGTTACCCCTTTACTCGACCAGGTTGCAGAACAATTCGCCGGTCGCGCCTGTGGCGGAATGCTCGACTTATATGTCGGCTACGACGAACGCGTTATCGCAGAGTCTTCGCGCGACTACACCACGTTCCAAACACCATACGGCGCCCTTCGACTTGTTACCCTTCCGATGGGTTGGACAAATTCCGTGCCAATTTTCCACGACGATGTCACACACATACTGCAGGCCGAAATTCCACACCATACAATCCCTGTCATCGATGATTGTCCCGTGCGCGGTCCTGCTTCGCGCTACCAGGACTCCAACGGAAATTACGAGACTATCCCCGAGAACACCGGTATTCGCCGTTTTGTCTGGGAACATTTCCAGGTTCTCAATCGCATCGTTACACGCATGATATATTGTCGAGGTACCTTCTCGGGTCCCAAGGCCATTTTATGTTGGCACACGATCACCGTTCTTGGCCACGTTTGCACCTTCGAAGGCCGCGTTCCCGACCAATCCCACATTGCGAAAATACTGAACTGGGGACCATGCAAAGATTTATCTGAAGTCCGCGCATTTCTGGGAACCATCGGAGTTGTACGGATATTCATTTACAACTTTGCACATCGCGCCCACGCCCTTGTCCTCCTCACACGTAAAGATGTACCCTTCGTTTTTGGTTTGCCGCAAATCGAGGCACAAGAAGACTTGAAGTACGCGCTGGTACACTCACCCGCACTCCGACCCATCGATTATGCCTCACGCGCACCGTGTATTCTCTCCGTGGACACCTCTTCGCTCGCTGTTGGATTCCTCCTCGCCCAATGTGACCTTGAGGATTTATCGCGCCGATATTACGCGCGTTTCGGTTCAATCACGCTCAATGAGCGCGAAGCACGATTTTCCCAGGCTAAACTCGAGCTTTACGGACTCTACCGTGCACTTCGCGCTTGGAAGATTCATTTAATCGGAGTTCGGAATATTATAGTGGAAGTCGATGCACGCTACATTAAAGGCATGCTTGCCAATCCAGATCTCGCACCAGGCGCCAGCATGAATCGTTGGATCCTCGCCATTCTCACCTTCCACTTCACCCTTGTCCACGTACCCGGAGTTTCGCACCGCCCCGATGGGCTTTCGCGCCGTAACCCTCAGCCTGGAGACGAACCCGAACCAGAGGACAACTTTGATGACTGGATCGACCAGGTTCACGGCTTCATGCACTTCATAAACGACTCGCCGCACGTTGCACGCCCGCAGAAGACCATTGCGACTTTATCCGCTGAGATCGTCCCTGACGACGAGTTGGCACCCGAATCCCTTTCATATGACAATGTCTCGCGCTCGGAGAACGCGCAGCTCGCCGATGCCCGTGTAGACCGAGTTCGACTCTGGCACGAGACGCTTCAGCGCCCTCGAGACATGAAAGACGCAGATTATCAAGCCTTCGTCCGATATTGCCAGGAGTTTTACATCACCGATAATCAACTTTGGCGTAAAGACCCGCAACAGCGCCATAAACTCGTTGTCATTCAATCACGCCGGTTATTTATCTTGCGCTCCGCACACGATGATGTCGGACACCGTGGTTTTTACGCGACGCGTGGTCTCCTCAGCGAACGATTCTGGTGGCCGTACATGGCCCACGATATCACCTGGTGGATTCATACTTGTCACCTCTGCCAAATCCGACAGATGCAACAAGTTCGTATTCCTCCCACGGTGGCAGTCCCCGCGCCATTATTCTCGAAAGTTTACATGGATACCATGCATATGCCGTTGAGCGGTGGCTACAAGTACATCGTTCAAGGGCGCTGTTCAATGATCCATTACCCCGAATTTCGCATGCTGCACAAGGAGAATGCCAAAGCCCTCGGCGATTGGATTTTCGAGGATTTATTGTGTCGTTGGGGCACACTGGTCGAAGTCGTCACGGATAATGGTACCCCCTTCGTGAAAGCGCTAGCTTACCTCGAGAAGAAGTATCATGTGAAGCACATTCGCATTTCCGGCTATAACTCCCAGGCCAACGGCATCGTTGAGCGCCCGCATTTGGACATTCGGAACAGTATATTCAAGGCCTGCGACGGAGTGCAAAATAAATGGCACACCGTTACATTCTCCGTATTTTGGGCCGACCGCATCACCATTCGTAGACGTATGGGCTGCTCCCCTTACTTTGCAGCAACCGGAACGCATCCATTAATCCCTCTCGACATCTCTGAAGCAACATATCTGCTTCCTCCGCCCGATTCGGTTCTCAGCACTGAAGATTTAATCGCTCAGCGTGCCATAGCACTGCAGAAACGTCGAGAGCATCTCACTCTCCTTCATTCCAACGTCTACACTGCGAGACTTCGAGCCGCCATTAAATTCGAGCAGGACCACGCCGCAACACTACACAACTACAACTTCCAGCGCGGAGACTTAGTTCTCATGCGAAACACCGCCATCGAAAAGTCACTCAGCAAGAAGATGCGCAAACGGTACCTCGGCCCACTCATCGTCATTTCACGCAACCTTGGTGGCGCATACATTTTATGCGAACTCGACGGTTCTGTTTTCCACCGAGCAATCGCTGCCTTCCGAGTTATCCCATATTTTGCCCGCCAGAGCATTCCTTTACCGCCATTAGAGGAACTCCTCGATATCTCGACCGAACGCCTTCGCGAAATGGAACAGAGTACACTTGTGGACCCTGAGGACGACGACATAGAGCCATAGAACCCGCGGTTTCAATCTCAGTTGGGAGGAACAAACACTATTCGATTTCGGCTGCCTGAGGACAGTCAGTTTTTCAGTTGGGAGGAGATGATGCGCACCAGCTCGTGCTGGGCGCGTACGCACACCATTACGGCAACACTGCTACCGATACATCGCCTTATTCCCCGGCGCACAATTCCCAGCACCTTTCCCACGGTTCATTAAAGTTGATCGCGCCTTTTTACTTTGCGCCTTTGCGCGGCGCCTTTTCTATTTATATCCGTAGGTCCGGCGCACTCTCTCTTTATCTCCATATGCACGGCGCACTTCTCTTCGCAAGGCGCACTTTCTATTTATATCCTTTTGGCGGCGCCTTTTTACTTTGCGCTCTTGCGCGGCGCCTTTCGACTTATCTCCATTCTCATAGCACTGCCCCCTTCCTTTCCTATAAAAGCCCCCTTCTTTACACTGTACTGTAGAGACCGGCCCCCACCAATACATCTCTCATTTGGTTCGTCTATCACCCTCTGCAGTTCACCTGCCCACGTTCTGAGTCCTTCGTCGTCCCCGATCACCGTCGCTTCTGTGTCCTTCGTCGTCCCCGATCACTGTCGTTCTCGCCTTCGCCGTCGCCATCGCCTACGCTTGTCCTCCGTCGCCTCCGTCTAGACCGCTCACACGTACCTGATTGGTATTGGGACGTTTGGACCACCTCGCACACCCACGTTCAGACTCTCGCTTGCTGAGTGTTGTTGTTCATTTGTTTGTTCAGCTCCGCTCTTAGGGCCCGAGTCAGCGTATCACCGGTTATACCGGCTACTGATCTCCGAGTCGTGCTACCTTATCTGGAAACTAAGGAATGAAAGTGTTATATCCAATGCAGGCGCAGAACCCTCTACAACTGAAGTAAAGAACCGCTGGATTTACACGATGAACGACCACCTTGAAACGGACTGCTACCTGGCGACCCACTCGTCCCAGAAGGACCGCACGGGGATACCGCCGGCTTTGGTGCTACGGACTTGGCACAAGACTCTCTTAGAGGGCGAAAAACTGCCGAAAGATTGGCTAAGGGAACCCAGGGTTTTAGTGGGTATTCTGGCAAACGGCTCAGACACTTTCTCTCCACCTTCAAGCAGGAGGGACCGACATAGCTGAGTAGGCCACGACCGAGCCCCACACTACGGCATCTCGCCGTGTGCGTAAATGCATTCCCCTGGGGGTGACAAAATTTCTCTATAACTTGGAGGTCGAGATTTCCTCCATACTTACGCGACTGTAGCAAGCTAAACCATTGTTAGTTGTGCTACGGTTGACACCGTACCACCAAAATAAATAAATAAATAAATCAGTTGTGGTTCACATAGTGCTCTGCATAAAGAAGATCAGGAATATAAAGACCCATTTTGACAATGTTCAGGGAGGGGAATAACGTCAAGACTGTGAATGTTTTTGGTGTGTAAGGAACCTGATTGAGATGTTGTTATCATAATCTCCTGTCCACAGGAGGCATAGGAGGCAAAGGTGGGGAGGGTGGCACAAGTGGTAGCGGGGGCCAAGGGCAGGGTCCCATACTGCACTTTAGCGGAGTTCAGAACTTGACAAGTAATGTGTATGTTCACAGTTTTTCCCCCTTAAAGTTCTTCCTCAACAAGAGTAGTGTAAACCAGGGTCAAGAGTTATTCAGATTTTCACGTTGAATATTTTGGAAGCTAAATTATGTCTAGACTTGAAGAAATTCTATACAAGTGGTTGGATTCTCCTCCTACCACAAAGGACAGACAGCATGAGCTGCGGAGACTTCGTCACGAAGACACTGGGAGCTGGTTTTTAGGCAATAGTCAATTCATCAAATGGAAGACCACACCCAGCTCTTTATGGATCAAAGGCATCTGTAAGTGAATTTTCTTCAATTCCAACTCGCAGTTCCATGTTTAATAATTGTTTGTAGCTGGTACCGGAAAGAGCGTACTAAGGTAATTTGTATCACTAACATTAATCTATGACTGATACTTGAGACAGCTCAACAGTGATTGAAAACATCTCCGTGGGCTGTCCTGACCGGACTGCAGTTGCATTCTTCTACTTTGATTTTAGGAATGAGAGGCAGCACATGGACCTCATGTTACACTCGATCATCTGGCAGCTCTCTGGACGGTTACCCTCTCCCTATAGCTCACTTCATCTGCTATACAAAACACTGGGAAATGGAACTATACAGCCACAGCATGTCCATCTCCAAGGAGTCCTTGAGGATTTATTTTCAGAGCTAGACCAGACATATATTGTCATTGATGGGCTCAATGAATGCAACAAGACCGACTGGAAGCACCTTATCAAGTTCATTCACAGTCTATCCAACCCTGCCAAAAATGCATTACATCTCCTGTTTACTAGTCAACCTCTTGAAGAATTCCAAACAGCACTCAAGGATGTAACCTTCATCGAACTTGGTTCCTGGGTCTTAAATAATAACATTAGATCTTTTGTTGGCAGCGAGGTTCTCAGAGTCGGAAATTGGGCTAGTGATGACAATTATTCAGAGGATGTTACCAAGCAAATCGTGCAGAAGAGCAATGGAATGTCGGTGTTCTCATTGCACTGTGATTTGTCTGCAAGCTAACTTGCATATACAGGTTTCGCTTGGTCGCATGTCTCCTCATTGAACTGAGACATTGTCATGAGGACGAATGGCAGGAAACCCTTGCAACTCTCCCTGATAATTTGTTCGGGATTTACAGCCATTTTTTAACCCGGGGAGAAGGTTCCCTCAAATAGGTTTTTATCCAAGCAATTTTGCGGTGGCTTGTGTTTTCTGCTAGACAAGTTACCTTGGATGAGCTAGCAGATGCAATTGCCTTCCGCCTAGACAACCACACATTCGATTTTTCTGATCCAGCTAGATCTATTTACTACCCAAAAAGACGTCGGGACAACTCTGACAACTTGAAGTTGTTAGAGGGCCTGATCATGATCAAAAAGGATAGCGGGCTTAAGCCGTCAATCACCTTTGCACATTCCTCTGTTAAGGATTATGTCCTTGCCCCACAATTCCAGCGGGAATTTGGCACAATCATTGATCTTACAATGGATATCTCCCACAGATTTATCACCCAAACTTGTGTCCGCTATCTCCTCCTTTTTGCGGACCCCAAACATCTGATGACCAAGGAAACACTCCAAGACTACCCACTCTCGTTGTATGCAACTGGATATTGGTTCCATCATCTGCGGCTCTGCAACGAACAGGACCAGGAAGCATTACTACCTTCCACAATGCATCTCATGGAGGATGGAAGCAGCCAATATGTTGCTTGGTACCACCTGCATCAATTCAATCCGTTTTGGGGGTATGATGTGGATGGACCCATAGCACCAGCGGTGTGTATGTGTTCTCAATTGGGGTACACTGAGGGGGTGCGCTCTCTGCTCATCAAAAACAGCACATGTGTCAACCAAGCCACCCAAGACAGCGAGACTGCACTACATCTTGTGTCGAGAATTGGTCACCTTGACATTGCAAGGCTGGTCATTGAACACAATGCATCTGTCAACTTAGTCAACAAATATGGCCAGACTGCACTGCATCTTGCATCAAGGAATGATCACCTCAACATTGCAAGGCTGCTCATTGAACACAATGCATCTCTTGACTTAGTTGAGGAAGATGGCCAGACTGCACTGCATCTTGCATCGAGGAATGGTCACCTCAACATTGTGAGGCTGCTCATTGAACACAATGCATCTGTTAACTTAGTTGACAAATATGGCTGGACTGTGCTGCATCTTGCATCGAGCAATGGTCACCTCAACATTGCAAGGCTGCTCATTGAACACAATGCATTTGTTGGCTTAGTCGACCAACATGGCCAGACTGCACTGCATCTTGCATCGAGCAATGGTCACCTTGACATTGCAAGGCTGCTCATTGAACACAACACATCTGTTGACTTGGTCGAGGAAGATGGAAAGACTGCGCTGCATCTTGCATCGAGCAATTGTCACCTCAACATTGTAAGGCTGCTCATTGAACACAATGCATCTGTAAACTTAGTCGACCAATATGGCTGGACTGCACTGCATCTTGCATCCAGTAATGGTCATCTTGACATTGCAAGGCTGCTCATTGAACACAATGCATCTCTTGACTTAGTTGAGGAGGATGGTCAGACTGCACTACATCTTGCATCGAGGAATGATCACCTTGCTATTGTAAGGCTGCTTATTGAACACAATGCATCTGTCAACTTAGTGGACACATATGGCTGGACTGTGCTGCATCTTGCATCGAGTAGTGGTCATCTTGACATTGCAAGGCTGCTCATTGAACACAATGCCTCTGTTGACTTGGTCGACCAATATCACGAGACTGCGCTGCAACTTGCAGTGAGGAACAGTCACCTCGACATTGCAAGGCTGCTCAATGAGCATGGCACCAACACAATCCCATGGCGGAAAGTAATCCGTTCCTCCGTCTCCCTGACAATAGGCTTCGCCCTCCGATAAACACTTCTTTAGAGCACTATAACTTGACTATTTGTTTGTATTCAAAAGTTGGAAGTGAACTGTAAAGCGAATCCATATGTCTTGAAAGCATCAATCTAGATTACCGATGAAGGATGATCAGTCTATTAATCAGACACCAACCAGCTCATTCAATGACACGGGCACTGGCTCTCGAAAAGCAGTTGCAGCAGAGAGTCAACAACGAATTGAATGACAATGACGGCTGGGAAAGAGTGAATTTGACTGTGAGTTGAATAAAACACCGGATGTTGCAAACAGTTCACTTACCACTGCGCATCGAGAGGATATTTGGAGGCAGTGTTGGCATTGACAGAGTCAGACGGGGTCTGACGATTCGTCGAGACGGTTGATGACGGTTTGATGGTTTGTCAAGTCAAATTTCCCTTTTTGGAATTCACCTCGGAAACGGCCCAGTAGATTCAAGAAAAATAGCAGCTATGTTGTATTACTTCTAATCATCGTCATCTTCCATCAAAAGATCATATAACTCGAGTTCCTCCTGTAAATCTTTCACCCCTCCCTGCCAATAGAACCCAAGTCCGTTTGCGAGAGTCTCCGCTTCGTCGGTTGGGTACTGGAAAAGCTGCTTATGTTGGTGGTCGGAATCTTCCTCATCGTCGTCGCTGTTCTCCTCCTCTGCATCACTCTCCAACAAACCTTCTGCTTCTGCCCCACGAACAAGTTGAGTTGAAAGCCCGGCAAATGACTCTGTGGCCTCATAGTCCATGTTCGCACTTTGTGTGGGAGTGAACTGCTCTGCAAAGCGAGCAAACTTACGCTTTATGTGGTCAGTTTTCATCCCCAATTCGTCGTGCTTGCGCTTGAGGTCTGCATCAAGGGTCTGCATTTTCCGAACTTTCTGGATTGAAAGTTGGGTGCGAAGTTTGGTGAGGATAATTCCAGATTTACTGAAACCATGTTCTGAGCCTGCTGAGTTTGTGACGAGACTCGATAACCAGATGGCGAGCCGTGTCAAACCATTGCGACCATTTGGCGCTCCGGTGTCAAGACGCTCCCACACTTGCGCCACATTGACGTGCTGACCCTGAAAACACATTGGCCTCCGAAAACGACACAAAATTATTGTATACCTCATACTCATACATCTGCTTTATCATTTCAAGGCCCATATACTCGGCTGAGAACTCTTTGCGATCATTGGTGTAATCAAAGAATGTCAATTGGGGCCAAAACAGCTTTGGCCCTGTCCATCGCATCACGCTTGGTGCCAGTGCACCTAATGAGGTTGTCGTAATCAACCAAATACAGGGGGTGAATCACTGAAGAAAGAGTAAGGAGCCGCCGGACAGCAAGGAAATTCTAAACCCAACGGGGGAATAATGGGGAATATCAGGGTGAGAATTTGATGTGTGGCTTTGAATCGTTCGGTCGCTTTTTCTTGTTCTTTGAGCAGGCCAAGTGCTCTGCTATGGTTCGTGAACCATCTTGCTATAGCTGTACCCTCGTCGATTGCCGCCATGCACGGAACCTTTAACTTGAGCACTTCGACGACCACGAGATTGACCTAATTAGCATGCCGCCCGCCCGATGAGACCGGAACTTGATTTTGAATGATTCAGAACATTACCTGATGTCCCCAAAACGGCGGGACCAAGAATTTGGGCCTTGCAATTTTGAGTCTCGTGTGCATACCCATCGCGTCACCGCCATTGTCTGTACAATGACCAACAAAAACAATCCCGAACTCGGTCTCGCAGTACTCGATATCCACCAAGACAATTTCCAATAGATTATCAGAGAAAAACAGGATACAATCTCGATACCGCTCAGCTGAAACGAGAAGGAAAGCTACGCAAGGTCCAATTGTGATGCAAACTTCAAGTTGAGAGTGTTATCCTGAAAATGCAGCCATGCCGAGCGGTTCGGATGTACGGCAATTGCTCAAATGCGTCTGAAACTCCGTCCATGGTGTTGCCTTCATTGAACATGCAATACACTCGAATTTCGGAGTGTACCCACTCACTACATGCTCAGAATTTGATCAAACAAGTTGAAAGGGTTTCCCATTGGAAAAATCAAAGATTTCTCTGATGGACCGGGGTTTCCCAAGAAGCCGGGTTGCCCATTAAAATAATCCATCTTAACCGTTCTTGAACAAGATGCCTCGCCTTCAAGTTCATTTGCATCCCATTGGTCTCATCCATCAGCAAAAGCGCAAATCACAGGCGAACTTTTGATCTTGTGATGTCGTATATCTCACGTGCACGAGTATATGCGAGCACAAGCAAAGCTCGAGATGTTTGTGTAGGCTCCCGGACACTACACCAAAAGTCGGTCGGGCCATAGAGTAAATCAACAAGCCATTTTGAGGGGTATCTTTTTCAAACCAGCAAGGGCTAGGAGTTTTTATGGCTGTAAGACTGTCTCATAATTGTTTGTTGCACAGGTTAGAATGCTTTCACACCTTTTTCTCAAAAAAACACACTACACTGGTTGGGGAATTCAGGTTTTGCACTGCGATTTACGCTGAAAAATGTCGTTTATTTTTCAGACATTTTTCACTGGAAAAGTAGGTGGAAAACTGAAACATTTTTCACCATTTTTCACCCTTCTTTTGAATCTTTCACCTTGAGCTCAAAAAATAGTGAAAATGATTTGAGTTTTTTACCCACTTTTTCGGTGAAAAATGTCTAAAGAACAAACAACATTTTTCACTGTAAATTGTGCTGAAAAATTTGAACCTCCCAACCAGTGCTACCTCCCAATGTCACCAAAGAAATGTGGACACTCTTTAGATTGGGTAGTGAAGGCTACACAGGTACTTTACACAAATAATGAACACACACACACATCTTCCTGGTAATAAAAAATTTCACCACTCCCAAAGGCTCAATCTAAAATTCGCACCCTCGCTAACAAGTTTTTTTGTTTTTCACCACCTCAGTTCTGTGATGGGGTAGGCTGCGGGGGCGAAATCTATTACTGTTGAGGAATAAAGGTTCGTAATGGTCTAGGGATAGGAACATAGGCTTGTTGACTACACCTGGAAGCATGGTGATGAGCGAAAGGGTTGCAGAAAGAATGTTTCAAAGACTATTGGATCCAAAGAGCAGATTATGGTCAAGAGTTAAGAGGAATGTCAGTGCAAAAGATGTTGTAATAAACATCTGGCGTGTCGTAGCGCACTTGTATCGCGCTGTGAGCTATCACTTTGTGATTAGCTCTAGACACCCTGCCACGGAGATAAAAAGCACCTTTCAGGGCGACAGCTCGAACCATGGTCACTGGTGCACTTGCACATCGGAAATCACTGATGGAAATCACTGGCGCACGTTTGGAACTTGACGGCTACATCACTGGCGCACTTTGGGCACTCGAGTTGAAGAATTACAAGAGGGTGCCCATTCGAAAACCACTGGCGCGCTTACAGGTGCACTTAGTTACTGCCGCACTCGAAGATTACAAGGGACGCCCATCACTGGCAGAGGGGTTCAGAAAATAAAGGCGCGCTTTCGCGAATAAAAAAAGGGTAGCTTCGTTCCTTGAACGAAATTACCACTTTAAAGGCCAGACCCCGATTCGAACGAGGGTAGCAGTGTTCCATTGAACATCCGCGCACTAACCGCTGTGCTACCTGGCCGTGATGGTGGAAACAAGTGGCGCACAGCTATCGAAACAAGGCACCGTGACAAGAAAAGAGCGCCATATTGAACTGACCACTTTTCGCATGTTTACACGCACGCACAGTAACAAAAGACTATCTGAAAAACGCGCGAGTAGAAAAAGGCACCAAACTAGGAAAAAGAAGTGGTTAAATTTCGCAAGGCCAGACCCCGAGTCGAACGAGGGTAGCAGATCGAATATTGCCCTTCAACCCATCAAGTATCCGCGCACTAACCGCTGTGCTATCCAGCCGTGATTAAAATGTCGCACACGACTATCAATGACTCACCAAAAGAACGCGCCACAAAGAAAAAGCGCCTCACTAAAAAACAGGCCCAGCCTCGAATCGAACGAGGAGCTCGCGGTTAGGAAATAACATTGCAATAACGACTGCGCGCGATACGATTACGCCACTGGGCCATATCACCACAACTCGAACTTTCAACTCGAGCATTCCGAAAAGGGCGCGATAGAAAATAATTAAGAGGTGCCCCACCAAAAGACAGGAAAAAGGTGCCGCGCACTAAATAAAAGGTGCTTTGTTCAAGGGTATACCTTGAGCAAAGCTACCGTATGGACAGACCCTGAATCGAACAAGGGTAGCGGGCGACATGGCATTCCATAATCAAGACGTCCGCGCACTGACCACTGTGCTATCTGACCATGATACCTAGCCACTCAGGGAATGACAACAAACACTAGAAAAAGGCGCTTAACGGAGAATGCGACACGTGCAGGAAAAAGGTGCGCGCGGGCGCGGCTTGGACGGAAGGCGCGGGGCGCTATTTAAAGGAAAGGCGCTGAGTGCTATTTAAAGGAAAGGCGCGGGGCGCCATAAAGAAAGGCGCAAGGCGCCGTGCTGTTCAAAGGAGAAGCCGGCGTGGGTTGAGGAAAAGAGCGCAAGCGCGCTCTGGAGAAAGCCGCCGGAGATGGACATATGGGGAAGCAGGGAATGGTATATAAGGAGAGCGCAAAGCAGGGAGAAGGCATCTAATTACCTCCACTGCATACTGCTAAAGGAAAGGCGCTCCCATTAAAACGGGAGGCGCTAATCCAGTACCTTGTCAAATCAAATATATTACTGTACCATTACGTTCAAATCGTAGGGGGGTGTGACACGTGACATGTTTAACGAATTCGACAATTCGACAGCGATCCGAGAGGTGCGTGACAACACCAAAAATTCGATACGGCTCCAAAGTTCCGCCCTCAAGTTGCAGATGATTCCCTGGGGTACCTAGCCAATATTTCCATTTTGAATGGAATCCTCACTCATATTTCTTTTTTGGTTCTTTTTGAAGGCTATTTTAGGTTGATTTCAGGCCAGAAACCCAAACACATGTTCAAATTTTAGAGTTGCAAGTAGGAATGGTCTAGGAACTTGCCAAAATCATCCTCAGCAAGGGTAGCAGAGCCACAACATTTTTTATGGTATTTTGCGCGATTTTTTGGTGGTGTGACGAACCATTGGACCTATTCGACACTGGCCCTCGTGACGCGTGACCTCGACGAAAATTCGATATCGACAGGGGGGTGCGTGATGCGTGACTGTCGATTTGAACGAAATGGTACAGTAGTGTGCCTTCACGAGAGTGGGGTAACAAGGTCGCCTTGACCGCAGTTGTACAGAATAAAAACTGCGCAAGGAACCTCCTAGACAAGAAAGGAGGAAACATTGGAAATAACAGGTGTTGAAGCGCGCGTTCAGTTGAAGAAAAGCGCGGCGCGATCCTCCAAACAGCCAGCAGACCTACTCAGGCTGCGTGTAACTGTTGACTTTCGGTGCTCATAACACACACTTGGCGTGCGTAGGGCGCATTTATCGAGAAGGTGCCTTTTACCAACTCGACTATACCCTTTCCCCCATCCAATTCGGCGCACTTCCCTCGACTAGGTAAAAAGGCGCCTTGCGCACGCACCAATATTCAGATTGCGAAGGAGCGCGCTATAATCTGACGGCGCTGCGTTTACCCAGTTCTGAAGAAACTGCTTGCGTGCCCCATACGAAGCAAGGAGATACGAAAACACCATATTACCCGGGTTTACCAAGTAGGAGCGTACTTCACATCGCAGAGCGCCAATCCTTCGCACGAGTGTAGAAGAATCTCCCATCGCGTCTTTCTCGGAAGGCTAGCCCCCAACGAGAGACCAAACTCTCGAGGAACCTAGCGCCTTTCTCTAAATCTGCTACTCGCAGAAGAGAAATCTGTATACACCACCACCACCATATAAAATTGTCATTGCGTAGAAGTAAAGAGCGCTTCTAGCCCGCTTATTTCCCTCTAGAGGACGTACACCATTTGTATTGCAGTTTGACCGTAATTCCATGGCCAGATTCTAGTACAATAACCGCAGTCCACATCACACCGGAGCCGGTCTGTCTATGAAAAGTGTCGATAGACAGACCGGTCGATCTGAGTTTGAAATGCCGTGATGCGCGGCTTTCCTAAAAAGGTTATTAGATAATCAACATCATCGTCGGTGTATAATATGAATAAACAACACGCTTCTTCGCTTCCTACCTCTCAATATCCACACTCCGTCAATCTCTATGGCCCATGAACCCTCCAGGGACTCCATTAAGCCTTCGAGAACAAGCTGAGGCACTCAAGAACGCGATTCCGCTCCCCTTAAGGCAGCGCAAGCCTCGGCTCACTGTCTCAGGAACTTCTTCTTTTCACCGCACGCCGGATGTCGTGCACAATCCTGTGCTGAACCCCATATTGCATCCTACCCCACCAGCGTCCCAGTACGCCTCTGGGTTTCAATTTCGACCGCCATCCATGCCACAATCCTTTTCTCATCCGGAGAGAAATTCAGCTGCCCGTTCTCTTAACGACGCATTCCGTGCCGATTTATCGTCCGCATATGACTTCGAGCTTCCTGGTCTTTTTCCTGACTATGAAGACTCCCAGCTTGACGGGCTACTGAAGCAAACATTTGCTGCTCGGCGCCAGCGCACCACGAACACATATGACAAAATCCACAACCTGCTAGCAGATTTGAGAAAGGATCGGATCTCACCTGTCGACATATTAATCCAGGTTTTAGATCCCGATGATATGGCGTATGCTCGCTACCGCGGCAATCTCTACCGCGATGACAGTGCAAAGCTCTCAGAATTGTTCGACAAAATTCTGTCCGACCCTCGCAGCGAGCAGAAGATGCGCCAGTGTCCAGCCCCAGTTGGTCGAGTTTGCAAGCGAGACTGTGGCCGATGAAATGGAGACGCGCCGAAAGAGGTCGACACTTTCTGGTATCGGAGTCGTAACACCTAAATTCATTGAGAACTGGAGCCTGGACGAAGAAGAGGATATCACCCCATTCCTCACCAGCATCCTCATTGCCGCTGCACAGACAGAGCGTGCCAAAGCGAAAAATAAGAAAAAGAAGCCAGATAAGGTCAGGCTACGAGATATCCTACTCCTGTATTGTGCTCACTCTTGCCGCAGATGTGCAAAGTTGTCACCCAGCAACTTCTTTACCAATCTTCCAACCGTTCCCTCGCTTTCCAAGCGGAATTCGGTCTATTCCTCTGGTCGACAGGCTGTGCCCGTCAGACGATCGATGCATTATTCCGATGCGGCCTGTCTGTATGTTACGACTCTGTCCTCAACCTGATCGAGTCAGTGGCGGAGCATTGCATGACCGAGACAGTCGCAACTTCCAACGAGCCCCACAGCTACTGCTACGACAACATGAACATCAGCACATCCATTCATGTCGAGCAGCGCGGCGCGATTGGACCGTCCAAGGTCACGTCGGGTACCTTCTGCGTCCTATATCTCCTCCGCAACGCGAAATGGGAGCACATGCTCATCGCTCCCATCATGAAGCGATTCTATGCCTCGAAGGGGCTTCATTTTAACCGCGATATCAAGCCACCAGTCGACCATCTCCATTCATACCACGACCAGCTCGTTGTCACCGTTATTCAATGTCTTGGTCTTTACGTTGAAGGATTTGAAGACTTGGCAAAAGATCCATTGCTCCAACACCTCGCACGCCGCCCAATACCCGTCGGCTACATTTCCCATCATACTCCGGCGCGCGCGTCGACAATTGAGGAAGCGACAACCCGTGGAAATCTACTCTTCCACGATGAAATATATATCAACCAGCTCCGACGGACACCCGAGTCATTGAGCAAATACGCTATCCCGGGCTTCCACGACCAGTTGACCAATGCACGTATTCGCACCGCACAACTTCTGCGCGTGAAGGACGTTAATGCTTGGGAGCGTCGAGAAATCTTCCAGTTGGGTTTTGGTTTGTTTCACTTGTGTCTGAACCTGGTGTGGGGAATCCTCCACGTCCATCGGGGCAGCATAAACGAGCTCGGAAGCCTAACTTATTTTTTCGCACTCATCGAGAAGGTGCGACTGGGTAACGAGCAGCCAGACTATCATTCCCTTCTTGCCGCTTTAACCCAAGTTGCTCACGGTCTCCTTTTCAATGCTTGGTTGAAGGAGTGTGGTTTCCCTTCTCTCGAAACCTTCGCCCAATCCAAACCAACCCCCGAAACACTTCGCATAATAGCCGCCCGCATCCTTACCAATTATGCGACACCCATGACCGCGACCGGCGAAGAATCACTCTCCGATGATGAGTCTACGGCTTCTGACTCGGAGTCCGATACCGGGGCTTCCACTGCTCCCAAACCAAATCGACCCACACCCACTCTGGCAACCAGCAGATGATGTCGCTCACCACAATGTTCGTCTGTTGACGCGCGATATTCTGATGGTCCTCGTCTTGGTGCGCGCGATTTCCGATGGAGATATTGGGCGGGTTGAGGTCTTGCTCCCCCATCTTGCGATGATGTTCCGAGGCTCAGGCTCTGGCTGCAATAAATATTGCACCGAGATCCTTCATTTCATTCATAATATCAAGCATGTTTGGACACCGGAGTTTGCGTAGGATTTATTAATTATTGCCCTTTCAACGTCATTAACTTAACCCTCATTGCAGCGATATTATGCGCGATAATATGATTGTCTGCATCTCCGGGTGCGGACCGGGCCACTGCACGGCTATCGACATGAATATTGAGCACTTGATTGGATATTTGAAGGTGTGTGAACATATCCGCCTCCAGAATGCGCTAATACTCCCTCTCTAGATCCTGCTCCAGGCCAAAGGGATGACCTCAACATGGGATCGTCTCGGTAATATTTCCGCGGCCATCGTCCATTTGCAACTTGTCAAGAAGAAAATTTCGGCGGCACTCGACACGGCCTATCAGAGCACGGGCCACACAACACCGAACACCTCGCATCTCGTTTGGAGAGTGCAACGTCGTGTTCATAGTGAGGGGCTGCAGGAACTTCAGCCGCATCGCACAAATAACGCGCGTGGGAAGTTGATCACCGACATCTTGAAAGTCGGCGAGTCAAAGATCAAATCGTCGACTTTAGCAACGTTCAACAAGAAACTCATGGCCATGATTGACGGGCGAAGATTCGAGGATGAATGTCCTGCAATGGCATTTGGCCCTGCACCGGCATCGGACGATGACTAGCTGTAAACTGCATACATTATTTATTTGTCCGCCGCGGCGCCGGCGGCTAGTCGTGTACTTCTCCGAACATTTGTGGATAATTCTACCAACGGACCCTCCGTCCTTTGCCTCTTCCGCCCCGGTGGTCTCCATTCCTCCTCCCGGTTCTCCGTCTCCTCTGCCATATTTGCACCTTTCCGGCCCTGCTTAGCTGTAACCGCGACCTTCTTGCTCCGTCCCAACTCAGTGTCATATGCCGAAATTACCGCAAGAATCTTCTCACCCCATTCCACTGCCCACTCCTCTGTCTCCTCAATCGCCAAAACCAGCTGGTTCACGGAGACCATATGTTGTGGGTTTACCGTGGCCAGAGTCTTGATCGCCTTCGCATCAAGAATAAAGGAGGGAGGGCGGACGGCGCGGAGTGTATCGGTGGCGTGTGTGGAAGCCAACCAGTCACAGAGACGATCTTGTCACACTGACAAATCAGAAATTTCAGTCCAGCCATCAGCGGCTGAATAGGTTCCCGAAAGCAAGAGTTTCGGCCGGGCTGAAACTCGTAAAATTCCCATATTTGGCAGGTGATCGTAACCACTTGCCTTATATAGCAATTCTACGAGTTTCAGCCCAGCCGAAACTATTGCTTTCGGGAACCTATTCAGCCGCTGATGGCTGGGCTGAAATTTCTGATTTGTCAGTGTGTGTAGTTCGGCACGCTGAGCAACCTTTCGATTCGATGGACCTTTGGCTTTGCGCTTCTTCGACTTCGGGGGATTGAGCTGTACCCAGTCCGTCTCGTCAATATCGCCGGCAAAAATTCCGCCATGGTCGTCGGCATAAATAAAACGACCAGGAAAAAAGGTGCGTTTGTGGAATTGGCGCTCCGCGTCGTTAGGATGAGGTCAATCGCAGCACCAGTCAGTGGAAATATCCAGCGCTATGAATAGTTCACGTCAAAATTTTGCGCTCGAAGAAGTTTGAAGCTTTACCGTTTTCCAAATTGTCCGCAAGGTATCTTCGAATCATCTCACCTAGACAGACCTTAGAACGAATATAGCTAACGATTGCAAGCCCTGTCCGCGCTGGCTTCTTCGCATTCTTCAGGAGGCGACCGGAAATGGGACGGTCCGGATCAATACTGTCGGGGTCAACTGCCTCGAGAGACGCCGTGTATACCCACGGCTCGGCCATGACTAGGTATACTGATTTCTGCCCTCGCCGACCACACCTCCCACCGCGCTGCAGACCGGTAAGTTTGAATTGCGGCGCACCATAGTCAACGACAGCGTCAATATTAGGTACGTGCAAGCCCTACGAATAATTTAACTCCAAACAGATAAAAGTCAAGAAATATACCGTCGAGGCGCCTTCTGTTGTATTTAAAATCTGACAAACACCGTTTGGGTCGGAGAAGTCGTCCCAAACCCGCATCAAGTATTCTTTCGACATTGAGCCATGATAATGGCGGACTATTCCGGTGTTTTGCAGGTGGGGTGGAAGCCGTTTATCCAAGTAGATAGCCGCATTACCACACTGTTGAGTATCGTCGTGATAGACAGCGACTTTGAGCGGCGGAGTGTACGGAACCGAGATCAGAAAATCAAGGTTTCGAAAATCGGACAGGGATCCGACGATACGATGTGTGGCGTAGATAGTATTCGGTCGATTAGTGGATAATTTCAGGGAAAGGAATGTGGAGGGGTTGAAGTTGAGGTGCTCGATCACGGCGGCCTTGATATGTGGCGGGAGAGTACCTGAGAGTGCCTGTACAGGAGTTCCTTTTGGAAGGCACAGCCGCAGTTCGTTCAGAGCACCCCAAGCGGGGCGGAAGGGAGGGAGACCGTAGCGAGGTAGTCCGGCAATGGAGTGGAAGTGAACTTCGTCAATGTGGACTCGCGAGATGAGTTTAGCGAAACGGCTCGTGTTCAGAAGGCGTGCCAGACGTGTTAGATGACCATTGAATGGGCGAAGTTGCTCTGGTTGTACAATGAGATGCTGAAATTGTCCTGTCTCAATTCTCTTGGACAGTTGTCAGTAAATGCCTCGCTGTCGGCGGTAAATGTGGTGCACCTTCCACAATTCAGGATCATTGGGTGTATCTTCATTTATACTAATCGCATTACACTAGGGGCAAAGACCCACGCACATGAATTTCATGTGCGATAAACGCACATCCGTCGCAGATGAGCCGGAAATATTGTGACATTTGACAATGGATCTTTATCTCACAAAGACGAGACAAAGGCTAGATAAAGAGCAGGACTAGCTCAGGGCAGGATTCCCCACACCTGGGAAACCTCCCCTGCCCTTTGTCTGCCCTTTGTCCACCCTTTGTCTAGCAAAGAACCATTGTCAAATTGACACATTACCTTTTGATATCTCCGGTCCATCTGCGATGGACCTGTGTTTATTGCACATGGCTTTCATGTGCCTGGGTCTTTGCCCCTAGTGTTAATTCCCCATCGTTGAAATTCAGCGACCTGGGAAGTCATTTAGGCTCAGAGTTGGGTCGGAGTTGATAAATTAGCGAGCCGCGCGCACCTGAAGGATCTGCAGTCTCTTCAACGGAGATATTGTCATAGAGGTGGTGATAGGATGCATTAGGTTCGGTAGTATCTGACACAGAGTCTTCCCGGAGCCAGTACCAGAGTCGAACACAGTTGGTACTGTCGCGGAATAACCTTGCCCTTGCTGGCATAGTACGAAAGTAGACATGCTTGATACGAAAGGAGTTTATGTTTGTCGTCCAATCCGTCGATATACTCGGTGGGGACGTTGTCCGAGGGTAATATGTCGATAGCGAGAGCCTCAAGCTCGGGAAGGGGTTTCTGACGTATATCGTGCAAGATTTGTTGGATATTAAGGTATAAAGAGTAGTCCGGAGGGTCCATGGGTAGAAATATTGGGCATAGGGCGTGTTGTCGCGTCGCAGACGGTGGCCGAAGGCAAGAGACGTGTTGTTTACTGATATTATACACGGAAGATGACAGTGATTATCTAATAACCTTTTTAGGAAAGCCGCGCATCACGGCATTTCAAACTCAGATCGACCAGCCTGTGTATCGAGACTCGTCTCTCATACACAGGCTGGTTTCGAGCCTAGGCGGAGGTTCGGAACGTACAAAACCCAGAGTAGGCTGTATCTAACCACAACGGAGGATCTATTATATTTTGCTTGGCATAATATATTGTTTGTATGGGAAATATTTGGATCACTGCACTGCATTTCAAACGGCTTCGTCATTGTGCGCACACCAGAACTGGCGAAAATCAAAATTTTCCTTCCATCCAGGCCATTTCCATCGAGAAAACGGCCATGGAACATGTGAGATCCTAACCGCACGGAATATCCGGACAAGTCCCCAACCGTGTGCTGAAACTATGCAGCAGAGGATTGCTACAAAGAGTATACCCGCCGTCACCAATAGAATACTGGTGGTGCGAATGTCGCTGACTTCCAACGCCATGATCAAGAAGCTGGAAAGAAAGGCGAACACCCTGAGTCAACCGAGACATTAGCAGTATACAACAGGTTGGAAGGTATGATAGACGTACCCCCACATCATGAATACATAAGGCAAAGAAAATAAAATTGCTCGTCCCTCCAGTGCCTGAAGGGATTCTTTTAAGATGCGAATCTTTCGGAGGTTTCAAATTCAGAAAGGGAAGAAAATTTATGGATGACGTACCGGTCCAACTGAGACGGCGTCAGTCGCATCCAGTCGATACTTCCGCGACAATAGAAGCGCTGGAAGAGATCTCAGAGGACTCATAACAGAATATATGGGATAACCTTACCTAGGATGACTGACGCGAGGTTGAAACATATCGAGATGTAACTGATTATCTGCGCGATTGACGTGTTCGCCCCGACTGGGATGGCCAATATCCCTACATTTGCGTTCAGGATGAGCGATGCCTGTGCGCACAATCAGGCGAAGCGCCAGTGGATTTGCATGGTCGGCTTACATATAAAGTTATGTCTTGCCACTCCGCAACGACTTTTTGCGCGAGTCTTTTCCAGGACAACTGGCTTACTATATGGTCCATGAATGTAGCCTGGAGATCACGAAGATGTCCGGCGGGAGCGCTCAACAGCAGTGGAGAAATAATCGCCATAGAGGACGAGCGCGTACGGGATTGGCCGTAGACCGAATTTTCTCTGTCGAGTCGTGCTGCATACTCTCCATGAAAATGGTTGATTCGCTCTTGAGCTAAGGAAGACGTAGTAGCTTAGGCGTGAAATTGCATAAAACACGATCGTCTTGTACGTACCAAATAACATCATGAGACGCGCTAAAATTCCTGGTCAACATGGCCACCGTCGAGTAATAATTATCACACGCACCAACAGCCGATGGCGAGCCCTGATCGACTTGAACACCAAACGATTCAGTTCTTGCCGCCGCCGCCCCATCCGGAGGGGCCATGCTGTTCGTTAACGTGACCATCTTCAGAAGATCATCGACCGAAAACGGAGTTGTAGTAGTCGGAGATGTTAAAGCATCTGGAAATATTGCTGAGTGCCATCCATACCCGAAAATATGTGGAAAATAATACCGATTGCACTATGGACAATGGTGTCCCGCAATTCGGATACAAGCCCTGGGGTAAGAGGGCTCGCGGCCGGGAACAAGTCACAATGCTGCCTATGAGATTCACAATTGTAAGTTGAATGCGTACAACAGTCGGTCCGTGACTAACCAGTATTCGTTCTCCAAGACCAAACCTACAAAGTTTAGATACTACCCTGAAATCCGACGGGTGGAGCGCGCACCAATGTGGGAGGTCGAATTGATTCCGGGAATGCGCTTCCACAAAGATATTTGACTCATCTTAAAGTCCTCCATCCAGAAAACACTCCGCTTGGAATGATCCACAAGATAATAACCACATTCGATGGCTTCGGCAGATTGTTCGTCACGTAAATCCAGAACGATGTCGATTGCGTCGGTGTCGAGGTCAAGGAAGCCTTTACTTTCCAGGACGGCGCGGATACACGAAACGCAGGTGTTTACTTTGGGCATGATCGTGTCGTCGTATAGATGTGCATCCGTGAATATTCTCTGTAAGATGAATTATTTTCAAGGCAAGGAAGACATACTCGCCACGACTCACATTCTGTTGGTGCATAAAGTACAGAGCTCCTTCAGGATGTCGGTGAGGTGTCCAGTTCGCGATGGACCCTCTTTCTGCCCCTCAGTTACAGTCTCGGCTCAGAAAAAATGTCTGTTACCGGGAGAAGCACCGAGAAAATGCAGGAACGATATATTCGGGCTGAGCGTTCTTTTTAGAGCTGCTCAGGTCAATCAGTGAACCAATGGCAGTGATTCCGGACTATACTTGCACGCATCTCCCCCGGGAGTATCGATTGAAGTTCCCCACTGATATCGGCATGAAATTGACCCCGTGCTGGGGCTGAATGTCCCCGACCGGCGTATCCGAGTCGGACCATCCAGTCTCGGAACGCTGGATCGGATTCGGCACCATTGAAATTGTCGCGGGCGAGTCTTAAGGGCGACGAGGGAAGATGAGATGGGATTAAAAAGCAATCTGCAGAAGTCAAATCTCCCGACTCTGGAGAGAACCTATTATATCAGCGGCGGTGGACATGTGTCTTCACACCGGCAATAGAGTTATTGAAGCCGTGGCCTCTCGGATTGGTTACCGAAGTGAGGACGAGAATATGTTTCAGTATCTGGCACCCGCCAGCGCACGGCACTGCGATACGCTGTGGTCGGACTCGGAGGGGACATCCTTCGAGCTTGGCAGATGACACCGTGACAGAAGTAGCTTCGAAACATATTTATACCATGAAATGGTCGAGGACCCAGAGAAGATAAATCCCAACCGCGCGGTCGTGGTAGTATGGACTGAGATTTTGAATTCAGGACGTGTAGATTTGAACAGGCCGTTTGCATTTATGTGCCAGAAGCCAGAACACATATACTTCTCCGATTGTGGTACATGGGCCTCGCAGAAGCCAGAGCGGCTATATGTCGGCGCTGGGGTCACATTGATTTAATTTGATTAAGCGCCAGCGGCTTCCATGTGCGCTCAATGGCCGCCACTCCGCTTCCGACACGCCGAGCCCAAGTGGTCTGGTATAAAAATAAAAATAAATCGTCAGCACAGCTGACTCGGGAACCTCAATCAAGCGCCCACCCCGGACCCACTTCCCATCCCAAAGAAGATTCCCACGATGACAAAAGAACAAAAGAAATTGGCCAACGCCCAGCCAACGCCTGGCCAACGCCATGGCCAGTGTCGGTCCCACGCCGGTCAAACGCCATGAAGCCGCGGTCATGGCGCTTGCCTAGTCTGTTAGTTACCACGCCCACTTACCCGGTATCCTGCGTTATGAGGTAAGCATCACTCACGTGCACACTTCAGGAACGCGACTTGGACGCGCCATGAGGCAAACAACGCGCCGAAGGCCAATATCGAGGCTGGATTTGGGCAATAAATAATACAGGAGAGTTCCTGTAATTTCCGTCAGGCTTCTGACCCAGTTAATTTGAAGGTGAATATTTTCTGCCTATTTTCGTTGCATTTTCGAGGAACCTTCCCAGGAAAGCTCGTTCAAGCAGGAAAAATTATTAGGTCACTTTAATGGAAGTCCCAATGTCCTTGAGCGGTTTTGGTTGCTCAAATCAGCGCGAGAAAGGAAAAACACGTCCAGACGCGTCTCGCCAAGGCTTTGTTTGTCCAAGCTTGGGGCGCGGGAGCGGGAATTTCAACCTACCCTTCAACAAAGACTAGGAGGAATTTACGGCGGTCTTAGGTGCAATTTCACCGGGCTTAGGATGATTTAGAACCACCTATAGGTCGAACGCAATAGGTTGAATAGGCTCCTAAAACGGCCGAATTCATCCTATCACTGCCACCCCGGCAAACGATGAAGTTCATCCTATATTAGGATCACTCGAGTAACCTATGGCCAACCTATCCCTGGCTTATTTTTTATTCACTCAATAGGTTGTTTTTGTCCCAATGTAGGAGGTTTATTGTGGAAGGGAATGCATAATTTACTGGGGGAAATACGGCATAAAATAGAATCGTTCACAGGCCTTCACACGGCACACCAAATACGGCTATAGATGTACGTCCTGGGAAGCAGATTCGCGTCAGTCACGGTGCACGTTCTGATTGAGCCAGCACATACCTAATCCTCCTCCGTGCTCTCGCCCCCATCGAACGCGGGCATGTCCTCGTCTTCAGCCTCATCCTCTTCGTCTGCCACAGCCCTCCTCTTCCCCTTGGCCTTGCTGCTTCCAGCCTTTGCCGCCGGCTTCCTCTTCTTGGGTACCGGCGCCTTCACCGCGTTCTTGGCCTTCTTCGACGTGCTGGTGGCAACAGTGCGCCTCTTGCGCGACGCCGATGGGTCCCGCTTGGCTGAGTTGTGCTTGAGATACGCGAACTTCTCGGGAACGTCGAGGAACTTCTGGCGATAACCGTGGCGACGCTTGTTTTTTGTGTACTGCTTGATCATCTCGTCGGTAGCCCAATCGTTGACGTAGTTGGCAAGGATGGGATGGCGTGCGCGCGCCTGTATGAATTCGGTAGGTTAAACAACACAAACTCGAATTCAAAAGATTAGGGCGCTCACCACGTCATATAGCTTGGCCTTCGCTGCCGCCGGTGTCTCCGACCACGGACGCTCCCAGTCTATCCCCGCTTGAAGTGTAAGGTCGCGAACATTGCGCTGGCAAGAGCTGAAGGTTTGGAGATTGATGAAGAGGGTAGTGGACGTACCAAGAGACTTTTATAGATTTCGCGATTGGCCGCACTCCCCCCCAGCCCCATCTCATTCTGGATATTGAAGTTGTTACCCGCGGCACCGGCAGGCCGCGGAATCTGCTCCAGCTCGCCCAAATCGGCCTTGGTGAGCTCGTCGAGGCGTCTCTGCAGGTCGGCATTCTTGGCGCGCTCCTGCAGCAACGCGTCTAGAATGTAGAAAGTAAGTGCTATGGTTTAGGTTTTGTCTTATGATTGCGCACCAGAAACGGGGGCGTGCTCATGTGCCGGGGATGCCATCTCTTGCTCGTCGTCTTCAGGCGGCACGTCCATATTGACGTTAGCACTGGCCAATTGGGCCCTGAGCTCGTCGAGCTCGCGCATAAGCTTCGCTTGAGCGGCCTCATTGGCCCGAAGTTGTGCCTCTTGCTCGACGATACGGGCTGCGATGAGGCAAGATAAATGTGAGCAGTTTCTCTATGTGCGCAACGACTTACCCTGAGCAGCATCATTGTCACGACGCGCATAGACGATGTCGGCGACATTGTTACCCTCAATGTTGAACTTTTCCTCCATCTCTAGATCTCGTGCAAAACTGTCGGACCTCGGTGGTGGTGCCTTTGGCTTTGGCTTTGGTGCCTGTCGCAACGAGCCCGAAGGTTTCTTGGGGGCGGCGAGGTTCTCCTTGTTGTCGAGGGCAATGGCGGGCGCGGGCGCCTGAGATTTTCTCGCAGTGGTACGTCTGGGGTTCGTCGACATGGTAAAAAGCAAGAGGAATCTAACGCGTTTGCAGATCACGAGGGGTTCGTTTATTAGGAGTCTTTGTTTTGTCAAGTTTTGTATGCGCTCGGACCATGCACCGCTTTCCTAATACATCCCAGTCTTTACTCCTCTTCGTCTGAATCCCTCTGTTTAACTCAATCGTCACTCTCAATGGCGGAGAGAGTCTGGTGTGCCCACTGCAACCAGCATATAAATCCCAAGCTTGAACGCAAGCATCGACGGGAAGCGAATGCGGCCCCCTATCCTCTGCCAGCGGCGACATATCCCTCTCGTCAACGGCGAATTTTTGCACCAAGCTCTGAGGCTGACGACGACGAACTCGGGGACAACACGAGTGCAGGACCCACAGATTATCAAGAAGGAGAGCTGAATGCGGCGACAGATGGTAATTTAATTCAGACCTGGTGTTATGCGGACTCTAAATATGTGAGCTAGATATAAACCTCAGCCCTGCCCCCATGGACTTGGATTTGTATGGCTTTCCAGAGCCCGCCTTCAACGACTCTGAGCACAATCAAGACACCGACATTGACTCAGACGACAACATGATCAGTAATTCAGATTCAGACTCTGACGAGGAGGATATGGGTTCAGAGGGTTCGGATGAGGAGCTACGTGCAGAGGACAGTGACGGCGAGGATTCCGATGACGATGCAGATTTATTCGATTGGGACTCTTTCAAGGCGCCGACCGAGGGTTTGACTGAGTGGGAAAAGCTAGGAGAGGGGTATGAGAAGGAGGCGGCGGATTGTACGTCAATCTTTACTCCTCGGTTTTTTTTTTCCAAAGGAAAGCTCACCATTCTGCTCGTTCCACAGCGCGCAAACTGAGTGCATACGACCTCGCGATTTGTCGTGCATTTTCGTTCAAAGTCCAGACCAACATGACAGACAAGGCATTTAAAATGGCCCCGCACGCATTCCCCCAAAATCCTCCGCTGCCCAAGATCGATGGCCTCCGTGCGCGAGTTAATTTCCTCGCCGGATTCAAGCCCGAGACCTACGACTGCTGCCCCAAGTCGTGTCTCTGCTACGTCGGGCCCAACAAAGATCTAGAAAAGTGTACCTATTGCGGAGAGCCGCGATGGCGTGCAAACGGGAAAGCACGGAAGAAATTCACTTACATTCCCGTCATTCCGCGTCTCGTTGCGTTCGCCGCAAACCGGGAAATGGCAGAGAAACATCAGTACCGTGCGGAGCATCAGCACACACCGGGGAAGACTACTGATGTATTCGATGGGGAGCATTATCGCTCTCTACTGGGCGAGACCGTCGAAGTCAATGGCCAGAAATACGGCCACAAGCACTTTTCCGATGCCCGAGACATCGCACTTGGTGCCTCCTGGGATGGATTTGCGCCCTTCAAACGTCGGAAAAAAACAGCATGGCCGCTCATTCTGTTCGATTACAACCTCCCTCCCGAAATCCGCTTCCACCTCATGTTCATTCTTGCGCTCGGAGTCATCCCCGGGCCGAACAAACCAAAGGACTCCGACTCGTACCTTTGGCCGTTTGTGCAGGAGCTTTTAAAGCTCGCTGCCGGTGTTCGCGCCTTTGATATATTGTCCGGCAAGCTCTTCGTGTTGCGAGCGTACCTCATCCTGGTCTTTGGAGACATACCTGCCATCTCAATGTTCATGAACATGAAGGGACATAACGGGATCTCGCCTTGCCGTATGTGCAAGATAATCGGCCTTCGCATTCCTGGGTCTCGCAACAATACACATTATGTTCCCTTGAATCGCTCACGGCATCCGCAAGTTATCGCGGACGCCAAGGCAGTCAAGGTTTACGATGGCGCCAACCTTCCTCTGCGCACCAAGTCCGAAATTATTGCTCAGGCGAGGGAAGTCGCAACCGCTGGTAGCATAGCAGAGTCGGAGCGACTGGCGAAGAAATACGGGGTTAAAGGGCGGTCAATACTCTCCTACCTCTCATCGCTCTCGTTTCCACGGTCGTTTCCTTACGACTTCATGCATCTCATCTGGGAGAATCTCATCAAAAACTTGATTCTCCTGTGGACCGGTGAATTCAAAGGACTTGATACCGGCTCCGGCGATTACGAGCTCGCGAAAGCAGTGTGGGAGGCAATTGGCTCCCTCACTGCCTCTGCGTCGGACACAATACCTTCCGCCTATGGCAGCCGTGTCCCAAACATCGCAAAGGACCGATCCACGGTCTCTGCCGAGATGTGGTCGTTTTGGACCCTTTACCTCGGGCCTGTTCTTCTTCGCCAACGGTTTCAAAACCAGAAGTATTACCGACATTTTATCCAATTGGTCCGCTTGTTGACAATTTGCCTTCAATTCGAAATCCTGGACGAGGAGATTGAAGAGGTGAGGGTGGGGTTTATCGACTGGGTTCGTGTATACGAGGAGTACGTTTCCGTTCATCTTTTTGTCCGAGTTCCTGATAGATTTCCTGACAGAATGTACTTTCAACATGACCCCGAACGTCTGTCGACATGCCCTCTGACCATTCACGCACTGCTTCACGTCGCCCCAAGTATCACCTTCACCGGCCCAGTCTGGTGTTATTGGGCATTTCCCATGGAACGTTTCTGCGGCAGCATCCAACCAGGAATTCGGAGTCGCAGATTTCCCTGGGCATCCATGGATCGATACGTATTTGAACTTGCTCAGCTCACCCAGATTAAGGTGATTTATAACGTCGGCAAAGAGCTTGCGCTCCGTGACCCACCGGCCGAGGTCCAGGGATCGTTCTCTCATGCCTCATGTGCGTTGTATTTAATCAAGCTTGCGGCTGTGATTTATTCTAAAACTTTCTAGACCCGTCCTGCATCTTACTCCCACCCAAGTCGCCCGTGCGTCCAAGTGAGAGCCAAGTGAGGACTATTGCGGCGGCGCTCTCAACGCGCTCAGGGGGCACCATGGCTCAGGTTAATGCAGCACTTAAAGCTGCACTCGTTGAGGAGTGGGGGAAGGTCCGGCGTGTTGATTCCGATGAAGGTGACACAATGAGGTCGTGCACAGTTGGTACCATCGCGGAGGATGCGCGCGACGCGACATTTGTTCGGGTGAGTACTGATTCGTTCTGTATGGCTATTCCTTCGGCTGAATAAAATACGTCAGTACGAAATGCTCGTGGACAAGAACGCTCGGCGCAAGAAAGTTGCGCCCGAGTTTGAGCTACAAACCTTTTACGGTCAGTTAGAACATATCTACCGCGTCTACTTCGACGACGCAGTTCCTACCCTGGACATTGAGGGACCGACGACCTACCTCTTTGCGGCAATCCGAGTGTGTAGACTCAAACCGATGCCAAAAGACTTGCAGGCTCAATCCTTGGACATCAATTTTTACTCTGGACTTGGCGAGCTCGATGTCATTGACATTACCAGTGTGCAGTCACTCATTGGTCGGGTCCCAACAACGGGAGGCCAGTGGGCAACAATCGATCGTAGCGGTGGACTGGCGCGTGCAGTTTGGGCTGGAGATCAACTCGCACGATGACACCCCGGTACGCGCGCGGTACCATGCATATATATTTCTGTTGCTTTCTATTACAATTTGCCGCATTAAATTTGTCCAAGCCAGTTGCTCCACTGTAATACCACGGCCAGTACTGAGCTGCCAGAGACTTTCGCGTCAACGCCAAAGTCCCAATATGGAAATGTCCGCTTTGCAAACAATTCAGTAAAACATGGGAAGTCCCATAAATTTAATGGAGCCAGATATTGAATGTAAGCTAGTATGCATAAGTGACTCTGGCTCAGAAGGTTTGGCAAAGTAACCAAGAACACTTCACATAGATAATAATCAAATATTACAGGCTATCATTGCTCGACACGGGTTTCGTCTGGATCGCCCGCCTCTGTGTCGGCGTCCGTTGCGTCCAAATCACTCTGTCCTATGACCA
Source organism: Mycena metata (assembly GCA_029378385.1). Classification (NCBI taxonomy): domain Eukaryota; kingdom Fungi; phylum Basidiomycota; class Agaricomycetes; order Agaricales; family Mycenaceae; genus Mycena; species Mycena metata. The sequence goes on from JARKIB010000127.1 coordinate 277,912, forward strand.
TATCCTCCATCGTGCTCATGGCGTTCTTCACCGCACGCAAACTCTTTAACACGGCATACTCGGGCTCGGGGAACACGAAATGTTCATCGGTCGTTCGGCGCGCAGCTGTGAGCCACCGGAAGAGCGTGGGCAGCTGAATCTTGATCAGTTCCTCAAGATTCTGCGCATCGACTGCGCGCTTCTTGGCAAGGGAAACACGTTCCGAAAGAACGTAGTCGAGTTCTCGCGCCATTCGCACGCGGCGCGGAGTTTCGGGGACGGATGTTGTTTTGCGGGCGGCAGTACTCGGAGGCCGGGTTCTAAGGAGCTGGAATACCTCTTTACAGGTATTGGTTGAAACTTGGCTATAATCAATCATAGGCCAATCGAAGGAGCTGCAGAGTGCGACGCGTCAATTTTTACTCCAAGGACTTGAATCGATATCGTCACGCACCTCTCCTCCAACTTCCCTTTATTGAGTATCTCCAACTCTCTGCCGAGGCGTTCGGCTTCTTCCTGGTGGGACATATACAGAGGATGGTGGTGGTAAAGGTGCAAAGTACGAAGTGACGGCACAGGCGCGTCTTGTCACATCACGTCGCGTGGCGCGATCAACAGGATCAACTCGAAATCAACCTACATAGGTTGAACTGGATATAGGTTGATTTGAGCGCCAGACACATGCGCAGGAAAACACACTGTGTATAGGTTGAAATGCGTAGGTACAAAGTCAACCTAACCTATAGGTTGAAAAAATTCAACCTAAATGTACCCACCTATAGGTTGAAGCGCATTAATCAACCTACAGCCTGTTGAAATTCCACCTGCTGCAGCTCCATAGTGAAGCATTCGTGATCCTTACCTCATAACGCAGGATACCGGGTAAGTTACGCGGTAACCAACAGACTCTATCAAGCGAGGTACGAGCTTAGTACTGATAGAGCGTCTGTCGAGAGAGACTAGGCGCTTGCCGGCTGTGAGATGAACCTGACGATGAAACGGGAAAGATCCTTGGGATGTGTGATGGCTCCAAGGCTACCTTGGTGAATGGCACTCTCCCAACATATCACAACATAGCTCAGCTCACGCCGATGGCAGAGCGAGGGTAAGGAGGATTCGCGCGCAGAAAATTACCGCCCAAAACCTCTCCCTGCGGATCAGAAACCCATCGACCTCAAGAAAATAGCCAACAACAACAGAAAGAAGTGGGAGATAGACCTCAACGCGCAGGACGGTAAAAATATGTACATGTACATCCCAGTATGGCCGAATATCCGGTATTTCGCAAGGTATAGTTCAAAGAAATCGGAAGGCTAGAGGTGAACTTGGACGACTTTTCGATGAAGGACGGGGAAGGAGGAAGATTGGGGGATGTTCGGATGATGATAGGTTTATTCGATGTGGTCGAATCCGAATTCGAGTCGAGGACCGGGATACAATGCGACTGGTTTTTAATTGATCATGCAAGCGAAGCAAAATGAGCGAATATAAGTTTAGTACCGGTACTAGGCATGCATCTGGTCGCTGGAGACGAAGACCCATGAGAGAGGGTAAAGGAGAGACAGGGTTGCATGGACGTACAAGAGCCAGATAACATTGGAGCTGGTCTTGCAGCCGCGCAGTGTGATAACCATGGGATGAAAGTTGAGAAGATCAAGTGAAAGGTGGCGTAGCGCAGAGAGGACGGAGGTTAGCCTCAAGAAGGAGACAAAGGAAGGAGGATAACGTACCCTTCGCCGGCTCGCACATGCGCTGCCGACGCGGTCGAGCGTCTCCTTCCCGCTCTCTTTGAGTGTGGTAAAGACACTCTTGCTGCCCTGCGGGTTCGTCGGGAACTTGAGCAGGCCTGTGAGCAGGTGCTTGAGCGCCATTTGGCGATGCTTCTCCGACCCGTGTTCGAGGACTGTCGATGATGATCAGAATAGAAATCGTGGCGGAGCAGATGCAAAAACGTACTGTGCTACATAGATGCAGTAGGAGCCTTACTCGCTCTTCACGACCTCGCCGAACACAGTGGCGCCAGTGGCGCCCTGCCTCAGGGGCTCTTTGACGATCTCGTCCTTGGCACTCTCCTCGAGGTTCTCGAAGCTGCGCTAAAGAAAACGCGAGTCAGAGTGGGCGTGAGGACGAGGAGGAGGATGAGGAAGAGGGAAGAGGGATTGTGTAGCTCCACGACGAGCGATCCAGTCTCATGACAAGTGAATGTGGCCTACTTGTCCTTGAGGGGCTTGTTGACGCTCAGCGAAGAAGGAATGGAGCCGGGTGCCGGCGGGGTCTACGAGAGACATTGCCCGTAAAAGTCGAAAAGACCAAAGGGGATGGAGAAGAGTCGAAGCGGGGACGGTGGAAGGGACGACGATCAAGAGGATAGAAGTCAAGGTTCAAGATATATCGGAGGAACAAGAGTCAAAGCGTAAACACAGAGAGAGGGGAGAAGGAGAGAAGAAGGTAAATGAGGGGGCGGACGTGAAGGAAAGATTGCAGACCACTCACACCCTCCTCCACACATGCGATGCATGCTCGTTCACCAGCGTCGTCGCCGGATCGCCCCGGGCAGCTCCAACACAATCAGCAAGCAAACATCCTCCTCCTCGCAATCAAGCGCCTCCTGGAGGATAAGGTAGCTGTAGCAGTTCGTCGCGAGGTTGACGATGCAGCCACTGTACAAAATGATTAGCATTCGTACACGGAGGAGGAAACGAGGGAGGAAGACAACATACTGCATGCACGTGGCGGCGTGCCTCAGGGTCTGTGGCAGCTTCGAGACAGCGCTGAACGACTTAGTTACTGAACCCTGGCGTAGTGTAGTGGGATGATCAGCGCAGCGCGCGAAGGAAGAAGAGGAAGGGAAGGAATGCACCAATGTATTATCATCTGCCCACCGCGGGCGCGCTCTTCGGGGCCAGCGACCTGCGCAGCGAAGGAAGGAGAAAGAGAAGGGAGGTGGAAAGGGGAAGAAGACGGGAAGAGTGGAGGAAGAACTCACCTTGAGCTTGTGGTGGAGGAAGATGCTCGCCTGCGGGTCCGCGCTCTTGATGATTCTGCAGCGGAGTACGGTGGGGTAGAGGAAGAGGAGTTGATAGGCTGTGGGAATGAGAAGAGGCCGGTTATCGAGATGAAGCAGGAGTCGACGGCGGACGGGCGCGGGCGTGGTCCCGGTGATTCAGATAAAAGCGAAGCTAGAAAGAGGCTGGTCATTATGTTGAGGACGAATGACGGGATCCTGCACTGGCAGAGTCAAATGGAACGCTGATGAGATAGCGTACACGCGTCGACAGCCTGGGACCACGCACTGCATGATGTAGCGCGCCAAATCTTAAGCCACTCGGAGACGTTGCCAGCAGTTATCGCAACGGTGGAGCGTGAGGATGACCTCGATGTGGAGATCGAGAGGCGCGACAGAAGAGCGATACAAGAGGCAGCCGCAGGAGAAAGAGGATGAATGTGGCATGGGGCATTGCGAGCGGCCTAACAGCGGGAGAGGGTTTGACGGTGACGCGGTGGCGTGGATGCGGCGCAACATAGCTGCTGGCCACGGTGGTTGCACGGTGTCGTACAAAGGAGGAACGGAGATGAGCGTGGCGGACAGCCGTGATCAGCTGATTGCCCCTTTCGTAAAGATGCGCATCAACGCTTTGTCCGCAGCTCTGCTTCCGAGTCGTTGTCGACCAAGACTTGGGTCCACATTGCACATTCCAAGCGCTGAACGAATCGATCACACGACCTATTACAGCCATTTGCAGAACTTAGGGCGCGGGCCGTTTTTTTTTTTTTAACACTTTTCAACGAGAATCGTTATTGTGAGCTCAGTTCTTGTCCGTTTGCCTTGGGAATATGCTCGTTGTGTTCATAATGAAAATGCGGAGGGCACCACGGTCTTCGTTTTCCCTGATGCGATCATAATTGCCTTATTGGGAAAATGTCGCCCTTTTTGTACAGAACTTGTCGCATCCTCTGTGCTGTGGTCAGATTGACCTATAAATTTGATATGATGTCTTTATGAGTATCATTGAGGGCTGGACGGACCGGAATTTTGAAGGTGTGTCTTAGTTCACCGGTATTCTGCATTCTCATAATGTGGGATATCTGAATACCTTGTATACAAGAAATAAATACAATATGAGGAAATACCGGTCCGTCCAGCCCTTTTTAATACTCATAAAGACATCATATCAAATTTATAGGTCAATCTGACCACAGCACAGAGGATGCGACAAGTTCTGTACAAAAAGGGCGACATTTTCCCAATAAGGCAATTATGATCGCATCAGGGAAAACGAAGACCGTGGTGCCCTCCGCATTTTCATTGCAAACACAATGGGCATATTCCCAAGGCAAACGGACAAGAACTGAGCTCACAATAATGATTCTCGTTGAAAAGTGTATATATATAAAAAAACAGCCCGCGCCCTAAGTTCTGCAAATGGCTGTAAATCCGACCGTTTTTTTTTCGCTCGGAAGGCTTTGGCGATCGGCGGTGCGATTTCGGCCGATTGGAACCATTTGTGAAGTCAGAACGGTCTCGGGAAACTAGTTCTCAACTTCTGTCCCGGAAATTGAAGGAGCAGTGGAGGAAATAACTTTTTTTTTTTTTTCGTCAAACCTTCTACTTCCGTTTGTGTGATGTGGCACTCAATGGATGCAATTCTTGGGAACCCCACCATTCCAAGTGCTACACAAATTGACTAGCGTGAACCATATTTATTTTGGGAATTTGAACTCTTACACATTCTTCTGAGATTTAATGATATATTTATAGGCGGTGACAAAAATCTCCTCACACTGCCGGGGGTTTAATTAAAGGGGGATATTAATTGATCTTAATTCCGATAGTATGAAGATCGAAAAAGAACGGCCCGAAACGTAATCCGACATGTTTCATTAGGTACGCTCAATAATGCAGTTCAGTTCAATTTTTAATATTGTTTTCCCCGCCAAAAGATATTATTTTATTATTAAAAAGTGAACTGAACGGCTTTATTGAGCACCCGTATTTAAAGTGTGGTAGAATCTAATCTCAAATCTAATCTCTAAAATTCCAAATGAAGCAACACTAAACTTTGAGTTTTGCCAAATGTTTTGCTAGCCATGAAGTTCAACATATAAGATTTAGAATAGTTCAGCTTGAAATGAGTTTTGAAATTGAAGGTATGAAGGCCGCAGAAATCTGCCACGATACCTTGGATTTCAGATTACATTTAAAGGTTAATGAAATGAGAGGAATATGTTTTGGTTTAACGAAGTTCGAAACTAAACAAGAAACCTCATCTGGAAACACATTCTGGCGGGATAGAGATGCGATATCTAGGCTAGACCGAGGAGTCTACGGAAGACCGGTATAGGTAGATAGTAAGTGATAGACACGGTCACATGCGGATAGACCGGCGTTAGACTCGGCTAGAGATCTTCACGCGTGCGTCAAAACTTCCAGGTTCCTATTGTCCCATCTGGACGTTCTGGTGCTCCAATGTTTAGATCTTGCATTGCCCAGGGAGGAGACGGTCGTCGCCTCTGACTTGCAGAAAAATTCCATCAAGTCCGTTGCCGAGAGAATATATAAGTCCGATGTTGTCTCACCGTAATTTGCCAAGTCCCCCGTTCTTTCTTCTTCACGATACCACTGCCAGTTCTGGGGTAGGTCATCGGTCTATGGAGGGTCTTAGTCTTCTCTTACACAGCCATCTGTGAGGCTGCCATATCATTATACTATCTAGCTTCCTCGAGTACTAGTATTAGCTAGCCCGTCGTAGTTGAATCTCTTGTATGTTATCCTACAGTAATGTCCTGCCAAATTCAATACCCTGCTTTTCTCCTACTCCTCGCTCTGAATAAGAAAGGCAATTGGAAGCTCCACGATGGGCGCGAAAGAAGTGGACAACTGATTAAATTGCTTCGGGTGAACTCAACATCTGGGTGCCGTAACAAATCTCTACGCGAGTCTATCTGTCTATCCCTCTACACGACTATCGGTCTAGCGCGGTCTACCCTAGACACAGCCTGTCTATCCATGACTTGTATAGACGGGAGGCAGTCTATCTGCCTATCTGGTCTCTCGCATCTAGCCAAGACCGCCATAGACATTGGGCATTTCCCAGATGCTCATGTTTAAGACATCAATAAACTTATCTGCAGATCATCTGCGGACGGTCTGCAGATCATCGGCGTCAATGATTTTAGGGCCAAAAAGAGGAGTGCCGACCATCTGCAGACCATCTGCAGATGAGTTTCCCGAGGTCTTAAACATAAGGTTTCTTGTTCTGTTCCAAAGCTCTTTAAATTAAATCACATTCCTTTCATTTCAGTAGCCCTCAAATGTAATTTGAAATCCAAAGTATAGGCAAGGATATCGAGAGGCTTTATACCTTTAATTTCACAATTTACTTCACTTTGAGTTTTACAGCCGGCGAAACATAGGATAATATTCAAAGTTTAGTGGAGCTTTATTTCCATTTAGATAGATCAGATTTAAGATTAGATTCTGCGAAGCCTTAAACAGGATATATCAATTTATATTTCGGGCCACTTTTCTCCTATCCGCATACTATCGGAATTAAGATCCCCTTTTAATTAAACCCCCAGCGGTGTGCCTTGCTTCCATGACATTCATCGTGTGAAAGTGCATGCTGTCCTCCACGAGGCCCTAGCTACCGCTGTTATCTTCTACCTCCACACCCGCTGCACACAGATACATCCCCTCATCCTTTCTGTGAGTGTCCCCCCTTTCTGCTGTGTAACCTTCAGTTGTGGCTCACATAGTTCTCTGCATGCAGAAGATCAGTGATATAAAGACCCATTTTGACAATGTTCAGGGAGGGGAATAATGTCAAGACCGTGAATGTTTTTGGTGTGTAAGGAACCTGATTGAGATGTTATTGTCATAATCTCCTGTCCACAGGAGGCACAGGAGGCAAAGGAGGGGAGGGTGGCATAGGTGGTGGTAGTGGGGGCCAAGGGCAGGGTCCCATACTGCACCTTAGCAGGGTTCAGAACTTGACAAGTAATGTGTAAGTTCACACTGTTTTCTCTCAAAGTTCTTCCTCAACAAGAGTAGTGTAAACCAGGGTCAAGGGTTATTCAGATTTCCATGTTGAATACTTTGGAAGCTAAATCATGTCTAGACTCCAAGAAGTTCTCTACAAGTGGTTGGATTCTCCTCCTACTACAAAGGACAGACAGCATGAACTACAAAAACTTCATCATGAAGCCACTGGGCGCTGGCTCCTAGAGGATCCCGAATTCCTTGAATGGAGGGCCGCACCGAGTGCTTTGTGGATCAAAGGAATCTGTAAGTTTCTTTTTATGATGTTCCAGTTTCTGCTTGATAATTCTTTGTAGCCCGTACCGGAAAGAGTGTACTAAGGTAACCTGTATTGCATACATAACATTAATCGGCCACTGACAAATGAAACAGCTCGACAGTGATTGAAAACATCACTGTGGGCTGTCCTGACCGCACCGCAGTTGCATTCTTCTACTTTGATTTTAGGAATGAGAGGCAGCACATGGACCTCATGTTACACTCGATCATCTGGCAGCTCTCTGAACGGGTACCCTCTCCCTATAGCTCACTTCATCAGCTATACAAAACACTGGGAAATGGAACCATACAGCCACAGCAGGTCCATCTCCAAGGAGTCCTTGAGGATTTACTTTCAGAGCTAGATGAGACATATATCGTCATTGACGGGCTCGATGAATGCAACAAGACCGGCTGGAAGCACCTTATCAAGTTCATTCACAGTCTATGCAATCCTGCCAAAAATGCATTGCATCTCATGTTCATTAGTCAACCTCTCAAGGAATTTCAAATAGCATTCAAGGATGTAACCTCTATTGAGCTTGGTTCCGCACTTTCGAATGATGACATTGGCTCCTTCGTTGCCAGCGAAATTGCCAGGGTCGGAAATTGGGCAAGTGATGACAAGTGTGCAGAGGATGTCATGAAGCAAATTGTCGAGAAGAGTAATGGAATGTTGGTCCTCCCTTTGCACTGTGCCTTGTCCTCAAACTGATTTCCATATCTAGGTTTCGTATGGCCGCATGTCTTCTCATTGAACTGGGTCATTGTCATTGGAAAGACGACTGGGAGGAAGCCCTCACAACTCTTCCAGTCGATCTGTTTGGAATTTACAGCCATTTCTTCACCCGGGCCACAAGTTCACTGAAAACAGTTTTTATCCAAGCGATTTTCCGGTGGCTTGTGTTTTCTGCCAGACAAGTGACATCAGCCGAGCTTGCAGATGCTATTCCTTTCCGCCTAGACGACCCCACATTCGACTTTTCCGATGCAGCCAAATCAATTTACCGCCCAGATAGACGTCGCGGCAACTCTGACAGTTTCAACTCGCTGGAGGGCCTGATCGGGATCAAAAACAATCACTGGGACGAACAGTCAATCAATGACTGGGACAACTGGGGGATCAATAACCAGGATGAACCGTCAATAGCTCTTGCACATTCGTCTGTCAAGGACTATATCCTTGCCTCACAATTCCAGCGAGAATTTGGCACAATGATTGATCTTACAATGGATGTCTCCCATAGATTTATCACCCAAACTTGTGTCCGCTATCTCCTCCTTTTTGCAGACCCCAAACATTGGATGACCGAAGACACACTCCCAGACTACCCAATCTCATTGTATGCAGCGGAGTATTGGTTCCATCATCTGCGGCTTTGCAACGAATACGACCAGGAAACATTCCTACCTTCCACAATGCATCTCATGGAGGATGGAAGCAGCCAATATGTTGCTTTGTACCACCTGCATCAATTTGGTCCATTTTGGAAGTATGATCGGGGTGGACCCATATCACCGGCAGTGTGTATGTGTTCCGAGTTGGGGTACATTGAGGGAGTATGGGCGCTGCTCATTGAACACAATGCAGCTATTGATTTAGTTGACAAATATGGCCAGACTGTGCTGCATCGAGCATCGAGCAATGGCCACCTTGATATTGCAAGGCTGCTCATTGAACACAATGCATCTGTTAACTTAGTCAACAAATATGGTGAGACTGCGCTGCATCTTACATCGAGCAATGGTCATCTCGACATTGTAAGGCTGCTCATTGAACACAATGCATCTATTGACTTGGTCAACACATATGGTCAGACTGCACTACATCTTGCATTGAGGAACAGTCACCTCGACATTGCAAGGCTGCTCAATGAGCATGGCACCAAATCAAACAGAATTCTGGTAAATAGCTAAACCTAAAGGTTAAGCAATCAATTCCATGGAGGTAGGTAGGTAGGTAGATAGTATTACACAGCAAAGCCTGAATCATGAACACCGATTTCCGGTAATTATCTCATTAAATGATTGTTAGATGAAATTCCATTATGTACAAACTACCGGGCTTGCACCTAAAGAAGACAACCGCACCTCAAATACAGTCGGTCTGGCTTTTTTTCTGCCCTAAGCTCGAATCATGGCCAACCTGATGTTTCTTTATACCCTAACCCCCAATTAGTGAACTCTAACCCTTTGGTATACCCCAACCTCAAATGGCTCTATGTAACACCTTTCTTCAAGGCAGGCACCATGTTACTCGTCAAAGAGCTGGGTCTTGACTCCGTCTTTGTCCAGGAATTTCTGTGCTGGATACCAATGAATGTGGTCGGCGAGGGTCGGATCACAGAGTAAATAAAGGTGCTTGATTGTGGTCCATGACGACATGACAGCTAATTGGAATTTTATGACCCTGAAGACATGAGCATTTACCAGGACCTGAACCCAATATTGACTTGTGTTTTCCAGCTGCTATGGAGCCAGGATTTCACCGACAAGATAAAAAAGCTAGCACAATTCGTCACACCGAGCACATCCGATGCCAAATCATGGTTGTATGTGCTCTTTGTTTTCGGAATCCGCCCCACGAACTCATTATTTCCAGTTCAAACAACAGACTTCAGCCACTTCTTGTCGTGGCATCGGGATTGGGACCTGCGTTTGTTGTAGCAGTTCTGGCAGTAGCAGGCATTGTGCTGTCTTTCGCGTTTGTGACCTTTATCAGAAAAGCCCTCCACCAGACGTAAGTTTTGGTTCATTTGCGAAGACTCCTTGTTCAAACTCTCCCAGGCCAGAAACGCTCCGCTGTTTCATAGGCTACATTATTGACCTGACACTTGTCTTGGAGTAGCTATTCCACATCACTCTTTCCAACGCACCCTCGTCGCTCACCAACAAAGATATTGACATGGCATTCAAGAACTACAAGAACTCTGGGCTGGGTATGGTGCACCGCAGAATTCACGAGTTCGTAGAGACCGAGTCATTTATGGAAATTGTCAAGGGAAAGAAGGCGCAGGAGAAGGTTGAAGACCTTATATGGGAGTTCTCCGGTGTGAGTGGATAATGAACACCGTGCCATATCTCTCTGTCTGCGTACATCTATGATTTTTCCAAGCAAATTGGCCACGCAGTCTATGTATCTATCCAGTATCTGTTGAAACAGGCAAAATGCGCTGACTATGGAATTGGCTAAACTAAGCTCTGAATGCGGGTTAGCTGAACAACTAACACACCACACACCACACACCACACACAAAACACACACACACCAACCAAATCCTATCTAAACTTACTCATGGGCGACTAGCGCATCTTCCTTGACGAGTTCAGGTCCTGAGTCGTAGTATGTGACTGTGGATCTGATGTCTAGAGCATGTATAGTTGTTCTATGCATTCAAAACGTCTCAAAATGCAGCATCTAGACGCTAGTTGGCTTGGCTGATTGGCTTCTAAACAAGACTTCCAAGGAAGGATGCACAGGTTTATATATAAAGGATTGTTACTAGGAATCACACCAAAGTACAGGTGCCTAGGCAAGGAGGTGTAGCTTTGGACTGAAAATCCCATTTAAGGGCTATGCTGCTTCATCTAGACATCCTCTATTGCACTGCTAGCCTCTCGAGAACTAGCGGCAGACTCAGACTCCTTTGAATCCAAGATTTTTTCCATACACTTGAGCTTATTAAGGACCTCAAAATACTATCCAACACAACTAGACGACCAGTGGTTGTCCCAGGGTTCTCCCAAAGTGCTGTGCCGGGTGTGGTTGGTTTCAGTGAGGTGTTTCCTGGTCACCCAATGCGGATGCCGTGCTAGAGTCCACTCACGACGACAGTCGTAGTTTTCAAGCCCACCGTTTCACCGTGTTGGAAACAAATGGTGTCAAGCATTCCACAGAATTCAAGCAGTTTTGTTACATATCATAACCGACAGAGCCCTACGACACTAACCTTCGGTGCAAATGCGGGCTCAACTCCCCGCTCTGCCTTGAGGCTGGACGACTGTGATTATTTTTTTGATGAGTTCATGAAGAGAAGAGGTTTCCGCATCGACTCAGGGGAGAGTGCTCTGCCGCTGCTCTACAATAGATACTGTTCTGTCGCCGGCGAGGACAACCTTGGATCTCCGTGAATAATGTCTCAGGACGAGAAATACGGTGGTGGATCAAGCACGTCAGAAAGCGTAATTTTCTAGCGTGCCATGCAACGTAAATCGGGGGGAAAAGTAATGGAGTGAACACCCGGTGTCCCGGAGTCGAACCGGTCCTTCCGTGTACAAACAAAGTGATCAGAGAATGGGAGCGGATGGGTACCAAATGCCACGGAATCTTGTTTCGCAGAGGACGGCTCGACCTAAACCCATATGCATCAGTCCCGTCTGCCAAAAAAATTATCGCGCACCTCGAGTAGAGTTGGATCGCGTGGATGTCCAGCTGTGTATTCGTGTAGTATGTACTCACCTAGTTGAATCACTACTATGCACTCACGTTGACTGGAGAATAATTTATCTCTTCGCGAAGAGGGATTTCTGACCTTGCCTGCATATCATATAGTTCAGCTGCGCAGGAAGAAACATAAAATCAGCACCCTCATGGAAGACGCCGCCTGGATGCAAGCCACGTTTTTCATCATTGCTGAAGGATGAGCAAGGGGAAACGATTTCACGTGCGTACGGTACAACAACATACAATGTACCGTCCTGTCCTTGACAAACACTTGAATATTGACCTGAAAACAAAATGAGGCAACAACACACGCATTATGGCGTACGAGCCCGAAACCCGGAAATCAAAAGAATATCGTTGGAGCTGGGGGATGCATACTACACACCACAGGGTCCCCTTAAGAAGTGAGTATGAAACAAGAAGGGAAACGATGTCGCGCGTGCGGTACGCTGCGCCGCCGCCGCTGCGAGTGGAACAAATTGGCGTGAATAATGCTCTGCAGATCTGCCGCTCAGGAACAATTTAAATCGTTTCGTAAGTTACAAGGGGAGAAAGCACGTCAGGAATTCTTGCGTGCCGTGTACCCCCAAAAATCGGGCTGGTCCATTTTCCGACCGACCAAGACCGTGCTCGGAGTCGAATTGGGTATTTATTCCACGTAAGTTGTACTGTCCCGAGAGAGGGTATGCATCCAGGATAGATATTGGATTGGCTAGAAAAATCGAGGCAGGTGGAATTCAATTTCATTCAGGAGATGGTACTTACCTAGGGAATCGAATTTTCTGCTTTCAACGACGTTGCCTGCAACGAAGTTAACCAAGGTGAATGCAAGTAAAATGAACTGGAACTCGAATGGTTGGAAAGTTCAAACTCGGTAGCTCAACGAGGAGGACGAAATGAAACTCACCAATGTTTGAATGTAAGATTGACTTGAAAGCAGCGTTGAAACTTGAAGCCAAGGGACGAGGGAGGAAGGTCTACCGGAATGAAAGGTCGGTTGAACATTACATTCAGGGGCACTTACGTCGAATCAACTTTAGTTGCCGTGTGTCAGACCCGAGTCAACATTGAGCCCCACCAACTCAAACTCAAACACCTCAAACTCAAACCTTACGAACCGAAGACCACTCAGCAGCCTCACAGAGATCCTCAACGACGCAATAAACTCACCTCCCGCCGAAATCGAAGGTAAGATCGAGGCCGAAGCCATCCCCGAGACGCCCGAGATCACGTTCTACTCGATAAATTAATTACTGTAAGGATAGTGTTGGGTGGTACGTACCTACTGTACTTACTGAGTGTACAAGGGCGAATCAATGGCATGCGAGAGGTACTTCAGGCTGGTATGTATGTACTTGGACTTGAACCGAAGGTTAGTTGAGGATATTCAGTGTTCGCCCAAAGGGCAAAGACCTTTGTCAGCCAAAGGCCTTTGTGGGGCCTTTGCAGAGGCCTTTGGGGATTTTGCTCAAAATTTTGCCCTTTGCCAAAGCCTTTGACCATCATGTGACCCAGGTAATTTTGATTTGTCACTTTGATCTTCTCTCTTTTTCTTCCTCCGGTGAAATGTCAGCCTTGAACCTGCTAAGGGGTTGCATTCACGGTCAAAGAGAATAAACCTCACTGGGGAACCTACTGCAAGGGATGTGTTAAAAAGCATATGACGCAAACCGTGTAACCGTTCACGAAGGTCATGAAAGAGGAGAAAATAATGAAGGATGTGCTGGTTAATCCTACTGAGGATGACATTACAGATAATGGGGGTGTAGAGATAGACTCAGATGAAGGGTACCGTGCGTAGAAATGGTGTTTAACGTGAATAAAATTGCCGGTCTTGGACTGTGTGGGAATTTGATCAAAGGCCTTTGCGGTGCCCTTTGGCCAAAGCCTTTGCCCTTTGCAAGGGCTTTGGCAAATTCCAACCCGCCATAAAGGCCTTTAGGGTGAACCCTGGAGGATATTGTCATGTGATAGGTGCATCCGCGAAGCATGCCTTGAGTGAAACCGGTATATGTTTGATGTTCAAGTAGAGGGATACCCGATTATCTATAGATCGGGATGAGTCAATGAATTTCTTTTGAATTCGTTTAGGAACGCAGGCCCAGCGAGACAGAAACTAGCTTAGGGCTATCAAACAGTGACAACTTGCAAGGTGCTCGTTCGAATCGAGCCTAGGTCCTTTGGTGTGTTGTTGTGAACATTCTTTTGCCGCCGTTTTGCATTGATTTCTTTTTCTCCCACGACGTTAAGTTATCACAGGGAGTTGAATGAAACCGGAGACGCAACCGGCGCCAGTGGGAATTACTTTCTTTAAACAACGGAGACCCAGCGAATAGGGGAGTTCACGGTAGGGCTGATTTTCCTGTTTGTGAATAAATTTATTGAACTGATTGGATGAATAAAATCATAGTTTGTAGAATATATCCGTGATCACCCCTTCGAATATTCCACGATATATATTTGCATGAATTCGTTCCTCACGCTAAACATGTACCTGCTGATAACGCCTTATCACACCATCTAATCATCTGACAAGCCCCTAGATCAGCTGGTACAAAATCTCTCACTAGTACACCACTCTCTGCTATCCCCCCCCCCCCCCCCCCCCACCATGCCTCGACAAACTGACCGCCAGTGGACTACCAACGTGACACTTGAGCTCGTCACTGCTCTCCGCCTCCTGGAGATGGTCACTGATGACTCCATGGGTGACGATATCTTCGATGACACCTCAGGATCAGATACCGACACTAATTCTGACCACGCAATTGTTCATGATGCGCCCCTCAGCACACGGATCATTGGAGGCCTTGCCAATCTCCACGCTGAGCAGTACCTCAATGACCGGCGGGATATTGAGAAGACAACTGAGATTGTGGTCTTACTCTTGGGATCTTGGAGGACCGATCGTCCCGAGATATTTCGAGAGTACTTACGCATTACGCCGGCCGCTTTCGACCAGCTGCTGCAAGGGATCAAGGGTGATCTTGTCTTTCAAAATAATTCAGACACCGCCGAGCAGCTCCCCGTACAGCACCAGCTTGCCATCACTCTCTACCGCTTTGGCCATTATGGTAATGGTGCGAGTGTCCGCTTGACGGCCCTCGTGTTTGGTGTTGGCTATGGCATGGCTCCCAAGTGCACCAACCGTGTCATCTTGGCGCTATGTCGAGATCAATTCCGTCGTTCTGCAATTCGGTGGTCGGAGGATGGGTCCGAGGTGAAGGAGGCAGCAAAAGCATGGGTCGAAGAGCAGGATCGATCATGCCCGGAGTGGAGGGATGGGTGGGTTATGGTCGACGGGACTCTGGTGCCGTTGTATGCCCGCCCTGCCCACTTCGGCAACAGCTGGTTCGATCGGAAATCAAACTACTCTTTGAATGTTCAGGTGTGACATTTCCCTCCTGTTACCGATGCCTGCAAACTGACCTTGCGTCCAGATTATAAACACACCTGACCTGCGAATTGTGGACTATGGTGTCGGGCTACCTGGCAGTCAACATGATGCAACTGCTTGGAAGAAGACACATATCCCACAAGAGCACGAGACCCTGCTCCCGAATGATGAATGGTGTTGGGCAGATTTGGCGTACCCGATTCAAAAATATGTTGTTGCTCCGTACAGGAAGTAATCTAATCAATTTTCCATCGTGCATCCCATCTAACCGCTCAAATTTGTTCCCAGACCGGATAAGGATGAGGGCCGCAATGCAGAATTCAATTACGCCCTCTCAGGAATCCGCATCCGTTCAGAGCATGCGGTCGGCTATCTCAAGGGCTGATTCCCATCGTTAAAAGGCCTCCGATTGCGCATTGACAACAAGAACCACCAGCTGTTTGCAACCATGTGGATTATTGCATGCATGGTCGTGCATAATTTTTGTATTGAACATGAGCACATGGCAGCTGACTTTGAACTCGATCGATTTTTCCAAGAAGGGAGGCATATCATGGCTGAGGATCGGCAAGCAGACGGGGCTTCAGACGAGGACGATGCAGATATGGACAGTGTTGCGAGGGCGGATGCTCACAATATCGAGTTGCTTGAAGCACAGATAAAGCGGGAGAGGCTCAAGAAGGTGTTGTTTAATTTCTATGGCCAACAAGATGCAGAGGATAGTAACGAGAGTGGTATGGAGGATTGAAGGTAACGAGTGGTATGGAATATATGTATGTACTCTGAGGTATATGGTGTATGTACGATAAAATAGTGAGAGATGATATCGAATTAGATCAAAGTACTGGTAGGGTACGACGGGTAAAAAAGGAGTGTGGGGTAAGATGCCAATGCATTTGCGGTAGGTAGGCTAGGCAGCAGACGAAGAAGAAGAAGGAAGTCGATAAGGAGTCTCATTCTGGGTGTGGTAGGTGTTGTACATGTCGAATGACAGGCCCATGTTATCGCCGGAGTCATTGAATGATGACAGGCTCTCACCGTGGTCAAAACCGGAGGCACTCGATGTGCTGTACAGGGTGGCGCGGCCGGACCCAAAGAGCAATGTGTCGTCCGTGTGAAAGGGCATGCGGCATTCGGACGTGTGCATCGATGACATCTGCGCCCCGTTACCATTATTGATCTGCGCAAGCTGAATTTGCAGCTTCAGTTTCTCAATTTCGTGTGCACGGGTTTTGTCCGCCTCTGCAGCCTTGTGCTCGAGTTCCATCTCGGTCCGTCGGCGCTTAGCCTTGTGCGACAGCTCAAGCAGCTCCACCTTGCTCTCATGGTCTTTCCCGACGATGTCTTTGAGAGTGTCGAGCATCGTATCGCGTTTGCGCTTCGGAGCAGCGCCAACGGTTGGCTTGGGAACTGGTTTTGTGGTACCCACAGGCTTAGCGGCGGCAGTCATCTTCTCGGTCTTCACCATGGCTTTCCTGGCCGTTGACGGTGCTTCTGAGTCATCGTCAGAGCCGATGTCGATGTCGGCAGTGGAGCCGGTGTCGAGGCCGTCGTCGAACATGCTTATTGAGCTTGCGTCGTCCTGGGATATCCCAGCATCCTACCAGGAGATACGCCGGTCGATGTCAGCAATCACACTGGGGGAGCAAGCGACAGATGCACCAGGATACTCGCGAAGAGTTTCGGGTCAAGCGAGTCGCTGCTGTTGGTGCAGGCGTCACTGTCATGAACAGGGCTGCCGTCGAGGAGGGAATGCATGCACTTGAACCAGGGAAAGTCATCCTCGATCTTCTCTGTAGCAGAATGAATGAATATATCTGGTAAGCGGGCGGGAAAACGTACCCCAAACGTTTTGTGGGTCTCCATACAGCTCCCCCTCTCGGTCCTCCATCACTAGGCCAAACCGTGTCTCGCCGAGAGAGTTCTTGTGCCTCTGGTAGTCGGTTTTGAGCCTGTGAAGTGTTAGACTGAGGTCTCGGAACAAATGTGTTGACACATACGTGGCGATACGGCTGCGCGCAGTGGAGACCAGGTCCTTCGGGTCTATGTCATTCTAGCGACCAGAAGGATCATCAACAAGAATCTTGAAGGCGAGATGCTCGCAATGTGCATCTTGCGTCTGTCACGTGGTGTTGCCGGCGGTGTCAAGATCACCCTTGGTGAAGCCAAAGGCTTGGCGACGGGGGCCATTGAGCTCAATAGCGGTAAGGAGGTGATCCGTCAACTCATGCTCATGTTTCCAACTGTGTATTGTGAGGTGAGGAAAGCAAGAAGACAAAGCACATACGGGACCTCGGTGATCCCCTTTGCTTTGGCGGCTTGACGTCCTCGTGGCTTCGCCTGTGGCTTGGCTTTGCCAGATTTCAGCTCCTTGGCAGGTTTGGATGGCTTGGATGGCACCGCCTGCTTAGTGTCACTGTCGGCGGGTGTGTCGATGCTGGTGTCGCCTGCCGTGTCAGTTTTCGGTTTGTTCTTAGACCCTTTGGGCCTCCCCCGAGGACATTTTTCGGTCTGAGCCTTCTTCATGTTGGCTAAACGAGCCTCAAGCTCTGCAATTGATTCGGAGCCCGCCGCTTTCGAGCGCTTCATGAGTGACGATGATCAAGAGCGTGACGGGCGGCTTACTCAAGCAAGAAGCACTATTCCACAAAAATATGTTTATTCCACAAGCACGATTAAACCGTGCTTGTGGAATATCTTTATTTTGTAGAAATAATCGTTTCATCCGAGCATTAAATTTATTCACAAACAGGAAAATCCGCCCTACCGTGAACTCCCCTAATGGCAAGGAAAGTCCTCGGAAAAGGCGCCTGTATGATTAAACTCACCAGGAAAGCATGAAAGGCACAACCGGGGGCTAGGATATTTCGCTGCATCCAAAAAAAACGCGCCGCAGCAGCGCCGCG
Organism: Mycena metata; assembly: GCA_029378385.1. NCBI lineage: Eukaryota > Fungi > Basidiomycota > Agaricomycetes > Agaricales > Mycenaceae > Mycena > Mycena metata. The sequence goes on from JARKIB010000127.1 coordinate 295,935, forward strand.
TCACCTAGTAGCACCGTCGTGTGGTCCGCATCCGCTCACAATTTTGAAAATCGCTTGAATAACATTAACCTGCGAGGTGCTCGTTCGAATGGAGCCTGGGCCCTAAGGTGGATGTAGCTACTTCTTTCCCCTTCCGACTTGTTATCAAAACTCCCAGTATTTCACTCGGACCGTCCCTAGGAGAGTAGAGAATAAGAGAACATCCCTGCCGTTGTGAATTTAATTCGCTTGAAGAACGAACGAAGACTCAGCGAGTGGCACACAAAACCGGCGGAAAGCTCGCAATGTAATCAGGTTATCCGCCAGGTGAGAAAGGCCCAGTCGGTGGCCCGCACTCGCTTACAATGCAATGTCGTCGAACCCTAGACTCGTAACCAGTCTGCACTACGGCAAAATAAAGGGTGAGGTTGTTTGCCGTAGGTAGACTGGTACAACTCGGACTGGATCAAAGAGCTGTGCCGGGAGTTTGAAAAGATTTCCCCGAAGCTGGATTTTGCTCAAATCAGGGGGTCCATCAGAACTTTTTTGAAAATCGGTAATTTAAAACCTTTAATCTTGAATTCTGTCTCTTCAGAATAATATTCTATGGCCCAGAGGCTGAGCTGTGAGAAAGTTAATTTTGGCAGAGAATTGATGGCTAAACACAGCCACCCGATCGGCAGCCTCGGCTCCCGCCAAAAATTCAAACTCTGGGCGCAGCCCTTTGGCGTGGCCCGAGTTGTACCGAGTTGTACCAGTCTGCCTACGGCAAATAACCTCATCACTTTCCTTTGCCGTAGCGCAGACTGGTGACGAGTCTAGTTGAACCCATTGAATTGCGAGGTGCTCATTCGAATCGGGCCTGGGTCCCGTGGTGTCAGCCAGATGGCATGATTTTTCCTCCATTGTCCGACTTGCATGCAGGTTTGGTGAGTTTGAGCATACAGTAGAGCAGAGCACAAAAAGAAGGATCCAGAGAGCGCTAGAATTTAGTTCGAATTGCCGAGGAATGTAGGCTTAGCGAGTGGCGAGTTAAAGTCGTCAATGTAAGTAGGTTACCCAGGGAGTAAGAAAGGCCGAGTCGGTGGTCCGCATTCGCCCCAAATTTCTGGTAGAAAGCCAAGTGCTAGTGCCGGTGAGGTGCTCGTTCGAATCGAGCCTGCGTCCTGTCGTTGAGCAGTTCCTTTTACCATCATGTTGAATCCTTTGGCCGGGTTGAGGTATACCGGTTGATACCACAAGACGGGCACCGATTTTTTGCCGTGGCGTGGCGTGGCGTGGCGTGCCGCAGTGGCAGTGCTGGCGTGTCCCGACGTGGCACGGGGAGGCTTTTGTAGGTACTTTTAGGGAGTCCATATTCTTGCATAAAATGGCTATCAGGGATGGCGTCGACTGCTTGGAATGACCACAATGTTCAAATCGGATTTCATTAGACTTATATTCGTGGTCAGATTTTTAATTCCCACGGTTGAGTATTCACATTTTTTAATGTTCATATTGTGTTCATGTGTGAATGCGTCCATAAATACCATTTATATGTGTGTGCTTTTCATGTTCTAATCCTACTCCCGATGCGACAATCCTCTCAACGGGAACATCGATCAATTAATCTTTTTGTGGGCTGTTGGGTCTGCGTGCACAAACACTGAAGGAGGGCTCACAACATGATGACAAACACTGAAGGAGGGCTCACAACATGGATGATCAAATGACACACAAGTAATTGCTTCGCTTCTCTTAAGATCTAAGTGCTTAATACTGCCAGTCAAACTTAAGTTCAGCCGAACTCAAGTTCTTTCAAGGTACTACGAGAGCAACGAACAAAGGGTACATACTGGGAGTCTGGGACTCAAGTGTTTACTACGTACGAGGATAATAGGAACTGAATTTGGGTAGAACTCAAATTCAAGTACCAGTACTGAAGTCCCGCGTTAGTCTATCAACGCGGGACTTTAACGCGCGGCTTGAGTTGGGTAATAAGTCCGTTGCAGACTTCACCGCTGTGAAGGGGGGCTTCGGTTTCGTGGGTGTATTCAAAGAAACAACTTCGTACCTCAAGGCCACTGCCCGCGGTTTTGACCACATGTACTTCTCACTGGCATTTGAAATTCATGAGTACCTATGGGTCGACACGACAACTAAACCTACCTCGGGTTTTGCGTAGTTGGGTGCAATGTTCTCCTGGCACTCCTTGTCGGCTCAAGTTCCTGTGAATACAAAGTGAGACAAAGGCACAACAAAGCCACAAATCAAAATCTTACCTGGGTTGTGCGCGATCTCGAAGGGTGAAGGAGCCCTCGTGGGTAGCATAGAGGTAAGGAAGGGAATAAAGGACGTAAGAGAGGCGCACATCGCTCACAGTCATTCCGAGAGATCCAATTAGTCTTGTAAACTTGTCCACGGGGCTAGAGACGGTTCCTGCCTGCTGCTTGTTAAGCGCATTGACGAAATGAGCTGGTAATTCAAGTCATAACGCTGCCCCCGGCCGGTTTCGTGGATTGGCATGCACCGTACGACCCAAGTAGTTGCCGGACGAAGTTAAGTTAAGACAGAATCAAAATGCAAGGTATGCGTACAGGGATATATTCTGCCGCGACGGTGAACGCGAGACACATTTTATTCGGCCAGTTGAACCTTACTGCTGGCCAGAATCCTTCCGCTACAGTACGGCTCCTTTGAGCTCTGGAGAACCTCAGTTGAATCGAAGATTGGCAAAACTGGAGTTGGAGCGTGGGCAAAAGAAGCTGGAGGAACATTTTCAGAGCTTGGGACAGTAGGGATAGAGAAGGGAAACGACTTGCAGGCCCCCGGCACAGGTGCTGCAGGCGCAGGTGGCGCGGTAAAATATTGAATGCCTTGGTAGGCCATATGCCGCAAGAAACTCTGTGAGAGAACGGGTAAGCAACAAAGTTAAGTAGTAAAGGCGCCGAGACATGCAAGGACCATTGCGCTGTCGAATCGAAGATGTGGTGCTCACCGTCAATGGAAAAAATAAAACGAACGGCTATCAAAGTTCTCGATCGCGATCGAGATTTCCCCTAAAATGGCAATACTTTGTGCGCACTAGAATTGCGGAAGTGGGAGGTTTCTTGGTCACGTCTTAGGTACCTACATGCTGGGAACGGTAAATCTTGATCGTAAATTCACTGGGAGAGTGAGCCCGAGTTTAGAAGGTTCGGTGGAATACCTCAGCCTCTGTTAGGGGTACAATTTGAGTACCCGACAACTCGTTGAGCTTGAGAGGTTAAAAAATAGTCATGCGGGGTTAGTACCAGATGAACTATGATGAATATGGGCCATCATGAACCAGCACGACACTGCACGGTACTGCACGGTACTGCACAGCAATGCACGGCACTGCACGGCACCGGTGCACGGTGGCGTGGCGTACCGTACACTGCCGTGCGGTGAACCGTGCAAAGGCGGGCACGACCGTGTTGATTCTGTTGTTTCGTCCTGCTTCGAGCTTTTCCTTCCAACTTCTTGGGTTTCTTGCGACGTGGGATTTATTGGCAGTTCTCTTACTAATTGAACTGTCCACCACAGTTTATTTTTAGGGCATATTGTCTTTAGCTGGACATTCAATCAACAAGTCTAGTGCTCTGACCTTATTTATTACACTCTAGCAGCAGTGCTAGGCCACTGAAAAACACCCACAGACCTAAGAAAGAAAGATAATACCTACTCACTGCATTCACACCCCATGTAGACATAGGGTGATCCTACCCGTGTAGACCATAGGGGTAGACGTACCCATTGGTCTACGTACGGCTACACGTGTAGACACAGGTTGGGCTACGTTGGGCTACATTGGTCTACCCATGTAGACCAGCGTAGCCCAACATAAACCTATGTAGACTTACCATAATATCCTCAGAATTCATTCATTGCAATGCAAGTAGAGACGGTTGAGAGGAAAAAGTGAGTTGGGTCGACCCGCGTAGCCTAACGTAACCAATGCAGCCTAACGTCTACATCATGTAGCCACATGGTACGCCAACGTAGGATCACCATGGGCTACGCGGCGTTAGGCTACCCAGGTAGACCAACGTAGACCCAGGTATGCCACCGTAGGATCACCCTTACTAAGGGCCTGATCGGGACCCCTTAATTCACGCATGGATTTTGGTTGAATTTTTTTGGGGTATCAAACCTGTCCCTAAACTACTTCAGGGTGTTCGAAGAGGGGTACCTGTGAGAATCTGAGGGCAGGAGGGGGCAGAAAAAATATTGGGCCAGGTTTCCCCCGGCTTTCATGGAGATTCCTTGAACGGTGACCACATTTTGACCTCCTTCAATCGCATACACCCCGGCTCTTCGAAACTCGTGTAAGCTTACTGGGTTTCTATTCTGAGGCACTTTAGGGACAAAATATGTGCGAAGATTCAACACAAAAGGAATCCAGGCCAGATTCAGGGGGAAAGTTCAGGGGTGCCGATCAGGTCCTTAGTCTACATGGGGCCTGAACGCAGTGACTTCGAGTAACAAAACAAGGAATGAATAAGGAATGGAAGTCAGACAAAATATCTGTCACAGGCTGTGCGAGGGATAAGTCTGGGAAGAGATGGTAGATGAGACAGTGGGAATCCCTCCCAAGCTCCGCTCTAATTTGGGGAGTGTCCCAACAGCCTGCGTGCGGAGTGAATATTATAAAATATTTATATACACTTTGAGGTCACCAATCCGTTGGTTAATTCATTGAATGGTGGCAGAGAGGCCTTGAGTGCAGCCTGGGAGTGTTTGGAGGGGGTGAGAGCAAGTTTAACGATGTGTCAGTCTCACATTGGGACACGCCAACACTGCACGGCAGTCACGGCACGGCACGGCGTGAAACGGCTTTTTCCCGGGGCCCCGACAGGACGGAAGGAATGCGCGGGCGATCATTGGGAATTGAATTGTTTGAACACCGTACAAAAAGCCTTCCGTGTGATCAAGTTATCCACCAGATGAGGAAGAGCCCAGTTGCGGTGGTCCGCACTCGTACACAATACAAAACCTTAACATTCTTTGATTAGACCACCGCTAGGAGAGGAGAGGACAAGAGAACGTCCCTGTCTGCGAATTTAATTTGCTTCAGGAACGGACATCGGTGAGGGGTGCGGAAACCGAACGGAAAAATCACGGGTGTAATCAAGTTGTGAAGGGAGTAAGAAAGGCCCAGTCGGTGGTCCGCACTCGCTCACTCACAATGTGTGCCTTGCTCCATTAACCTACGAGTCGCTCGTTCGAATCGGGCCTGGGCGCTACAACGCCATAAGCGTGGCGACCATATTTTCTTTAGCCGCGGTTTTGAATTCCTTGTGCCTTGCAGTGTAACATGTACGCAAAGGAAAAAGTCGGAGAAGGCCGAAAGAGATTGCGAATTTAACTTGCTTGAGGAAGATCCGGTAGCGGTGGTCCGTAATTGGGGGGGCTTGCCCCCCCCTCTTTGTTCGGGCGGGCAGTGGATGGCTGTGCACTTTCTACTGGTTTCCCACGGCGACACCATCAAATGATCGCGTCGCCGTGGGAAGATCAAAAGCCCCTAATTCGCTATAGCCAAGTTCCAACGGAGGAGATTTGTACACCTACAATCAGACCTTACCTAAGTACCCGAAGGGTAAATGGACCTACCAGTAAATGTGATCGCCGACCATTCTCGCATCTATGTAAGCGTGCACTTGGCGCCCACAGAAATTTGAGAAATACATACATGTCTAACTTTGGAGGCTAAAAACAACGAGAGCAGGTTACTTCTAAAAAATGGTTTTATCCTGGACTTAAGTCCACCAGCGCAACGTGGGGTCCGGGAGGCTTTGACAATGAAGTCCGAGATATTTTCTCCTTTTTCTCTCCCATGCAGCCTTTCGAATTCACCAGGTAGAGCAGTAGAGAATACCATACCTGGCATGACAACATGAATTAATTCCTTCTCCTTACCACCTTTCTCTCTCTTCACTCAGAACACCAGGTCATATAACCATTCGTGTGGCCGGCCGTTCCATCCTGTGAATCTGCGCAAGCTCACCCTTCAAATAGGTCGGGTACCGGCATACAAAATCATATTCGAACACAATTAGAGCTTATGAAATGTGTGCAGTTGCCAGTTGCTCGAATTGAGCCGGGGCCTTAGGGAAGTTGTCACATCTTTTTCCCCCGTTGTACGACTTGCGCACATTTGCTCAATCGACGACACCAGTACTAGGGCAGAGCACTGAAATTCCTTTTGAACTGGGTGAGCCACGGGGATCCACAGAGTGCCGGAAAATGTAAGCTGAGAGCACTGGAATTTCTTTCGAGGAACGTCGACGTAGCGAGTGGCGAGGAAAGTTCACAGAAAAATCGTCAGCGTAAGTAAGTTACCCAGCAACGTAGGAAGGCCCAGTCGGTGGTCTGCACTCCCGCGCAATCCACGATTTCCCAGAACGGATTGTGAGTAGCTCGTTCGATTCGAGCCTGGGTCCTGTGACCGCACACACATTTTTCGTTGCTTTTGGAATAGAATTTCCTCGAGCGAGTTCCGAAGTGCAGGCAGCCAAACCAGGCATCCAGGAGCGCAGATTGCATCGCTATGCACAACAGTCTCAGGGTATACAGCGGTACAGGACACAAGGAACAAAAGACCCCAGGAAAGAGCCGATGATGCGCCGGATTACCCCAGGTTGACGGCAAAAGAGAGTCAAGAGACTAGATACAAGAATTCCAGAGGACCAAAAATGAAGCCTGGGCGTCGATAAACGAAGAGCCTAGTCGCCAGAGTTGAGCAGGACCTGGCAAGGACGCGGTCTTGAACAAGGGGTGATTGCGGGCCGAGAACCGAGTAGACTCTCGGACGCCGCCGGCAAATACTCGCACACCACACTTCTGCCTCATCCATCATGCATCATGAGTCGCGCCTGGCTGCGAACCGCGAGTTATTCTCTTCTCTAATCCACGCTAGTTCTGCTCAATCTGTGGGGTGGCATCACTGACGATCTAGTGGCATGCACTGCAGTCTAAATCCCGCTCGTCCACCCGCAACAGCGCCCAGGCCGGCGTCCCATCCCCCTCTAATTCAATCCCCACCGCCAAATCCACGCCGGCATCCACGGATTATTTTAATGGGAAACCCGGTTTCCTGAGAAACCCCCCCTTCAAAAATGAAGTGTTATCAGGAACTCTGGGTTCTGAGAAACCCCTTCTGGCTCGGCACAGCTGGCTTCTCTCTCCGTTGTTTAACTCATGTTTTGGTACACAAGGCATGCCTTTAGTTGGTTTCCACCCTGTTCTGGACCATACACCAATACAAAATGGACTTTGTGTCGGTGTTCCATGGTCAATCTTCACCCATTGATGGCTCGGCCCAGGACATATTTTGAAGTAAACGAAGAAGAGTCGAAAAACTACTGAATGTCGGAATGTTCCCCATTTCACTCCCGAGGAATAGCCTTTGTGTCGATTGTTAGACAATTGAACAAAGCTGAGTTGTCAGCAGGTGTGCCGGTGTGGCAAGATACTCGGCATTTCAGTGGCAACAAACTTTGCTTAGCGGAGGTGCTCAAACCGATGTATACTCCCTATTTCAAGGTTAAAAGATACACCAGGCCCAATCCTGAACTATTTTCTTTTGTGAAACGAGAGGAGTGTTGGAGGGGTTTCCCATTAGAATTATCACTGTGAACCACGGAAATAGCGAGTTTCGCGCAATATTCCGCCCCTAAAACGACCCAGTTTTCACTAGGAAATGAAGTGATTTTCGCGGCCAACGGGGGAATTTCACCCTTAAACCACGTGAAAATTTTCACTAACAAAATGCAACTTTTCACATGGATCGGTTCACCCCATTTCAGGGTGAAATTCATTCTGTTTCCAGGGGAAGCAGGCCTTGTTTGAAACCAAAAAAAAGTCACCACTGGACCTTCCTGTGCTAATAGTCGCTATCATAGTCTTACCTTAGACTTCAGAATATCTTGTGGTGCTTAATATCTTGTGCTGCTTAGTGGTAAAGTCCAGTTCCTCAGTGACTATCTGTATGTATGTATGTATGTGTATTCGACATATGTATATATGGCTATGCCTACTGAACATAGAAGTGTATCAAATTATGGTTGCAACTGTGAAGTCGCGCACACATGTACTTATGCAGAAAAATGTTGGAAGGCCATGACCTGAGTTTTTGTACCTTGCTCGAGGCACCGGGTTGAGGCCCCACCCGACTCCACAGCCCTGGGAAAAGCTGGAGGATCACTAATTCATGGTGAATGACTCCAAGGCTGTTACTGGTCCCAATGTTGACCATGTCAAGGAGTAGTGAAACTGTATACCATGTAGTGAATTTTGTATTTCACTGGAAAACTGAGTGAACCCAAATATTCACAGCATGTGGTGAAAGTCAGAGTTCACCCCAAAGTATGGTGAAATGCGAAATTCACTGTGTGATCCTGTGAAATCCACCCCTTTCATTTTTCACAGTGTATCCGGCATCCACCTCCGGCACGACCACGCTCAAGATCGTCCCCCCGAGCACCATCAGGAAAAACCGAAATGACTACATAGACACACGCCATACTATACAGGTCTCACGTGGTCTTTCAGTGTCTATAAAAGTACCTGGGTACTATGGCGGTCTATGTCGAACTATGATGGTCTATAAAAATTGGCCTCTACTATCATGTTCTATGGCGGGCATTTAATCCACTCGAATATTCTACGGTACTTTTGAAGTGTTAAAGTCCAGAATGGCTACCAAATTGACTGGTACGCGTATCGGCTACCCCAATTATTCACAAAGAACGACTGATATAAATCCAGGACGTCCGAGGTCCACAGCGGATCTACTGTGGCTCGGCCCAAAGTTTGGAAATTAAATAACTGACATGTCTGGTGTATGTCGGTCAAGGGAATTATGGAGCCCTGCATACTTCCATCCACCCGTGGCCAAGGCTCAACGACGGAGTACGTGTGGTGGTGCTGTTCGTGAGATGGCTTGAAAGCTGAGAACCACTCCACGTAGGCGAGCCTGGGGTGTTTTGACCAAGCTGGCGGCACGGCGCTGCCGTTGAATAGGGTGGTTGGAAGTCTGAAGATAATCTTGACGCCGCCAACTCTTGTTTCTAATTTCAGCAGCATCAGTCCCGATACAACGAGAAAATAAAAGATCCTTACCTGCCAACTCCGTTGTCGCCAAAGTTTCACAGGAGGTCAAAAGAATTCTTGATGCCGACGCGAAGAAGCGGCAGTTCCTAGCAGGTCGCCAGACACCAATAAATCGCGTCAAAACTTGCTGACTCTCCCGAATGACACCGCCGGGCCTGCTGATTAAATTGAGCGAGAAAGTGGTGTCATGTTCAAAATGGTCAGGTGACTCGTTGCGCAGCGAGGCCGGCTGAACAAGCTGACCATCATTCTGCCTTTGTCTTCTACTTCCACAATCTCGATCGCTCTCTTTCTTTTCTTTTTCGTGTTCTCGTCTCCATTCCTTTCCCTTGAGTTATGTCGGGGAGGGGCAAGAAGTCCAGCTCGCATGCAGTCTGCCCTACGTAAACCGGCCGAGAAACATGTCGCCAAGCCAAAGCAGTCCAAGAAGGCCCAGGATAAGGAGGTTGCGCGACTGAAGGGGAGCTTGAAGCTCTGAAATCCCAGTGTATGATTTACCATTTGTTTGTTTGAACGCGCTCACCTTTGCAGTGCTTCAAAAATACAATTCGGACCAACTTGACGAGGAGGAGGAGGGGGCGGCCGCGGCGTTGCCACGCAAAACCTAAGTTATGTCGCAGCGAAGTTGAATGCCGCGGGTTCTGATTTTACGCCACAAGTCAAAGGTCGCACCGCCTACCTTTTTTTGGATAGATTGACCGATTCAACTACTGACCTTTGCAGGGCCTTGGCACGCCCGCGATGACGACGTATAATACATTCACTGGTACGCATCTCATCATTAAACTCCCGACGTAATAACAAGCAACCGTCAGTAACACCCTATTCAACCATGTAAGCTGTATATTCTATGACGCTACCGATGTGAGAAAGTCCCGAGCTCCTGGTCTCATGTACTGACTCCTTTCAGGTTCAAACCAGTCCTTATTTTACTATACCAGTACCCACTAATCAAAATCCCCATCGTCGCAGCTCGTTATAGGTCTTTTCGTACATATTTCGACTCGTAGTTATCTTTCTAAAGTTATTGTACCTACCGTCGAGCAGAATTGATTGGTTTTCACGCTCTTACCTGTGCAACTGGCCGATTCGAGTCTCCGATAAGTTCACTATGAGGTCTATAATGTCTATGAATATGAGCTCTTTCATAGACAGGCGGCATACTATAATGGTCTTTGAGTGTCTATAAAGTTGAACATGGTCCCCCCACCTTACTAGTGGGGTGGCCTATTTACTATGAGGTCTATAGTGTCTATATTTGTCTATGCTGGTCGTTGACGGTCTATACGGCAACTTGGGATTTTCCTGATGACGCACGGCCCGGAGCGCCCACCAGCCGCACAGAGTCACGCACCGACACAAGTGCGGCCTCTCTACCTCTTCTTCCGCCCTTTCCTCGTCTTCCTCGCTTGCACCCGGCCATCGCAGACGACCCCGGGCCCCACGGCACTGCACATTCCCGGCGCAAGCCCTTGCAGCAGCCTTCTATTTACGCGTAGGTGTGGTGCGCGCACCGCGTACCGGGCCGGCTTCCAGCCCATGCGCGACCTGCTGTCCTTCGCGTCCTTTCCGAACGCCGCTATTCTTTCCGAACGCCGTGCTCCACCCTTCGCACTCCGCGGCGCTGAGGAATTTAAGCACAGGGCAGCTTATAACGGCCCAGTCATCCCCGTCAAGCCGCGCTCAAGCGCCTCGCCTTCTGCATTTCAATAATCCGACTCGGCGTACTCCAATTCAAGCGGGAGTGCGCTCGGGGATGCCACACGTCGCATGCATCGCATACAAGCCACGCGAGCTCGGCGCCGGGCTTGAGCTCCGCATCATCGAGCGCGGGGTCTTATGCGGGATGGTGCGTCGGCTTCCTTTCCTCATCCTCCTGTGCTTCCCTTCTCCGGAGCCCCCACCCACCTTTTTAGAGAGCGGACCCATACCACACGCTACGAAATATTGTAGGACAAATAGCATCTTCTCCCGGATGTTTCGGCGCGGTGGAGTGAAGAAAAGCAAATAACCCAATGCATGCGGAGTTAAGAATTGTACTTACGTCGACTCGAATGAACCAAGAGCCAATGGTGATTTCCCGCCAACCCAGAGGACATCGCCTGCTCATGCCAGAACTCCACCTAACAACCCAGCGTCAAAAAAAAAAAAAAAAAGCCAGCCATTGAACGTGCAAGGAGCGCACCGTTGGCATTTGTTAATCTCAACATACCATATGCTACAAGGGCGAATTCCTGTAGCACGATCCAGCCGGCGTGCACTCACCCGGCTCATTGCGCTTAGAACGTTAGCTAACGACTCAGGGTCAACCAACAAAGAAAAAAAGACAATCAAGCACCGTCCAAGAGCCCGGCCGGAATCGAACCGGGTGAATCCCCCTACATTCCCAAGAGGAGTGGATGCGTGTCGAAAGGAACTGAATGATGTATCCGCCGCACCCAGCAGAAATATTTTGAATTCACCCGCACGTGGTGGTAAAATTTCACCTAGGTACCGAGGAAAAAAAACACTGACGTCACTAAATCAAGACCTCGCCCGATTCGCGGCCCGAATCGAACCGGGTTCTTCCGTGTGAATTCACAAGTCTTGATCCCAACTCAAGTGGATGCTACAAGGTCTCATTCCTGCAGCACAATTGAGGAGTCTTTGAATTTCTTCAAAACTCGTTATTTGGTTCTGTTTTCCTGCAAAAGTGTGCCCGGGTTTTCACATATGACGTAGTGCACCAACTTTCTAAACATCCTAACAAGTCACCAATCAATTGCTGCGCAGTGCTGTGTTATGCCGTGGTTTTTGTGGACGGTCATATTGAAAATGTGTGCCGAACGGAGTCATTTCCTGTCATTTCCATTTTGGGCCTTTCCCGATGATCAGTACTGACACGGACTGACACTTTGTGTGTGTGTGTGTACATTGCATGTTGTATCACACAGGCAATTTCTGAGTGGTCAGTTAAATGTCAAGAGTGTGCACGGTATACACAGGTAACACAACAGGTCAATTGGCTTTGTATCAGAGCTCTCTAGGGCCCAGAGCAGCCAAAGAAAAGAAGAAAAATTTTATTGGTGGGCCTAAACCTGAAGACAAATTTCGCCTTTCCCCTCGGACACCACGGAATCAAACACAGATAGGATATTCGGTAACCATCACTTCATCAACTCTAAACTCTCACGGTTGAAGTTCACCCCTACTGCACTTTTGTACACTTGTTTGAATTGGCTCAGAGCCCTATCGGGTATAATGGGAAACCTATTACTATTTTGTACACAACACCTTATGAGTCTTTGCCAGAAGAGATAAGTACAGTAGTGGCGTAGTGTACAGTGAGTTAGCGGTAGGCATAGTACCTACAATAAACCAACGACATGGGTTCAAGTTACTGTGTGCAAAGTACATACAAGTTTTAAAGAGGGTATGACGTGCAGAAGATTCTCATCCTCTCTATATACTCACTGTCTAGACTCTAGAGTCAGAAAGACTCACCACGGGTCCGGTTAATTGACATTTCACGATACCGCAATCAGGGTGACTCGTTTCAGGTTGACTTGCTATTGCACGTTTCTCAACATGGCGCACATCAACAACCTGCGTCGGAACTTACCGATTGCGCGCTTGTGAATTTCGCTGAAACCGGGAAATGTAAGTTCGTGATTTCTTCCACTGCATACTAAATTGACGTAGCGGGAATTAAATTTCATCATAACTTAAGTACTTATGAGTCTAGGTCTGTTAAATGGTGCATGAAAAGTATGTTGGATTTTGATTGACAGTAGTAGGAAACAGAATCACAAGGCAAAGCCGCAAAGCGGCACAAAGACTCGTACTGCCATGCAGAGCAGTGGCCCCCAAGCACAAGTTACAGTATCCTGGCCCATGGTTGAAGGTGATTTGCTGGACCTCCACGCAGACACAATGCTGTCAAACATGGCGCGGTTAATGCCAAACGCCGGTGGTCGCTCGAGCTCTATCATGCTGTACATACAAGTATGTACACCTTTATTTGTGCCGTCTTTTCCTGTACATGCCTCATCGATGTGTGCTCAAAGTAGTTGAGAATAATGCTCCTAGGCTGAAACATCTTCTCTTGAAGTCTATTTTGTCGGCCAGCTCTATGCGAAGCTTCCTCAGATGTGCGGGAATCGATGGGCATGCCACAATAAGAGGGTGAAATGTCTCCGCGAACTTGATTATCACAAGAATATTATGACTTTACCTCTGATGATTCACCAATTGTGCAGTGTGGAAGCATGACTCACCCCGCTCATTGCCTTCCGGTTACGAGTCAATTTTACATGCAAGTGAAGTTTATCACCAAAATACCCCTCAAGTTTATTTTATTCACACATCCTATACATTTCACTCAATATTTCGTGTTTACACTCACTTTCCTCTCTCTCATACCTTCAGATCCTTGTTACCTCTTCATGAAAAGGACAATACATATTTCACATCCAAGCTATTCAACCAGACACCTCAAGTACAAATATTTGTCCATCCTTCAAATATTATATTAAGCACTTTTCACACTCTCTCACACATTCCTTAGTTACTCATCTCATATACCAGAGACTCTTCATATTTCCTCATACGTACCACCAAGGCAAGGAGTTGGATCCATCGGCCTTCTCGGACTACACCGGGGATCAAGCCGACTGTGGCTTGGGCACCCTCATGTCAGCATCCTGCGGGGGATGTGCTCTCCCTATTATGTCTTTGTGTAGCTCCTGGATGGTTTACCTGGCAAAGATTTTCTTCTGAGCTGTTGGACTGTTTCACACTGGATCTCTTACCACCGGAAATCTACGGTTTTGCTGCGTATTTCACATGGATCCACATTACTTTGAGTCTTTTTAGGCTAAGTTTCTCATTTTATCTTCCTCAGTTCCTGATTTACACCTGCTTTGATTATTTCCCAGTCCCGACACTCATTTTCACCTCAAGCCTCGACATCCGGCCAGCACAATCTAGACACCACTCAGGTCTAGCAGAGGACCTACCCTTACTTCTACACTAGCCTCGGTGCAGTTATTGACCAGGCATAGTGATGTTCCGGGTCAGGGCTTGAGCCCAAGCCTGCACTCGGGTTTTTGAGCACGACTCAAAGGAGGGCCCCAGTCGAGCTCAAGGTCGGGCTCAGAATTTTTCAGCGCCCTGACCCTGGGTCTGAGCCCGGACTCAATCACATGACTATCCAAGTCAAACCAAAATTCTACCTGCATTTGATGTTAATTTGAAGCAAGGATCCTGTCCTTTTGGTGCTCACTCGAAGATGGGCAGAGTAGATATTCACACAATGCTCCATTTTAGTGCTTGAAACAAGGTCAGTGGGTTTAAAACATAATTGAGTGCTTTACCAAGTTAATATACAGGTAATGTATGCTCCAAATCTAAGTTGAACCTTACCGAGCACACCTGGAAAACATACTGATGCGCCCGGGCTTAAGCCCGAGCCTTCAGGTATGTAGAGTCGGGCTCAGGATATTTTGTGGGCCCCAGCCTGGGCTTTGGGCCCAACTCAACCCGCACATCACTAAGGTCCAGGCGCCGTGCCGATGGTTAGGTACCCTTCCGTCAACCTTTAGTTCTACGATAATGTTTCGCTAAGCTCGGTTGCGAGTTCAATTTCGAGGGATATGCTCTCATATGTTCTCCTGGCCACAGTGGATTTGCACCAAGACATTACCACGAAAAACATCCTGGTTTGGATGTTGCGGAGGGTGCATCGACAAGTTGTTTCCCATAGGCTCAAGCCTTGGCTGGCCAGTCCGTACTTTCCCAACGTCGTCCGATGCGGACGGCGACATTTGCCGCTAACGCCGTAGGAGTAGAATTGACGCAGTTATGAAAAATTGAACCGTGGGAAATATGCGACTTTCGTGTTGTGTTGGTTTCCGTGCCCGTCTAAAGCGATCCGAGAACATTAATCACGCTCCATTATAGTATCAAGAAATAAGCTAATTAGAAGGGAAGAGGTCCATGTGGACAACATCCAGTGTGGGCGGTCAATCCACTAATGGCTGTTGAGTGCGGAATTTGTGTGGTATGTGCTCGAGGAAGCGATGGATGTAAGAAAGCTGTCGTGCCCCAGGGTACCCTCACTCGATAAACAATTTCTTTGTGTGTTTAATGAGGGGAGAGCTTCCATTCCTCCCGACGGCATGCTGAACCGCTGACCATTTTTATTCCTCTCCACACTGAGAATTTCCCTAATTACTTACTTGCACCAACTAAGATGTATTTTTTTTTGTTGCGGTGTTCTTCGAAGTTCGACTTGAGATTTTGTCTCGATCCATCAAAACAGCTTTAGTACATTTCATGTGTGTGGGTGTGTTCAGCGGAAGTGCAGGAGGAGTATCAGAAGAATGACGCCGTTGTGGGCCACGGAGGCCACCCACGTTAATTATCAAAGATGGAGATGGATGTTTGATTCCCCCTGACGACATACATATCTTTTGCTCCCTTCCCAAGCACTGAAGTGTTCACCTGGTTTGTTGTTGCCCGAAATGGGATTCGGAAGGAGTGATGAACTTGAATTAGGAATTAATTGCATGTGGCATAAAACTTGGTGCACAACGGACTCGGAGTTCACTGCTTGCTATATTCTTCCGCTCGGTCATTGCCTGCTCATTTTTCCGCTCGAGTCTAGCGGGGCAACAAAGAATGGAAAGCAAGCCATCGTGCCTTGAGGCGCCCCCGCCCAATTCATTAATCGAGAGCAAACCCATATGAGGGGAGAGCGAGTTTTTTGTTCACTTTTAGTCTTCTCAATTTCAGCCCTTCCTTATTTTTCCTTCTGTTCGGGGTGATTATTCAGCTCCGATTCACCAGCCCGTTGGGTCTTTCGCCCGCGAACTTGAAATTAAGCAGCGAAAAAGTTAAAATGAACCCGACCAAGAACCCGACTCGGGTTCATTTTCAAGTTAACCATCGGGGAAAACCTCATCATAGGTTTTTCTTATGTGTGTAAGAGCTGGAGAGTAAGCTATCGTAGCCTCGATTGCTCACCGGCACCCATTCAACCAAATGAGACTGAAGCTTGTAAGAGGGAGAGGTTCGAATCCTCGTGATGGCATACGTAGTCAAAGAGTACCACCCTTTTTTTGAATGAATATTCAGAGCTTCCCTCACCCATAGTGATATTTCCTTAAATTCTTCTTATATATCTACCAACTACCGTCTCTCTTTTCATTTTACAACCCCCTATCCCGTTCCGGACTCGCCGTTTCGGCTGTCGGATTCGTCGGCATCATGATGCGTGCGGCTGTTGATTTCTTCTTCCCGCCATGCACGACCTGCGACGCACTCAGCAGACCGTCAAGCAACAGCATTATTCGGACTTGATCTGAAATGTAGGGTTCAAGGAGGTTGGACGCGTTTGTGCATCGTGCGCGCGGTGGATTGAGATTCGGTAGTGGTGCTAACATTTCTAGTGTCGTCTTCCACCTTCCGACTTTGGCGCACCGGCGATGGAACAAGAACCCCTCGGTGGCCTCAGCGGAGGGCGGGAGAGCGGCGCATCGGTGGCGGAGAGTACATGCGCAGCAGGGAAGGACGACGCTTTACACCAGAAACTACACAGGTGCGTTCTATTCCTCCTTCTTTTCCAACCGGCGCCGTGTCGCCACTGTGCGTTGTGCTTTACGTGCACATGAGCACGAAGCAAGCGGCGTACGAGTTGGCCGTCGACGAGAGACGCGCCGTGGTGGAGCGCGTTTTGACGCCTCGTGCGCCGCTTGCGCAAACCCTCCTTTTGCCATGTTGAGTCGCTTGGTCGTGCCTTCCGCTTCGCGCGTGTTCTGGTCGGGCTCCGACACACCCTCTTTTGCTCCCACCTTATCCCTCATTCCTTCCACCAATTTCCGTCTACGCCGTTTTCCTCAACCGCTAACAAGTTCTCCAAACTTTCCAGGTCTCCCGCGCCAATGAGCAGGATCATCCACGCGTTGTACCACATCCCACGGGCCCAGTTTTCACTTTTGGCTTTGCGGCGGGGACAGAGTATTTGGTTTGAATTGGGTGAGTTCGCACTCATTTCTCTCCCGTTCTTTCGTGTTGGTGCGCAGAATTTTGCGGGGGAGGGGTGTTGGTGCCCCGACGCGCTTCTTTTGAGGGGTCGGGGAAGGTGCGCAGCGCGCACGGACATGTGTGGGTCCGCCCGGCGCGCAGCGTCCCACACCGTCGGGAACGTCTTTCACCCTACGTCGGGTCGCAAAGTCTGTACTGCATAGCAGGCGCAGTCGGGCGCGTTTGATTCGTAGGAGGCTGCGCGCATGTCGGTGGATGCACACTTTGGGAATTTGGATTTCGCGGGGGCGCGCGATGCGCGTGTTGTGGTGTGCGTGTGTCATGCATCGCTGGCGTGTGCATCTGACGTCGCGGCAGGGTTTGTGTGCGTTCTTCGTTTTCAGACCCGACGCGACGCGCTCGCCCTTCTTTCTCACAAAAACTCCTGCTCATTTCCTTTTACCCTTCTCTTCCCAATTCCGCGCCACTCGTTCCCTTGCTGTTTTATTTATTTCATTTGATTCGTGCTCCTATCTCGTGCTTGCTAACCACTCCCCGCACAGTGGCGCCTCTACCACTTCCACCAGCAGGACCTGGGCCACCGACGATCGTCCTGTTCGTCCTATTCGGCGCAGATCCACAGGATGGCTGGAACGCGAGTTTGTGGTCGGGCTTCAAGATCCACGCGATGGAGCGTGAATTTTTGGTGCCGTGTCATTATTGTGCGTCCTTTTTTCTCTCTGTCCTTTTTGTTTCCTCGGTGGAGATGACAGGGGAAGCGATGGCGACGGCGTCTGCGGGAAGCAGGAAGGGGACGCCGCTGGCGTCGGCGTTTGCGTATCCTACGGCCAAGGGTCTGGCGACTGTGTGCGCCGTCGCGATGCCGAGAGCGCCTTGCCTCGTATCTTCGCGATGTCGGCGTGCGCGTGAGGGCGTACTGCGACGCGGTTACTCGAATGCCGCTGCCATCATGTCCCACTCCTCCGTTTTCTTCTCCCAAACAACTAACTGACACTTCTTGTTTCCCAGTAGAGCATCTTTTGCCCAAAAAATCTGCCAAGATCGCCTCCTCCGATTCGTCGATGTGGGTGCGCGCGTGGGCTGCGGGCTCAGAGGTGGGTGCTTTCATTTTATATCATCTTTACGGGTTTTTTTTTGCAGATTTGTGGGCGGGGTGGGGAACGCTGGGAGCACGTGCGTGGAGAGGAGAGGATCGAAGTGCGTGGTGCGTCGTGCGGGGGCGATGTGTGGATGAGGGAGGATTCCTCGGGACACGCACGCCGCATGTGTGGACGCCCCTTGACTTTGCCGCGTCGCGCCGTCTCCGGACGCGTTTTCGACGCGTTTTCCTGCTGCAGGCGTTTCCCGTGGCACTCAACGTACCCACCGCCCTCGATTCGACGCGTCGACTGGCCGGTTTTCGTTCTGTACTTCGTTTTCAGATCGTGTGGCTGTGCCCATAGCGGTGTCGATTTTTCTTCTTCTTTTTATCGCGGACGTCCCTGGCGCGTCGCGCCATTCTTCTTTCCTTCTTTCATACTGTTCTATCATCTTGAATGATCCCTGACCCTTCCCCTTTTCTAGACAAGGCCATCGCGACGGACGACTCCACGCACACGCACACCCTATCTACGACGGCGAGTCCGCCCATTCGATCGTAGCAACGGGCACAACCACCCGACAGCGAGAATAAGAGCAACACCAGCGGGGGGAACAGGAACGGGGGGGGGGAGCAGAGGGAGAGGCTGAGCAACCCGATGCGGAGCGCGGTGAAGAGGGAGGAGGGAGGTGGGAGGTGTGGATGGGAATGACGGTCGACAGGCAGGCGGCTTCAGCTTTGCTGCACGCAGCGCACACTCCCAGGCGGAGTACGAGTACGGCTCTCGTACAAGGTCAGCGGTCGGAGCAGGAAGGAGTGCGAGAGGGAGCGGCAGGAAAGGAAGAGGAAGCCAGCGGCGGCAAGGTACAAGGGCTCGGGGCTGTGCCACCTGCCTGCGCATGCGTAGTGCGAGTACTCGCGGCGGCGCATGCGGCGAGCAGGTATCCGACGCAGCAGCAGCAGCAGGAACGCGCGTTACACGCACACCGGCGACGCTGGTGATCCCGTGCTTTTTCGTCTGGCTCTACGAAGTCGGCGTCCACCCCGCTCCACCTCATCGCCCGACTCCACATCGTCCAAGAATGTGAACGGCAGCTCGTATTCTACCACCACCACCGCCCTCACCCGCCTCGGCATCGTACTCATCCACCAGCAGCTCCCCATCGTCGAGAGCGTCCGGCGCGGGACTGCCTGGGTATCCGAGCGTAAGCGGAGATGACTGCGCAGAGCGCGCGAGTCCATCGCACAACTCGCATTCGCACCGACGAGCGCCGCGCGTTCCGCAGCGCCAACCCGGAGGTCTCCGTTAACAGGGAAGTGGGAGCAGAGCTGTGGTGAGAATGCAGTGATTCGGTGTGATGTTGCTCTCGAACTCGAGCGGGTGAGTGGACTCGCCGCGGGAATTAGGGCGCGCCAGCATCCTGCGACCTACGCTGAGCCATCTTCTTCCACCACGTCACCGTTGTTGGCGATGTCCAGTACGAGTGGACAAAGCACGATCGGCACGAGCCCGACGAGCACGTTCACACCGTACGCGGAGCGGGAGCGGGAGCGAGAACGGGAGCAGGAGGGGGAGGAGCGAGAGCGAGAGAAGGGGGAGCGGGAGGATGGGGAGCGGGCGCAGGGAGCAGGCGGAACATCAGGAAAAAAAGGCTTGACTACGTAGCACTCCATAGCTCGAGTAACCGCCGTAGACGTCGTAGACAAGTCCCGGTATTGTAGCTCCCCGTAGCCGCGTGCCAAGATCTGATAGCCGCTCGTAGTCATCACTACGATCTCTGTAGCTGTGCCGTAGCACTCAATAGCCAAGGCAGTAAGCTCATGTAGCCACCTGTAGCCGCCCGTAGTGCACAATAGCTCTTGGTTGCTCACAATATCCAACAATAAAAGATGGAAAAAAGCGGATTTATTTGACCACACATATTACAGCGATCTCAAGGCGTGGTATGGAATCAGAACACGGTACGGTAGAGTGGCAGGATGGGGGTGATGCACTATTGACGAGATAAGCTAGACAAAGAAGACACACAAGGGTTGAGTCGGGTGCATAGAGATGACCCGAGGAAGCGACGAATATACTAGGAAGGAAGCTTGGAGGAGTAGACAGATTAAGGAGATTTGAAGAATTTGAAGCACTTAGATGTGACTTGAGATCTTGCGTGCAGGCCCAGCTTGATTAGACCATTGGAGGCCCAAGAGTACAAAGTCTTGGCACATTACATGGCGATATTGCACAGGATTGAGGAATTCCGAAACGTTGCACAGAGTTGTCGCGTCGTGAACAGCGGGCGAAAAAGTTGGCTAGAGGCTCGGAGTCAAGGATGTGGGTACATTGGAGTTGCACAGGTGGGTAGTTGATGTGGATTGCAAAGGGGCGCGGGGGCGGGGGCGGTGGATGCAAAGGAATGGCGCGCGAATACACAATTCTGCGGTAGACTTGGATCTGCGATGTTGTAGCAGCGAGTTTGATGTCGATGACGATGAGTGCGAGCGGATGGACGTTGACGGGCAACTGGCAGGGTGTGATTGATGTAAGTGAGTGGGGCGGTAAGGCGGTGAGAATGCCGTGGTGGGTCGATGCGCCGGATTGAGGCGTGAGGTTGAAGTATTTGCGGGCGGGAACAGTATCCGGATGGAGGAAAGGCGCAAAAGGGCTCCGGGAGAGGCTGGGAGAGGAGGGCGAGATGAGGGAAAGGAAGAAAGGGCGACCAACACTTGTTTGGCGCACAAACAATCACGCAATGTGCACGTGCGAGCGCCAAGCAAACGGACTTGGTGTTTTTCCGCGTTCTGCGGGATCAAATGGCCTTGCCAAAAACCGTGCTGCGTCCTTGGTGGGATGAATTGTCAACGGTATCAAGAGTGTGGACGACTGTGGGCAGCAGAAAAAAAAAAACTCGATACTCAGCGCTACTGATTCCCGGCTCGCGGCTATCAAGTGCTACAGATCATTGGCCAGGGGCTACGGATCATTGGCCCGAGACTACGAGGGCTACGGGAACTACGAGAGGCAACGAGGCAAGAGTGACCGGCTACGGGGTCTACCGGTACTACAGAAACTTAGCACAGAGCAACGTAGCAAAACCTTTTTTCCTGATGAACCGCCGGCGCGCTTGCCGTCGTACGTGAATGTCGGGCACGCCGCAGCGCGATGGGGACGACGCCGTCGCTGCTGTGAGTGCGCGGTCTTCGTCTTCAACTATAGGAGTGAGACGGAGGTAAGGGCGGTATGCGTACGTCCCACCGCCGCCGCCCACGGGCGGCGCAGTACTCGCCGAAATACGCTTGCAGATCACCGCCGCGTCCGCGTCCGCACTAGCAGCATGGGCAGCACAGGCAGACGCACCATCGTCTTCGCCGTCTCGTGATCATGCGTACCAGCACCAGCATGCACGCGTCGCCGTCGGACAATATCCGCGCGGGAGGACTCCCCCACCCCCTTCCTCTTCTGCTTGGTCTTCGACGAGCACGGCGACGACGGCGACTTTTAGTGATGGTGGGTATGCGAACACCCAGTACATACATCGCATCCGCAGCGGCTGACCCTGACGG
Source organism: Mycena metata (assembly GCA_029378385.1). Lineage (NCBI taxonomy): Eukaryota > Fungi > Basidiomycota > Agaricomycetes > Agaricales > Mycenaceae > Mycena > Mycena metata. The sequence continues at coordinate 317,683 of JARKIB010000127.1, forward strand.
CGTGATGTTACGTGAACGAGGTGGGGGCGGCGGCGGCATAGTTGCGCAGCAGCTGGAGGCGGGTTTTATTCTACTTTTACACCCTCATGTCCTCGCCGCCCGTGCCGTCGGTCTCGTCGGCGGCGTCTTATTCACACGTGGCAGAATGGACACACTAGGTCTTAGGTAGCTACCGCTATCGAAGTAGCATATCCCACAGTAGTGGCTCCTCGTCGCATTAATATTTAATGAAGATTTATTGTGTCAACTGGCTGTCAATCACCGAAGCGCCACAGTCTGAGTGCCGCGCGCGAACAATGCGGCTTCCTGTCAACTATTTAAAGTGAGCTCACACGTGTCTCGCTTCCTCTTCCTCGAGTCCATCCTTTGTGCCACAAAGCCCAAGTCTACTGTAGCAATCTCTATCCTCTGTGGGTGGTTCCGTTTTAGACTCTTTGGTGTTGCTTGACATGTATCCTCAATAGTTAGAATGAACATGTCTCTCCTACCCCCGGCATTCCACCTGACCATGCACGGTGCGAGATAAATTGATTATCATGTCAACATCAGTGCTTATTTGACCTAGGAGGCACAGGAGGCGGCGGCGGACAAGGTGGTGGACAAGGTGGTCCTGGAGGCGTTGGCCAGGGTCCCATTTTAAACCTCAATTATAATAACAAGGATGAAGAACACCAAGAAATCATCAACTGGCTCTCACCTATCAATTTCTTCCTACGACATGCAGCGATCTCAGAGATGCGGGAGAAAGGGACTGGTGAATGGCTGCTTAAACATCCTCTCTTCAAAAAATGGGAATCTGGTCTGGGAAACACTCTTTGGTGCCATGGCATTCGTATGTGATTCATCATTCTTATAGCTTCCACAATAACCAACCTCGCTTTTAGCCGGTGCTGGGAAAACTGTACTTGCGTGGGTTTCTTCCCGACATTGGGTGGGGGCTAATAATCATAAAAATTTAGATCAATGGTCGTGAATTATCTTGGCACCCAATCCAAACACAGAAATACTGGTGTTGCTTGCATCTATCTAAACCACAAGGAAGTCGACGACCAAACACCATCTAGGCTTCTCGCAGGTCTCTGGAGGCAGCTTATACTTGATAAAGATATTGGCTCTATTGCAGAAGAGTTATACAAGCAGCACCGAGGAAAAGGCACTGCACCGTCCCTGGAAGAAGTTGTCAATGTGCTCAACTCTAGCTTAGAGGAGTTTTCACAGGTGTTCATCATTGTTGATGCCATGGATGAATATCCCGATTTTCAACAGAAAGTTCTACTCAAACAACTGGCAGCACTTGGAACCAATGTGAACTTGATGATAACTTCACGGCCAAATATCTCTGCAGATTCTTCCTTCTTTCCCAATTTCGAAATACTAGATATCCAAGCTGCAGCGGGAGATATTCGAGCATATATCAATGCACAGATCGAATCCTCTCCATACTTGCCCAAGCATATTCAGAGAAAGCCAGAGTTACGAGAGGAAATTCTGACAAGAGTCATTGATACTGCAGATGGGATGTGAGTAGTGACAATTTATGGTTGGAACACAACTGAAACTAACCAACCAGGTTTCTTCTTGCCAAGCTCTATATTCAGTTCCTCAGCACAAAGAACACAATCGGGCATGTTCGAGAAGCATTGAAAGAACCACCCAAGGATCTGTATGACAGCTATGATATTGCAATGCAGCAAATTGAAGCACATAACAAGGATGACAGAAAGACAGCTCACTCCACCCTGATTTGGGTTGCCAATGCAAAACGGTTGTTGACAGTCTCTGAATTAACAACAGCTCTAGCCATCAGGCCTGGTTCACGGAGTCTTGATGAGGACTATCTCCTGGACATTAAGACTGTTCTTGCTGTCTGTGCTGGACTTGTTATTGTGGACAAGGAGTCATCTACGGTCCGACTTGTCCACTACACCACACAGCAATATTTGGAGAAAATCCAGACTGAGAAATTTCCAGATGCACAAACAGAGATAACACACACTCTGCTCACGTTCCTCAACTTTGATGGATACCCAGATTCAGCCTGGAAGTTGGAGAATTTACCGCCTCTGGCTGAGTATTCACAATATTGCCTTGCCCATGCTGCTGGACAGCCTGAAATTCAGCTAAGAGAAATTCTTCTCAAGTTTCTTGGTCGGGCTTTTCAATGGATGAATACAATGAGTGGGGGTTATCACCTGCAGAGAGCATGGCATTTCATTCCATGGAATTATTCATATCGTCCACCGCAACCTTCAAGATTGTGGATTGCAGCAGCCGCAAACCTGGTAGAAACTACAAAGTTTTTGTTGGAGGATGCACCTTTGCCGTCAGATTTAAAGAACCCAGAGATCATTGTGGCATCATACTATGGCCATAAAGAAATCGTCAGCATCCTTCTTCAAAAGGGTACCAACATTGATGCACCAGGGGGACAGCATGGGGGCGCATTGCAGGCTGCTGCTGCTGGAGGCCACACAGAGATTGTTCACATGCTTCTCAAAAAGGGTGCTGATGTCAATGCAGCAGGGGGAGCTTATTCAAGCCCATTGCAGGCTGCCGCAGCTGAAGGCCACACTGAGATTGTCAGCATACTGCTTGAAAATGGTGCCAATGTCAATGCAGCTGGAGGATATCATGGGAGCTTATTGCAGGCTGCTGCTGCTGAAGGTCACACTGAGATTGTCAGGATACTGCTTGAAAATGGTGCCAATGTCAATGCAGTGGGGGGATGGTCCTTGCAGGCTGCTGCTGCTTATGGCTATACCAAGATTGTTGGCATCCTTCTCAAAAAGGGTGCTGATGTCAATGCAGCAGGCGGAGAATATGGGAGCCCATTACAGGCTGCTGCCACTAGAGGTCACATTGAGATTGTTGGTATCCTTCTTGAAAAGGGTGCTGATGCCAATGCAGCAGGGTGGGGATATGAGAGTGCATTGCAGGCTGCTGCTTATAAAGGCCATACTGAGATTGTCAGCATCCTTCTTAGAATGGGTGCTGATGTCAACATAGTGGGGGGAGACTATGGAAGTGCATTGCAGGCTGCTGCTGCTGAAGGCCACACTGAGATTGTCAACATCCTTCTTGAAAATGGTGCCAATGTCAATGCAGTAGGAGGATGGTATGAGAACTCCTTGCAGGCTGCTGCTGCTTGTGGCCACACCAAGATTGTTGGTATCCTCCTCAAAAAGGGTGCTGATGTCAATGCAGCAGGGGGAGAATATGGGAGCGCATTACAGGCTGCTATTGCCAAAGGCCACAGACAAATTGTTGACATGCTCCTTGAAAAAGGTACTCAGCTTCCAGTCTCAGTGGACCATGCACAATAGTAAGTGTTAGACTAATTAGGAATTACTATAGTGCCCTCATATCCCCCTCTATTAGATGTTGAATATTCAACCTTCGAACTGTAGTTGGATTTCCGTGAGCTCATGTTCTGATTGGGCTCTGTTTGAATGAATATGTTTATTGTCCAGTTGTTGTGCCTTACCTGCAGTGAAGAGAATACTAAAACAATCATTATTGCCATTGACAGACTCTATAAGGAAAAGTTTGAATCCTCCTTGCAGCATTATCTGGATGTGTCTAGCCTTCGTTTTACTGCCATTCATTTCAATAGGGACAGTCACAGGAGACAAGATTCTTGCAACAATTAAAGGCCGATTCAGACACAATGCTGGAATTAAAAAAGGCCCAAAATAACGCTGAATCGTGGGATAATTGTCACCAATTCTGACCGCCCCGACTCGATCACGACTCTGTGGTGATTCTGACCGATAATTAATTATTGGTTCTTTGAATATTGCCGGTGCTGAATGGAAATTCACTTCATAGTAATAATTGCCTGAAGCTCAACATGGTATGCTTACCGGTGTTACAATTGGTGGTTGAAAGCCAGTGTACTAACACCCATATTCTCGACCATAATACCAGAAGTAAGTTGCAAAGGAGGGCAGAACTCAATTCACAATCCAGGGCTTAGAAGGGTTACAAAAGTTTGAGGTCAATTTGACAAAGTGAAGGGGTTGTGAATCGTGAATCACCGATAAATCACCTCCAGAGGCGATTCACCGATTCAACGTGATTTACAACTTACGGTGATTCTCCCACGCTTTTTTAATTCTTGAATCACTCGTGAATCGTTAAGTATCCAGAATCAGAGGTTAATCGGCTACTCTGACTGCCCCTAATAATACACACTGTTTCAATTCAGCCATTCATTAGATTTCACCTGAAGTTGAACCAAAGGTAATACCAGGCATCGAGATTTTCACACTTTGCATGTGAGCTCGTGTGGGCTATCATACATGCACATATGGGCACGTACAAGATATCAAACTCCGTACATGTGCGTGATCATGCCTAGTGAAAAATCAGTGTTGGTGGATACACTCAGAAAGAGGTAAATATGAATAAGCAAGGGAAATTGAAGGGGAATATTTAGAAATCTTGATGCGGTCGCATGCAATCAAAATTTTGCTTATGCCGTCTTCATTTCTGTTTGTATAGATTGAAATAGATTAAATTGTGCTTGCACTTCCTGCCATCCACAACGGGCAGCTTACAGCCATCCCGACATACGCAGCATGTCTGGCCGGGACAGCTCTCCTCCCGGGAAGGTTTGGTGCACCTGCTGAAAGAAATGTGGAGGTCCAGCCTGTGGCGTCCTCACATGTGGCATCCTCAACAAGATTATTACATCGGAGGCAAGACACAGATGGCGGCCTCCAACATGTTCTCTGCTTTCCTTCAAACTGCCTCGGCTGGAAGTAGTATTTAACAACCAAACACAGATCAATCCCACCCACCAAAGCGGTCTGCCTTGGAGCAGGTATCTGGCACTCAGAAAAGGTAACATGAAGGTCCCAAGGTTGGTACATTACAAATTTAATTAAGTCTTGCACTCAGTTTATTTCTTCAAAGGCCCTGCGGAACGTCCGTGGGATCATGAAGGTCCTGAGGTTGGTATATTACAAATTTAATCAAGTCTTGCACTCAGTTTATTTCTTCAAGGGCCCTGCGGAATGTTGAAACGGTGACTATGGGGCTAGTCGTGAAATGCTAATGCAAATATGAACTAGAGATGAACTCTAAATCCACACTACACATACACTACATATATACACATATACACATATACATATATATATACACACATACACACATACATATATATATATACATACTAATAGTCCTCGTTGAGTTCGGGCGGTTCCAACTAAAGTATATAGTTGTTGCAATCCGACTCGTTCGAAAGGTAACTGTTATTCTTATTTGCTATCAATTGACAAGTTCAAGACCGTCTCAGCTGCTGTCGCAGATCTGAAGTCAAGAAGATGTGAGGGACGTTGACTAGACTCGATATACACTCCAAACAATGTTCGGAGGGCTTGGGGTTTAATGCTTTCTTTCGTTGCACCGTTCACGATACACTTTGCGAGATATTGTTCAGACTAAGTCCAAACACTCGATAACTGGCTGATCTCTGACACTCGTTGTGACTTATTCGTTTAGGCAACCTTGCGACTCGATTCTTTGCGACGTTTAGGTAACCCTTGCGAACAAATGTGACGATATAGATATCAACCAACACCAAAATATATTGCGAATGGAATAACAACAGGAACGCTAAAGCTCCAAGTGGTATGCTGAGGGGAAGCCACTCTTCACGGACGCCAAAAGAATGTGATTGTTATGACTAGCGAGACAGAGGGGGATCCACTGGCCTTACACCAGGTAACTCATCTCTTTTATACATGGTTCAAACTGTACACTAATCAGTAACTCGTAACTCGAGAATCTTACGCATCGTATCTATTAATACAACATGGGACGGCCCAGTAATAAATAAGCAAGCCGAGTCCGGGTATGTTGCTGCGGGCAGGGTGTAGCCTTACCCGTTATAGTAAATTTATATGCTGCACCGCCTCCACCTGCGTAGGCAAGGGTTTTGATGTAGCTCGGCCACTGACTTAGCCGTCTAATTGTGACTCCTTTGTCCTTTTCTCGCCTCTTGGCGCAGCAATTCATTAGGCGAGCTTTACCGAGACCTTTGTCAACATCTGAAGGTTTCGTCTAGGCCCTGAGTCCTCAACTCTGACTCCGTCTGACTTTGGTTCGGGTTGTTCCGCTGCTGCAGTGATGTCCGAGTCCCGACACTTGATCCGTGAACAATGACACTTGCTGAGAGTTGTCTTTTTTTGGCACACTGAGCGAGTGCTGAGGTATTCGAGAATACTCCTGCGCACCCTCAGGTGCTTAACATAATGGTAGTAGCACTCTGGATGGATCCCTCCTCTATTGTCCTTTGATTGGGGTTGTGCCGATGGCTCCAAACTTAATTTAAGTTGGTTGAACCACCGTTTGAGGCAAATACCTTTGCTACCGTGAGCTCTGACCCTTGCCGGAATCATTACTAGTTGCAAGTGCAAGCATTCTCCCACACAATAGACCCGTAGCTAGCGACCCAGGACTGGTCCCAGCTCTCGTATGAAATGTATTAAGCCCAGCAGTAATATTACTACTCCGTTGGAAGTGATGGTCTGTCTTAGAAATTGGTAAATTTCACGGGTAGCCACTTTCCAGGCTTATCAACGTCCATGGGATCTACGACTCCAAGAGCCACAGCATACACCTCCCCTGGATCTCCTCTGGCTCCCCCCGGGTCACCTCTGGCTCCCCCCGAGTCTCCGCCGTCTCCACCACGAGTTGATGGCAATCCAGGATGTTTAAATGACGGGGATTCCGACTCAGAACCCCCTCTCCAACTCTGTCCATCAATCACAACAAATGCAGCTGACCCGCCACAGACTTCCGCAATTGAGGACATTAGCATTGTTCTCAAATTTATTGAGGCTCTTAGAAGTGCCACATTGGACAGTATGGAAGAACCACTGGATGCTGACCTCCTCCACCAAATCCATAATCCCTTTACCAAGACACTTGTGGTCGAGGATCCCGATGATTGACTCTCTATTAATATTTTCCTGGCAATTGGGAATACATCAGAGGCCTCTTATAACTCCGTGCGGAAGCCATTCTGCGGAGAAACCCGAATCCAAAATGCTTACACATTACAAAGTTAAACATTTCGTTGCACAGCCCACCGGGGTTGTCACGATTCGATTACAATCTTATCATTCTAATGCTATCTGAGACTGTTGCCAAACAGGAGCACACAGATAAGATAACAGCGGACGAGACCCCTAAGTCAGAGCCAGAACAGGAAGAGACACCCGAGTCCAAGCCTACACCCGAACAGGGATACAGCTTGAGTATGGAACTAGTCGAGTTTGAAGACCTGAACTGCGACGACGAGATCTTTGGCACCCCTGAAGATCAACAGGAACAGACCTTCAGCATCCCCGAAGATCAAGACGAACAAACCTTCAGCCAAGAGTCAGCCGAAGGCGACAACTCCGAAGTCTCGGAAGAGGAGATGCTGGAGCCTGAGTCAAGCCTCAAGAGCCGAAGCCAAGCCCAGCTACAGGAATGGCTTAACGCTCTTGAGCAGATCACGTTCGGCAGCCAAGCCGGAGACATAGAAGCTGGCAACCTGCTAAGGCAGAGGCTGGCCGAACTCGAGCAGAAGGTTCTCCAGGAAGAAGCCAAAGAGAACCAAGCTGCCAACCAAGGGATCATAGAAGATATAGATCCTAAGGTCGAGGATCTCGTAGACGCCCAGAATGATAAGGGTGATAACGAGATAACAGAACAGGCACAGGTCAAAGTGCTGAGGTGCCCACAAGCACCTAGGATAGTGGAAGCGCCCAGGTGCCTAAACTATATTATGCTACTGGAAGAAGTCCCTCGGGCAGAACCGGTTAAAGGCAAGAACCGGAAGGAGATAGACAATCTCTTCCGAAGGCTATTAGAAGAAGACGGTGAAGAAGATGACGAGACGGAGGAAGAAGCTGAAGCACGGCTCATTGCGGAGAACAACGTGTGATGGGAAAGGTGCTTAGAGTACCAAAGGAAGTACTGCAAGGAATACGGCAGTAGCGGCAGCGACGATGATGAGCCCGAGTCGCCGCAGGACTTCCGAGGGAATATGACGTATGAGGACGACCCCTCAGACAACGAAGAGTTCTACGACAACAGGAACTCAATATGGGAATAGAAGATATCCCTATTAGGACATGGCGCCACCATTGTAGATCAAACGGGAAACCCAGTCTCGCACGACACATATTGTCCACTCGGGACAATCCGCCGTGACTGTCACACGTGGCGCTCCGGGAGCGCTTCACCAGAAGACATGGCGGGACACAGAAGGCCGACCACTGACATTGCCGCTCGACAGCTGTCGCCTGCCATACAACATACACACCGATCATGGGAATGCAAGAAGCCACCGATCGAAGAAGCACCAAAGACACATGGTGTTAATAAAAGACCTTGATCGAGGGACTGATCAACGAAGAACCCGCACCCACATGGCAAGACACACGCCAAGGTGCATACAGGTTATTATAGGCTCACAGACAAAGCCTCGGACGAAGGATCAGTGGAGACAACAGGAGAACTCCCAGCATACAGAAGTAAAGGTGTATGCCAATCTATGAAGACGGGCTGGACGCTGGGAGCTGCAGTATATATATATTGAATGACGCATGCTACACGCTGCGTGTAGCATGCTTAAAGGTATTGCTCACAGGAATACACGAGGCTATGAACAATTGCCACGCAGTCGCTACCATATTTAGTAGTTAGTAGTTCACACCTAGACAGTATAAGTATGACTAGTTAGTAGAGTATTCTGTACCCTCCCTAGTCATTTATTCAATCATCCTTACGGAGTTCTTGCTCAGTACATCTCACCCCCCAATCCGCTATCTGAGTATAGTTGGACGAGAGAAGATAGCAGGGCTTTGTCTGTGACAGGGGTCGTTGCACTGAAGCGTGATATGTGCATAAACACCTGCATGGCCTACACGGTGAAATGGGCAAGATGCGCTGACAGTGAATTGAGGCTAGCTAAGCTAAAATGTGGGCTAGCTTGAACACTAACACACCACACCTAAAACCTAACACACCACACCAATCCCCTTATGATTATAACACTAAGACTAGCATGTCTTCCTAGTGAGTTCGGGTCCCGAGTCGTAGTATGCAACTGCTGGTCTGATTCCCGAGTGCGCTAGCGATGATTTATGGCCTCAACTATCCCAACAAAACACTCCAATCTCTGAGCTAGCTCAACCTATTGACCGAAACAAGTCTTCCCAAGGGATTGGGATGAACGGGTTGGGGTAAAAAGGGTTTTTACTAGGCGGACATTGATTGCTACGTTGTCCTAGGCGAGGTGATAAAGTGTCTTCTGAAAACTTCCAGTTACGGACTATGCTGTGCCAGCTATTCTCTCCTCTATGACAATCCCAGATCAACAGATATTTGGGTGCTGACTTAGAACCTTGAATCTAAGCTCGTTTCCTTAACACTTGGGCTTATAATGGACCTAGAGGGTTCACTCAAACTTCGCTAATCGGCCAATAAATCGACCAAGGAGTTCTACCAAAGTGCTGTGCTGGTCGTGGTCCGTTTTACGGGAGGCGTTTCCTAGTCACCCAATGCGTAGCCCTTGCGAAGTCCACCACGAAGTCAACGACAACTCTCAAATGTTCTCTTTGTGCGCTCGGTCCCGATTTATACATGGAGGTCGTCACCGCTCACAAGCTCCCAACACAAGTCTTTGCTGATCAGTTCACACAGTTACTTGTGGATTCCAACAACACTGATTCAATTTCTATAGACTTTACAAATGAAGAAGATATTTTATCTCCGCTAGCTAGGCCTGAGCACACCCTTATCATCGCAACGATGAGCAGGGCGTGAACTGGTCTTTCAGCGGTATTTACATGGTCCTTTTATACTAGTTGAGAGAAAGTGATAAGGTAAAGTAAAATGAGTAAAAAGAGTCCAAATCTGGTCCGTGCAGCTCCCCTACGGCGAGCTAGCCGGCGCTATCGTGTGCTAGGCTTGCCAGACAGTCAGCTAGCTGACCATCTCGGGGGCCTAGGCTGGGTATATTGCCAATTCCGTACAGCTTTACAGCTCCCGGACTCTCTGTATTTGCAAAACGACTCGGAAAAACCATTCCCACCATCGCCTGCTCACCAATCTCCGTCCCTGCACGGCCTGAACATCTCATCGTTCAGTCATTGCGCCATCTCATCCAACATTCATCTCTTGGAGTTTGTTTGTCGCAGCTAGCTGCCTCCAAATGCGTCGCGTCGATCACCTGATCGGTCCCTCGGCATATCCTTATGCTGACAGCTTCTCCTAGCCATCGCTATCGCAAGCTAGCCCGATAAACCCGAAGCTAGCACCAAGTTATTTATGGAACCGTGGCCCCTAGCTCAGTGCTATCCCACTAGTAGCGTATTAGCCACTCGTATGTTTCTCCTCTTTACGCTAGCTGGTAACTCTCGTTATCCTGTGCTCTCTGGAAGTCGTCTATTGGTACGCTAGCCCACACTATGAGGTACTAGACCCTAGTAACCCTCCTTAATGTGTATACTCCCCTAGTGTAACACTTATTCACACACCTAACACTAAGTTTGTACTATGGTCAGCAGCCGGAGCTCACTCTGACCCTCCTTGGTATCACCCAACAGAGTCCCAATAGGCCTATTGTACCTATTAGAAAGCTAGCTTGTTACAACTTGAAGTCTAGTATGCCTTGCATTTAACTAGCGCTAAAAATCGCAGAATGCAGCTAGATGTTGGTACATTGTTTTTGCGCCGTTTCATCTCCTCTTTACTAAATCTCAACTGTCCCCGGTTGTGGTCCGTACGAGTGTACTTTCCAATTTAGCAGCTGCTGAAATGATATCTTTCAAGCAATATTTAAATATTTTCTTGGTCCTTATTGCTTTCCCATGTATAGTGATTTTTAGACGTGTTCAATTTTCAACTTTTTATCCACCTTTCACACATTCAAACTTAGCTTCCCTTACTAGGAAAGACCCACGCTAGCGCCCACAATGATGCCTTCTGCTCCCGAGAAGCTTGATCACTGCCTTTTCAGGAAGTCGATCAAATGCACCATAGCTAGCCGCGTATCTTATTCTCAGACACCTCCTCTTGTGTCCCTAGCCCCTTGCGTGTCTTGGTTAGGCCTGGCTAGCGTTGAAACGGCGCAACACCAATGTACCGACATCTAGCTGCATTTTGCGATTTTTAGCGCTAGTTAAATGCAAGGCATACTAGGCTTCGAGTTGTAACAAGCTAGCTTTCTAATAGGTGCAATATTCCTATTGGGACTCTGTTTGGTGATATAAAGGAGGGTCAGAGTGAGCTCCGGCTGCTGACCGTAGTACAAACTTAGTGCTAGGCGCGTGAACAAGCGTTACACTAGGGGAGTATACACATTAAGGGGGACTACTATGGTCTAGTACCTCGTAGTGTGGGCTAGCGCGCCAATAGACGACTTCCAGAGAGCACAGGATAACGAGAGTTACCAGCTAGCGTAAAGATGAGAGACATACGAATAGCTAGTGTGCAGCTAGCGGGATAGCACTGAGCTAGGGGCCATGTTCCATAAATAACTTGGCGCTAGCTTCGGGTTTATCGGGCTAGCTGGCGATAGCGACGGCTAGGAGAAACTGTCGGCACGAGCATATGCCGAGTGATAGATCAGGTGATCGACGCGACGCGTTTGAAGGCAGCTAGCTGCACCAAACAAACTCAAAGAGATGTATTTATGAAGAGATGGTACGAAGACTGAACGGCTAGATGTTCAGTCCGTGCGGAGACGGAGATTGGGAGAGGATTAGTGAGCAGATGATGGCGGGAATGGTATTTCCGAGTCGTTTTGCAAATACAGAGAGTCCGGGAGCTGTAAAGCTGTACGGAATTGGCAATATACCCAGCCTAGGCCCCCAAGATGGTCAGCTAGCTGACTGTCTGGCAAGCCTAGCGCACGATAGCACCGGCTAGCTCGCCGTAGCGGAGCTGCACGGACCAGTTTTTACTCATTTCACTTTACCTCATCTCTTTCTCTCAACTAGTATAAAAAGGACATGTAAATACCGCTGAAGACCAGTTCATGCCCCGCTCATCGTTACGACGATAAGGGTGTGCTCAGGCCTAGCTAGCGGAGATAAAGTATCTTCTTCGTTTGTAAAGTCTATAGAAATCGAATCAGTGTTGTTGGATCCACAAGTAACTGTGTGAACCGATAAGCAAGGGCTCGCGTTGGGAGCTTGTGAGCGGCGACGACCTCCACGTATAAACCAGGACCGAGCGCACAAAGAGAACGTTTGAGAGTTGCCGTTGACTTCGTGGTGGACTTCGCAAGGGCTACGCATTGGGTGACTAGGAAACGCCTCCCGTAAAACGGACCACGACCAGCACAGCACTTTGGTAGAACTCCTTGGTCGATTCATTGGCCGATTAACGGAGCTTGAGTGAACCCTCTAGGTCCATTATAAGCCCAAGTGTTAAGGAAAAGAACTTAGATTCAAGGTTCTAAGTCGGCACCCAAATATCTGTTGATCTGGGATCGTCATAGAGAAGAGAATAGCTGGCGCAGCATAGTCCGTAACTGGAAGTTTTCAGAAGACGCTTTATCACCTCGCCTAGGACGACGTATTAAACCACGTCCGCCTAGTTAAAACCCTTTTTACCCCAACCCGTTCATCCCATCCCTTGGGAAGACTTGTTTCGGTCAAACGGTTGAGCTAGCTCAGAGTTGGAGTTGTTTGTTGGGATAGTTGAGACCATAAATCATTGCTCGTGCACTCGGGAATCAAGCCAGCAGTCGCATACTACGGCTCGGAACCCGAACTCACTAGGAAGACGCGCTAGTCTTAGTGTTATAATCATAAGGGGATTGGTGTGTTGTGTTAGGTTTTAGGTGTGGTGTGTTAGTGTTCCAGCTAGCCCGCATCTTTAGCTTAGCTAGCCCCAATTCACTGTTAGCGCATCTTGCCCATTTCATCTGGAGCCCACCGCGAGGGTTCAGTTTGATTTCGAGTGCAATAGAGATTGTTTTGGTGGTTCAATTTTGAACAAAAACAAGTCAGCTTTTTGAAAGCGTGACCAAGAGAAACGAGTGTCACAAGGGAAACCCCTCCCGAGTTACATCGGAAGGATTTTTGCTTGCAGACTTGAACAATCTGCAAGTTGGAAGGAGTTGGAGAGAGAGCATCCTCAAGGTCACTTCGAGTCGAGCTCTTGAACCTATTCCAACCAAATGGGCATCAACCATTGAGTGAAGGCTTATCACCATCATTGAATTGGTTCTGAAGTTGCTAGTGTGTTAAATACGGAAGGCAAAATTCGTTGGACGCAGTTTACTGCTCAACTTGAAAACTTGCAATCCTGTAACACTTGAACTTTGGTTTCGAAGGTTCTGAATGTCCAAGCTGCACTTAACTGAGCAGTTGATCAAAGAACGTCTTCGAAACCGCCAGAAGGAAAACTGGATTGGTCCAGGGTCAGCATTTCGAACTTGCGGCCTTCGGCCTACACAAATCCTGGACATGTTCATCCAGTATAGCACTGTAGTGGCTGAGCTAGCCCTTCAGATGCGACTTGCACCGGTCACGGAATGTGCAAGCCCTGTAAAGGGAAATGTCAATCCGATAAATCAGTTGGTTCTACACTGGTTCCAGTCGAAGCTTCCTAAATATTGGGATGGAATGTTGAGTATAGTAATGATCAGGTTACTCTGGCCAGGAAAAACTCGCAATTCAGCTTAGATATTGTGGAAGGAGGTGGTGTTATGTCCGCTTCGAAAAATGAAGAGTGAATGAAGGGTCAGAACGATGAGGTTCATTAGCCGCAATTTTGTTGGCTAGCTTGAATCGGAATCTCTATGGCACTATATTCAAGGGATGAAGTGAATGCATTGAGACGAGTTCAGGATTGGTTCTGGTCGCATTTTTCCTTGTGAAAAGGGAGAAGTGTAATGGGACCTTGATTCTTGCTCACAGGAAGCTTGGTGAAGTTTCTGTTCAGGTATTCAAAGAAGAGACTGGTCGGACATTGGGAATTGGGCACGGTCAAAATACCAAGCACTAGCTCATGTCAAATCGAGGTTGATAGCGGGTTAAACAACAGAATTCAAAGTCAGACTACTAGGAACCTAAACTGGCTCAACCGCGGGCGGTTGAAGGATCAGTCAAGGGGAGGAATCTGAAAAGGAAACCACATACAAGGAAATGTCAATTGTCCTTGGGGGTTATACATTCTGTGGTTCGATTCGGTGAAACCTTGATAGCCAGTGAGAAGAAAAGTTGGGATTGGTTTATTAGTGGTTCAAATACTGAGCATAAGATGGGCGGCAAGGCCATTTGTGCATGCACGTTTTGGACTGCTAGCTCGAGGATAGTAGCTCGTTGAAGGCGGGAATGGGGTTCTCTGGCCGTTCTGAACCTGCACTGACTCAGCCGGGGACGGTTGAAGCTATAGTGAAGAGGAGGATGCGGAGAATCAAATCACATTCATAGAGACGTCAATTATCTGTGAAGGTTGAGCATTCTGCAGTTTCAACGATCAAAGACTCAAAGACCAGTCAGCAGCTCGTATTGAAAAGGGCCACAGCATGGGCAATGAAGATTGAGTGCAGTTTGAATCGGTTGAATCGGCAATGGCCGAAGCCTGGTTCATGCAGAACTCAAGCGGACAGTTGATTGAAATATGGGGCTACGTTTTCTGGCTAGCTTGATCTGGAACTGGCTCAACCGGGGACGGTTGGAGTTACAGTGAAGGGGAGAGGCCGAGAACAGCAGCTGAAGTGCGGAAATGCAATTATCAGGCCACGGTGAACTTGAACTAACTCAACCGGGGACGGTTGATAGGTTAGTGAAAGGGAGAGGTCTGGAAATACAGTGTTAGGCTCAGGGGAATGGAAACTATCCTTAAAGCCCAGCATCCTGTGGTTCAATTAGCAGAGAGTAGAAGAAGTGCTGTATATCAGCATGTAGAGCAAGCCTTGTGCACTGTTGAACAGGCATTATCCAAAGTCTGCTTTTCAGAAATCAAGTAACTAGCTGGTTGAATTACCCAAAGATAGGTGGGGCATGGAAGCGAACCGTTCGGGCAACTGTGAACCCAAACTGTCTCAACCGGGGACGGTTGAATGATCAGTGAAGGGGAGAAGTCTGGAAGCAAGGTCCTTGCAGCTAGGCCTGGACATAATCTTTGAAGGTTCAACTAGTGAGAATGCGGACACAGTAACCGAAGTGTGGTCATCTTACCATGTATTAAGTTATGTGTGCTTGCTAGAGAGCCCATTGCTCAAAGGCTAGCTTGAGTTAATTCCAAGCTAGAGTGGCAGGAGAAAGAGATGAAGTGGTTGCACTTCACGGATATTGCATAAAGACGGGTCAGATCATCGCATTCACAAGCAGGCTCAACCGGGGACGGTTAAATTGTTTAGTGAAGGGGAGAAGGCCGAGTTATAATCCATGTTAAAGCTGTAATATTCCGTGGGGTTGCATCTGTGAAAAATTTCGATTTTCAGCTTGAAAGAGTAATGGAGAATGTGGGTGGAATCAAGTTGATAGCTTCGATTGAAAACTCGAAATTAATTCTTGGTTTCTTCCTGAGATGTTGGTTGTGAACCAATAGCGGCAGAAGTAGGGTGCAGACCCAAAGAGATGTCTAAAGAGTGTGGCAGAATCTTGTGAATGGAAGTGAAGCGCAGTGTGTGGATGCAGCTAGTGCTACATGACTTGAAGGCAGGAACTATCCTGGATTGGCCGAGGTCATTCACTATAGCGTGCCTGGAAACTCTGTTTAATGTGCTGCAGCACTCAGCTAGCTTCATGGAATATTCACAGAGGCACACTTAAAAGAATATGGGAAGGTCGGACATAAGGAGCATGAAATTGGACAAAGTACCGTCCGATAAATTTCTTGTTCTTGTTCGGATGAAAGCAGATACCGAAGATGAGCATAGAAGTAAGCTAGCTAGGAAGCAGGGGAGCTAGCCGAGAGCAAAACCACTCTTGGGAGTAGCTAGCGACTCGGTAGCCGAGCTAGACGAGGATATTGATGATCGAAGAAGCCAGCAACCCCAATTGGCAACGGTTGGAGGTGCGCTTGGACCGGACCTCACATTTGATACGGAATTTTGCAAAGTAATAGCAAAAAAAAGAAACGTTGAAATGTTTAGGGACTTTCGAAAATCAATGGACAAAATGTGAAGCCAAGCTAGTAGGCATGTGTTGGACTAGTTTGAACTAGCTAGTGGTTAACGAAGTGGATAAACAAGGAGCGAGCATGTAGCGGAGGACTATATTTTAAAAATCTTGCCACAAGTCCTGGGGAATGCAACTAGTACGCTAGCTGTATTTTTGAAAGGAGGCGGCCAAGCTCTTTTTTTAGAATAATGAGCTCGCACGGCTAGGGCGATGATATGTTTATTATGCTGAAGTTTTACCTCACCATAAGTATTGGAGAGCCACTAGCGGCAGGCAGATGCTCAACAAACATGAGCTAGCGTGGGTTACATTTAAATCAGAAGGAATCTCAATAGCGCTAGCACTAGCCTTCGAGTTTTCCTTGCCCAAGTCCGGATTCCCTACTTAGTAAATTCACACAAGAATTGAACGGTGGCAACGAAGGTTGCATTGGATGGATTTAGCTACGCTACGGCAACTACAAAAGACTATGGTATTCGTGTCTAAGCTTTTGGGAGTCTAAGTAGAGGTAGGTAGAGGAAACGGTGATAGGACTAGCAGTATTCAGAGCGATTGAGACGTGTATAAAAAATGAGAAAAGAAGACGCGCGCCGGGGGCACTCCCCAACGGTCAAGAACCTACGACGATGGCGGCGGCATCGGCACATCCTTTGCGGGAGCCGGCACTGCTGAGCCCGGAGGCAGGAGGCGGGTGTTGGGACGGCCAAAGACAGGCAGCGCGGAAGGAGGAGCTGGTGCAGCAGGCGCAGTAGGAGTAGCAGATCTACCAACGAAGATCTTGTCGGCACGCGTGTTCAAGTTCAGCACGGGATCCACAGGGCGCGACATGAGCGGTGTCGGCAGCGGCATGTGGAAAGTGTTGGTAATGGAGTCCAGCTGCGACTCATCGCGACGAAGAATACCCGATGTGGGGTTGGCGTCGAGGTGCGCAAGCTGGAGCGTGTGGAGGGAGGTGCGTGCAAGGACACACTTACAGAGGGAATCCATATGCTCTTTGTCAGCGGGGTCTTCAAAGTGCATTTGCATGGCCTCCACGGACGACACATCGGACGCGTTGATATACGTCAAGAGAACACGGTTGTTGGCACGATCGAGGTCTTCGATGGAGCGAGCAAAGAGGCGGTAGTGCATCTCAGTGATGCGACGGACCTCGACAGCATGCTGGAGGACACGGACGAACGCTAGCAAGCAAGCATTAGTTCGAAACATAGAAAGAAATAAGATATAGAGACGTAGCATCGGAGAACAAAGCCTGGAGTGGGCGGAGAGCTTCATGCATGATAACGTCCTCTTCGTCGGTGTTGGTCCGGGAGCATTTAATGCCGCCCCTCACACACGGTTCGCAACGGGTTCCAAACTCGCCGTCGCTGCAGTCCTTGAGACGATTGATGCAGCTGACGCACTTGCACGGAGACTTGGACCAAAGCGGGGGGGAGAGCCAGTCACCGATGAAGACAGAGGGAGCGCAGATTTGCGCAGAAAGTGGGGGAAAAATGGGCGAGCACAGCTAGCGCCTCACATATTAGTGAGACACTAGGCGAGCGGAGCCTAGCCGTGAGAGATTACTCACGAGCTAGCGACCCTGAGCAGCCTCGAGGGACCGCGGAGCATCTCCAGAAATAATATTTCCGGAAATGGCCGCTTCCTTTCCCACAGAGACCAGGCACCTGTGCAAAGGTCACAAGTTTAAGCCGCGGACTGGTGTTTTAAGACCAAATTGAGGTCGGGCAACGCTAGGCAGCCTTAACCAAGACATGCAAAGGGCTAGGGACACAAGAGGGGGTGTCTAAGACTAGGATACGCGGCTAGCGATGATGCATTTGATTGACTTCCTGAAAAGGCAGTGATCTGACTTCTCGGAAGTAGAAGGCATCATTGTGGGTGCTAGCATGGGTCTTTCCTAGTAAGGGAAGCTAAGTTTGAATGTGTGAAAAGTGGATAAAAGTCGAAAAATTGGGCACGTCTAAAAGACACTATGCATGGGAATACAAGAAAGACCAAGAATAAATTTGAACGTTGCTTGAAAGATATCATTTCAACAACTGCTAGACTGGAGAGTACACTCGTACGAACCACAACCGGGGACGGTTGAGATTTAGTAAAGAGGAGATGAAACGGCGCAACACCAATGTACCGACATCTAGCTGCATTTTGCGATTTTTAGCGCTAGTTAAATGCAAGGCATACTAGGCTTCGAGTTGTAACAAGCTAGCTTTCTAATAGGTGCAATATTCCTATTGGGACTCTGTTTGGTGATATAAAGGAGGGTCAGAGTGAGCTCCGGCTGCTGACCGTAGTACAAACTTAGTGCTAGGCGCGTGAACAAGCGTTACACTAGGGGAGTATACACATTAAGGGGGACTACTATGGTCTAGTACCTCGTAGTGTGGGCTAGCGCGCCAATAGACGACTTCCAGAGAGCACAGGATAACGAGAGTTACCAGCTAGCGTAAAGATGAGAGACATACGAATAGCTAGTGTGCAGCTAGCGGGATAGCACTGAGCTAGGGGCCATGTTCCATAAATAACTTGGCGCTAGCTTCGGGTTTATCGGGCTAGCTGGCGATAGCGACGGCTAGGAGAAACTGTCGGCACGAGCATATGCCGAGTGATAGATCAGGTGATCGACGCGACGCGTTTGAAGGCAGCTAGCTGCACCAAACAAACTCAAAGAGATGTATTTATGAAGAGATGGTACGAAGACTGAACGGCTAGATGTTCAGTCCGTGCGGAGACGGAGATTGGGAGAGGATTAGTGAGCAGATGATGGCGGGAATGGTATTTCCGAGTCGTTTTGCAAATACAGAGAGTCCGGGAGCTGTAAAGCTGTACGGAATTGGCAATATACCCAGCCTAGGCCCCCAAGATGGTCAGCTAGCTGACTGTCTGGCAAGCCTAGCGCACGATAGCACCGGCTAGCTCGCCGTAGCGGAGCTGCACGGACCAGTTTTTACTCATTTCACTTTACCTCATCTCTTTCTCTCAACTAGTATAAAAAGGACATGTAAATACCGCTGAAGACCAGTTCATGCCCCGCTCATCGTTACGACGATAAGGGTGTGCTCAGGCCTAGCTAGCGGAGATAAAGTATCTTCTTCGTTTGTAAAGTCTATAGAAATCGAATCAGTGTTGTTGGATCCACAAGTAACTGTGTGAACCGATAAGCAAGGGCTCGCGTTGGGAGCTTGTGAGCGGCGACGACCTCCACGTATAAACCAGGACCGAGCGCACAAAGAGAACGTTTGAGAGTTGCCGTTGACTTCGTGGTGGACTTCGCAAGGGCTACGCATTGGGTGACTAGGAAACGCCTCCCGTAAAACGGACCACGACCAGCACAGCACTTTGGTAGAACTCCTTGGTCGATTCATTGGCCGATTAACGGAGCTTGAGTGAACCCTCTAGGTCCATTATAAGCCCAAGTGTTAAGGAAAAGAACTTAGATTCAAGGTTCTAAGTCGGCACCCAAATATCTGTTGATCTGGGATCGTCATAGAGAAGAGAATAGCTGGCGCAGCATAGTCCGTAACTGGAAGTTTTCAGAAGACGCTTTATCACCTCGCCTAGGACGACGTATTAAACCACGTCCGCCTAGTTAAAACCCTTTTTACCCCAACCCGTTCATCCCATCCCTTGGGAAGACTTGTTTCGGTCAAACGGTTGAGCTAGCTCAGAGTTGGAGTTGTTTGTTGGGATAGTTGAGACCATAAATCATTGCTCGTGCACTCGGGAATCAAGCCAGCAGTCGCATACTACGGCTCGGAACCCGAACTCACTAGGAAGACGCGCTAGTCTTAGTGTTATAATCATAAGGGGATTGGTGTGTTGTGTTAGGTTTTAGGTGTGGTGTGTTAGTGTTCCAGCTAGCCCGCATCTTTAGCTTAGCTAGCCCCAATTCACTGTTAGCGCATCTTGCCCATTTCAGCGTCACCAAACCTTAATTTGGCCTTAGAACGCTAGTCCACGGCCTAAACTTGTGACTTAAGTACAGGCACCTGATTTCACTGGGTGCAAGCTACTGTTTGCGGGCCCCGCAAATTATAATCAAATTGAAAGCAAATTTAGAATTTGCTTCTCATTTGCTTCCAATTTGCGGGGTCTGCAAATATTAAATTTGCTTATCATTTGCTTTCCATTTGCTTATTATTTGCGGAGTCCGCAAATTGGAAGCAAATCAGAAGACCAAACAACCCAAAAAGGCTACAGTCTCATGTTCAATCCTTGGATGTGGTACTTTTAAAAATGACAGAACTTGGGTTTCTGAAAGGTAATAGAAATACAAACAATCACTTTGATAGTAGGGGCAGTCAGAGTAGACGATTAACCCGCGGTTCATGCCAACGATTCATCAATGATTCTGGATTTAATAAATCGTGGGAGAATCACCATAAATCATTAATCGTTGAGAATCGGTGAATCGCCTCCCGAGGTGATTTAAAGACGATTCACGATTCACGCTCCCTTCAAATCACTAGAACCACTACAATTCATATAAGCCTCCGAATCTATATATATTATATTTGTCTTTGATTACAAATCCTCCTCTCCTCGTCGATCATGCCCGCCTCAGTGCCCACAGCACGCCCTTCCCGGGCAGTCCAGGCCAGGCCACAAGCAAAGAAAGCAGCCAAGATTGCAGAGGCTGAGAGCAAAGACGCTGAAGGCGCCATTCCTGCCAAGCGCAGACGCGGAAGAGACGCCACTCCGCCCTCAGCGGAGATTGAGGAATTTGCAGACAGTGACAGCGACGCGGTGAAACTCAAGCCCGTGAAGCCTGTCAAGGTCAAGGCGGAGGTGGAGCTGGAAGCATTTGAGATCGAGTGAGTGGGGTATGACCATCGCATCTTGTGATAATTGCTGAAGCGCATCGTTTTTTTCAGTTGGAGCGGGGACACAGCTCTTACGTGAACGTTGGTCACAGCCATTGAACTTGACGACGACACCCGTTGTGGCCTTTTCCCACCACCTGGTTCTTCGAAACACAATAACGGCCTGCCCAAGAAACACTTCCATTGGCAGCTTGTGAAGAAATGCTTCGCGAAGCATCCGGCGTATCAGGACGCATTCGCAAAGGCGGTGACCCCGAAGCAGCAGGACGTGTGGGGGGGCAAGATCAAGAATAGATTGGGGACATGCGTACATTTCATGGTTTATTTGATATGTGAATTCAAGGTGCACGCAGTATAAAGGACAAAGTCAGGGCCGCAATGGATCTCATGGGGCAGACCGGGGCGGGCCTCGAGTCCGTGGGCAACATCCAGGACGGCACAGAACTCATGACCAAGTGGGGTGCGTACCGGCGACTTCCCTACTAGCCCGAAGCTAACTTGCGATGGCGCCGGCACCAGATGAGATCAAGCTCAACTCGCCCTGGTTTTGGGAAATGTGCTCGTTGATTGGCGAGCGCCCCAACCTTCGCCCTGTCGGAATTGGCAACAATAACAGCGCCATAGATGTCTCGCTGCTCCTCCCAGGGTCCGATGATGACGCCGACGGTGCGCGGACTAGCTCTCCCGACCTGTTCCCGGAGACCTTGGGGGGCAAGAGCGTGGACTCTGACGACGAGAGCAGTTCGTCCAAGAAGCCTATTGTGGTCGACAACGAAGATAGCGATGTGGCGAAAGCAAAAGGGAAGAGTGCTGGCAAGCGCTGCGCTGTCAGCGAGCCGGCATCTCCAAACGTAAGACCTCCCACGAAGAAGACAAAGCCCCAGCCGGCGATCTCTGTTCCCACCCCGACTCAAGCCAAGCTTGCGAAGCCCGCTACCACCAAGGACAAGTTTACTGCCGCCATTTTGGCGGAGGAGGAAACACGGCGCAAGGAGTTGGCACTGACGAAGGACAAAAATAGGGTGCGCGCGGAGATTGAGCTGGCGAAGGTCAAGTCGTTGAGAGATGTGAAGGTGGAGAAGACGAAGATGAAGACGAAGGAGAAACTCGCCAAAATAGAGCTTGCGCGCCTCAAGATGGAGCAGGACCACCAATTCCGTATGGCCCAGTTCGGCCAGACTCAATACTCACAGTCCCACGGACAGTCATCGCACGCCGGGTCCAGCAGGGGTGGCCACTCTATGTTCCCCCACGACAACGAGTCGGAACGAGCTTTTCCAGCTCAGTCTCCCCATCCACAATTCCTCCGACGCCGCCAGCTCTTCTGCGTCTACTTTTGGATTCAATACCACGGACAGCGGCTTTTGAAGCCTTTACCTTGTTCACAAGGCCTATCATATCGTTCTTTAGGTGCTCTACTACCCTCTCCCCATGCCCTCCTTCTCCACCTCTGCTCGTTAGCCCCCATATACCCTTTTTCTGGTCTTGTGCGTCAAATGACGTCACCATTTTCCGCATTTGTAAATTATCCACATTTGTGGATTTTTGTCGTTCTTTACTTTCGTGCTTTTAGACCCTGCCCTGATAGGTACATGGATTGTATCTAGTGTTGCCGCGACTCGAGTCGCCCGAATTCGACTTAACACGTTTAGCGGCCCCGGATCACAGCCATTCTGGGGTATTAGGGGGTCAGCAACGGGGGTTACAATGGGTCCATCATGTTCACACGGCATTTGGCGAAATAATGAGTGACCGCGGAGAAACACAGGAATTAACGTAATTTGACTCGACTTGCCGAGTCGCAACTTCGGGAGCAATAAATATTGTATTACTCAATGACAAATTGATATCACCAGAAATGGCCAATACATATTGTAGAGGCATTATGTTGCTTTGTTTGACAGGTCTAACATTCAGAAAAATATGTAAGGGTGAGTCATTAAATGAGTTAAGTCGAATTCGCGCGACTCGAGTCGCGGCAACACTCATTGTATCCTAATTACATTCTTTTGAAACTATGTTCTTTGCCTTGAGAACACCGGCTACAACTTCAATTGATAGCAATATCACCTGCAGTGGTAGCGACGAGCATCTGTGTGCCTAGCCGCGCGCTGTTCCCTGCGCCGCTCCAGTGCACGAAATAATCTACGCTTCAGCGCCTCTCGGAAGGCTTTCCCCCCATTCAATCTTCCCTGCCGGCCTCCTGTGTTCTGCGGGACAGCACCCCCGTCGTCGGACTCGCCGCCGCCCCTATCTGAGCCAGAAGAGATTCCCTCAAATATGAATGGATCAGGGTCGTCCGAGTCAGCCTCTTCACCTCTCTCCTCCTCCTCGGATCGGATCGCGAATGCATGAATTGCAATGCACGCAGATACCCAATAAGTCGCAATCTTGTGTGAGGCCTCGTCCTTGATGTGTACACGCAGGTGCTTCAATGAATGAAATCGGCCCTTGAGAAAGCCAATGGCGTGCTCGGAGCGAATGCGGAGGATGGAGAGGTGGTTGTTGAATTTTTCGTTCTCAGGAAGGTCCCGCAAGGGCTTTTTATAAGGAGCGGTAAGCCATGTATCGATCTATTCAATTAGCATGTATATTTGGTACAAGAGAATAAACTGCAGCTTACTGGATACGCCGAATCGGCCCATATCCATTCTCCATCCTCCATGAGTTCGCTATGGTTCTGTGCAAGCGAGGTATTACGCCACGCCACCGCGTCATGGGTGCTGCCGACATGACCATACCCAAAATCGATAATTTGGAGGTTGGGCAGGTTTACGATCTGAAGTAAAGTTTAAAAACTGAAGAAGAGACAGGGACAACGAGAACACACCTGAAAATTCAAGGAATAGTTACACTTCCTATCGAAATAACTCTCGCCATACCACGTGGGTCGTTGGTCGAGCGGTATCAATGTACCGTCGACGAAACACCATCCATGTCTCCAGGCATGACAGGAGTGTTTTTTGACCCAACGCTTCGCCTGTTCTTTCTCTTCAGGCGTTGGCATGCGAACGGCTGATTGCATGAATCCCGGTCGCAAAACCGCCGTCAGAATTCGACGGGTGATCAGATGGACAGTACCCTTTCCGAGTCCTGCCCAATTTGCAACAGCCTGAACACTGGCTGCATTGCCATTGTGTCCGAACCGATAAAGGGCCACGGCAAGCTGCTGCTCGACTGGTAACTGGGGATGATTTGAGTCATTGAAGAACACGGGGTCGCGCTCGAGCTCTTTGACCAGTTTATCGAAGGTGGCGGGGCTAACGCGAAGATTTTGGCGGAAATGATCGGGGCGCCCAGCCTTTGATTTGAGGAGGACATGGTGAAGGTATGACAGGCCGCAGGGAAGGGTGTTTCGGGGTTCACGGTATCTGCTGCTATGCATGCTGTCGATCTCCTCCTGTATCCAACGACGAAGGAGTGGAGGATGAGATCCAGCTTCCATGTCGTGATCAGATAGACTTTCTTCGTCGTCTCCATCCATTCCAGACATATCTACATCACTGAGCCCTCCACCCGCCAATGAGACCCACTCATCCTCGGATTCTGAGTCGGAGTCAGAGCCACGACCGATAGAACAAAGCTCAGGCATTTCCTCCGAGCTTGTTTCTGACTCCGACGTGGCATCGGTGTCTATATCCAGTGAGAGCCCCTGAATGGTTGTGTCACCCAAGAATCGCCAGTCGGGGCCAAGGATATCACTCCAACTGTCACTGCTTGAGCTCTCGGAGTCGTCGGTGGTGCTGTCGGAGTCTGAGGAGGTTGAAGAGAGCGAAGAATTCGAGAGTAACGCCGCAAGATCTATGCGGCCTAGTGATGTCGCGGGCCCGGCCCAGGCCCTCAGGCCGAGCCGAGCCGGGCCCGGGCTTGGTCAAGCCGAGCCGAGCCCGACACAAGGCCTGGGCGGGCTTGGGGCTCGGGCTTGAGAAATGCCAGGCCCGCCAGGCCTCGCAAGCCCGGGCCTGGATATATATGGCCAAGAGCGTGCCGATGGTGCGAAGCGCTCACGGCATTTCGGCTTAGGAGGCTTCGGTTCCGTCAAATGCCGAACTTTATGGCACAAACCTGGCGTTCGGCTGATCGTCGCCACTCTAAACTGGCGAATGGTACAAATCAGTGCCAGCAATCTGTTGACCTACCAAATTGCAGCGGTGTTCAATGTTCAGAATAGCCGAAAAACCCCCCAACTTCGTCGCGGGGACATTTGGTACCTTCTACTCCCACATAATATACATGTACCTAACATACTGTTTTTTATCTTTGGCTATGAGAAAGCCTGGGCCCAAGCCCGGGCTCAGGGCTTCAGGCCCTGCACCCAGGGCTCGGGCTCAGGCCTGGAGAATGTGAAGCCCGAGCCCGCCCAAGCCGAGCCCAAGCCCGGGCATTCAGGCCGAGCCGGGCCCGCGACATCACTAATGCCGCCAGAACGTTCCTGTCGGCTTTCGCGCCGCACCCGGGCCGCGGCATGTCAGCGCAAGGTAGCGCGCCGCTCTCGACCTTTGTTATGGCGAATGTATGCCTTGAGGAGGGCCTCAGTTTGGCCAGTACGTCGATTAGATGGCGGCATGGGACAGAGAGGTGATGGTATGTTATATTTGAATTGAAATTTAATTATCTCGGACTCGTGAATCGTACATGATAATCGCACAAGAATCATTGTTGAATCGGGGCGGTCAAAATTGAAGGCGATTCTGCCACGATTCAGCACGATTCTGGGCCTTTTTTAATTCCAGAATCGTGTCATAATCGGCCGTGAATCGCGGCATGAATCGCGGGTTAATTGTCTACTCTGACTGCCCCTAGTGGATGATGAGTTCTCAGTACTACTCATTTTACCAGTGCTTTAATTACATCCGCTTCCCTCAAACCCAAGTTCTGTCATCTTTAAAAGTACCACCTCCAAGGATTGAACATGAGACTGTAGCCTTTTTGGGTTGTTTGGTCTTCTGATTTGCTTCTGATTTGCGGACCCCGCAAATTTCAAATTCGCGGACTCCGCAAATAATAAGCAAATGGAAAGCAAATGATAAGCAAATTTAATATTTGCAGACCCCGCAAACGGTAGCTTGCACCCAGTGTTTCTGTGGGAAAGGAAGCAGCTATTTCCAGAAGTATTATTTCTGGAGATTCTTCGCGGTTCCTCGAGGCTGCGCCTCAGGGCCGCTAGCGCGTGAGTCTCTCTCACGGCTATGCTTTGCTCGGCTAGCGTCTCACTTATAGGCGAGGCACTAGCTTTGCACGCCCATTTTTCCCCTCTCTTCCTACCACCACCATGAAACGCAAAGCGCCTAAGTCGTCGCCTGCACCCTCTGGCACCTCTCTCTCTCTCTCTCTCTGCTGACTCACCTTTGCTCGTCGACTGCTCCAGTCCCGCTGTGCCATGGTCGTTCCTCTCCTCGTACCAGGCCTTCGTCGAGATTATCCAGTTTTTCGCCAAGAAGAACATCAAGTTCTCTGACTCCGCGGTCGCTGTTCCTCTAGTTAACACCCTGCGTCCTCTGCTGGTAAGTCAACTCCGACCATTCTGGTCCTCTTGGCTAACACTAGCTACTTAGGCCGACTTCTACACACGCTTCCCCGAAGAATGGGCCCTCGATGTCGTCGCCTATGTTGCTGCTGTGTCCATCGCCTGTCGGCTCCTCTTGCGCAAGCACTTAAAACCGCGCATAGCCGACTTCCAAGACATGCTCTGGGACTACCCCGACAATCTCCAGGAGCTCCTTGTATGTCCCCCTTTTGTTTCTCCAATAGTCTCTTGCTACAACTCCTATCTAGGACTCAGCTGGTCTCGACCTACCGACTTCCGACTTCAAAATGCCGCAGGTCAAGCTCAAGACTCACACACTACTTTCTCTGTCCAAGATCGACCTTAGACAAGCTTGTCGTCAAGAAACCTCGCATTGACAAGCCCCCCGTTCCGGTAGGTCCTCTTCCCAACCCTAGCGGACGCCCACTGATAATTTTATTTACTCAGGGTCAGTGTTGGCATTGACGGGTCAAGAGTTTGACGCGTCTGACGAAACTGACGGGTGACGGCAGTCTGACGGTGTTTGACGGTGTTTGACGGCAATTTTGACGGTGGACCTACAACGTCTCCTGCGGTTCCCAGCACCCCCAGCGAATGTTCCTTGGCCTCTTGGCAGCCTCTGGGAGCCATGTCAACACGTATAGACACAGACTGGTGCTGGCCGCACTTTGAAAAAGGCCCGGACAAGTACAAGAACGATAAAAGTCATTACGAGAGCCGATGTAAAGCCTGCATGGCGTATCGAGTAGAAGAGCTGAAAGGGCTGGATAAACAAGACATAGAGGAGGGGAATAGAGAGTACGTCAGAGACGAAGAAGCGCTCAACCAACAAGGTGTGTCAGTCACTACATCCTCTTCAAGTGGCGGCGGCTGAGTCCCGGCAGCTTTCCAGGATATTGTCGCCATCTTGGGGAAAAAAGAAACCATGCTATCCCACCTATCCCGCTGTCAATTCGTCCACCCCAGTGTGCAGGCAATCGCAACCGGGGCTTCAAAGAAGGAAAATGGGAACCGTGTCGTCCGGATGTCCCAAAACCAGCGTCTCGCACGCCAAGCTGTTCAAGCTGTTGTTCAACCGCTGCCAAGTCTTCCGCAGCTCCCAGGAGGTCTCGCAGATCCCCGGATGACACTGAACATCCCACACGCCACTCATGTCCCCGCCGCGCCCACTCCTTCGCAAGCGGTGATGTGGGACCCATCTGGACAGCAAGAGTTTGCAGAGGACCTCTGCAAGTTATTTATTGCATGTAATATAGCTTGGAACTCCGCAAACAATCCCCAGCTCCTCCTATTCTTCTCAAAATATCTACCTGCCGCAAAAATTCCAGATCGGCGTGTCCTTTCCGGGCGGGTACTAGACACCCTGGTTGGGCAAATTGAGACGGAGATGAAGGAGCAAGTGTCCGGAAAGCTCGGAATGGGGCAATGTGATGGATGGAAGACCGGTGCGCAGGCATCTATCGTGACGACGTCGGTAACCGTTGAGGCGAAGGTCAGAAACTGATAGCATATCTTCTCTGTGCCGGGTACTAATTTTTTGATCAGCTTCACCTTATTGCTGCACACGACGTGTCGTCGGAGAGAAAGTCGGCTGATAATCTATTGGAAATTGTCTTGGCAGATATCGAGTACTGCGAGACCGAGTTCGGGATTATTTTTGTTGGTTATTGTACAGACAATGGCGGTGACGCGATGGGTATGCGCACGAGACTCAAAATTGTAAGGCCCAAATTCTTGGTCCCGCCATGTTGGGGACATCAGGTAATGTTCTGAATCATTTAAAATCAAGTTCCGGTCTCATCGGGCGGGCGGCATACTATTTAGGTCAATCTCGTGGTCGTCGAAGTGCTCAAGTTAAAGGTTCCGTGCATGGCGGCAATCGACGAGGGTACAGCTATAGCGAGATGGTTCACGAACCATAGCAGAGCACTTGGCCTCGTCAAAGAACAAGAAAAATTGACCGAACGATTCAAAGCCACACATCGAATTCTCACCTTGATATTCCCCGTTATTTCCCGTTGGGTTTATCATTTCCTTGCTGTCCGGCGGCTCCTTACTCTTTCTTCGGCAATTCGCCCCCTGTATTTGGTTGATTACGACAACCTCATTAGGTGTGCTGGCACCAAGCGCGATGCGATGGACAGGGCCAAAGCTGTTTTGGCCCCAATTGACGATCCCCAATTTTGGAAGAACCTCACTGAGTACATCTAATCTCTTTACTGTTTTCAAATTCACGCAAACGGTCTTCCCAGGGTCAAAATTATCTTGGAGCCGTTAGCGATCGCCGCAAAATGCATGCAAATACCTGACGCTGGACTCGATCAGGTCTTGTTGATGCTCGGGAACTTGTATCGCATTTACGGCGCAAGTTCGATGCCATTGCGGGTCCGAACCTGCGTCCAAAGAAGCCTTGAGAAACGGTGGCGGGCCATGGAGCGCCCGGCATTTATTTTGGCTCTCTTTCTCAATCCTTACATTCGCGCCAGCGCCTTTTCCCGAAATAACCCCGCTGTCAAACCGATCGCACTTTACAACGTCGCCAAACAATTGTTCACTCGATTTTTCGACATTGAGCCAGATCTCGACTTCTACAAAGCATTTTTTGATTACACCAATGATCGCAAAGAGTTCTCGGCCGAGTATATGGGCCTTGAAATGATGAAGCAGATGTATGAGCACGAGGTATACAATAATTTTGTGTCGTTTTCGGAGGCTGATGTGTTTTCAGGGTCAGCGCGTCAATGTGGCGCAAGTGTGGGAGCGTCTTGACACCGGAGCGCCAAATGGTCGCAATGGTTTGACACGGCTCGCCATCTGGTTATCGAGTGTCGTCGCAAACTCAGCAGGCTCGGAACGTGGTTTCAGTAAATTTGGAATCATCCTCAGCAAACTTCGCACACAACTTTCAATCCAGAAAGTTCGGAAAATGCAGACCATCGATGCAGACCTCAAGCGCAAGCACGACGAATTGGGGATGAAGACTGACCGCATAAAGCGTAAATTCGTTCGCTTTGCAGAGCAGTTCACCCCCTCACAAAGTGCGAACATGGACTACGAGGCCACAGAGTCATTTGCCGGGCTTTCAACTCAACTTGTTCGTGGGGCAGAAGCAGAAGGTTTGTTGGAAGGTGATGCGGAGGAGGAGAACAGCGACGACGATGAGGAAGATTCCGACCGTATCCATTCACCGACACTTTACAATCTTAAGCAGCTTTTCCAGTACCCAACCGACGAAGCAGAGACTCTCGCAAACGGACTTGGGTTCTATTGGCAGGGAGGGGTGAAAGATTTACAGGAGGAACTCGAGTTATATGATCTTTTGATGGAAGATGACGATGATTAGAAGTAATACAACATAGCTGCTATTTTTCTTGAATTTACTGGGCCGTTTCCGAGGTGAATTCCAAAAAAGGAAATTTGACTTGACGAACCGTCAAACCGCCGTCAACCGTCTTGACGAACCGTCAGACCCCGTCTGACTCCGTCAATGCCAACACTGCTCAGGGTCGCGCTGCTTCGGTGGAGAGTGGCGTTCCCGCTCCCGCTACCCCTTCGGTAAGTACAACTGTCTTCTTCTTTCTGGATTTACGCTAACAACTCTTCCGCTAGCAACCCACCGCCGGTCCCTCCACGACTACTCCGCGCATCCTGCGCAGCACCGCCACCGAGATTCCCACCAAACCGCCGACGACCGACAAGTCGATCATCAAGGTCAAGGCACCACCGAAGCCCGAGCCGAAGCCCGCCAAGGTGGAGATGCAGCCCGAGGTGAAACCGCCCAGGGCCGAGTCGAAGCCCGAGGTGAAGCCTCCGAAGCCGCCGCCGCCTACTGCATCCACCACTAAGGGCAAGGGGAAGGAGAAGGACCCCGAGCCTTATCTCACAGCAGAGCAGACGGCGTACGCTGACAAGCACCCCACCCCCTCCACTCGGGAGGAGCTGCTCACCAACGTGGTCTACTCCGAGACTGCTCCACCGGGCCGTAAGTCCCAGTTTCTCTCCTAGCTCCTTTATACTAGCTAATTTGTTCACTAGCTTGGTCTCAGGGCCTGGCTAGGCCGCTTCCCGTGCAAATCTGCGCGCCGTCCGTCCTCGTGGGTGACTGGCTGTCCCCTGCGCTGTGGGCCAAGTCGCCCTGCAAATGCATTAGCTGCATCAACCGGCTGATGGACTGTAGTAACGGGGACTTTGGCACCCGCTGCGTGCCGTGCACGAAGGGTGGCATCAAGTGCTCCCGGACCAACACCGACGAGGAGGACGTCGTTATGCAAGAGGCTCTGCCCTCTTCAGGCTTTGTCCTCCGACAGTAAGTCCTCTGCTTTCTATTTTTCTATTTCTCGGACTAAGCTATTTCACTAGTGTTCGTCCGTGTGCTCCAACGTGCCGTCGAGTCGCGCCGCATCGCCGAGATGCACTACCGGCTGCACCTCCGCTCGCTCGAGGATCTCAACCGCGCCAACACCCATGCCGTCCTGACGTACGTCAACGCCGCCGACATGTCAACCAAAGAGGGGATGGAGATGTTGTTCGAGGACCCTGCCGACAAAGAGCATGTTGATGCTCTTTGCAAGCACATCCTCTCGCAAACCTCTCTCCAGGCCCTCCAGCTCGCGCACTTGGAGGCCAACACCACCTTGGGCGTCCGGCGCCGCGACGAGTCGCAGCCCCACTTGATTGTCAACATGTTCCACACGCCAATGCCGACCGCGATCTTGTCGCGTCCCATCGACCCCGAGCTGGAGCATGCGCCTGCCGACGTCTTCGCTGGTGCCCCGGCCGCACCGTTCCCTGCGCTAGCAGCTAGCACCTCTTCTTCACTGTCTGCGCCGCCGGTCTTTGGTTCTCCCAACGCACGCCTCCTGCCTTCTATGGTGGCGGACCGAACTTCGTGACAAGTTCAAGTCCCGATTTGGTAATCGTTCCTGTGGCCTCAAATTGTCTCAGAATGTCTTGCCAACAGTGGAAATGGCACCATAGGATGCCTCTCTATCAAAGCACTGGAGTAAAACTTCGAAAATATTGAAATCAAGTTTTCGAGCACAGATTTCGCGCTTTTGATTGCGGATCAACCGGCCCGGATGCTGTGCCGAGAGTTGCCGGATCCACTGAACTCCCAAAACCGTGCCCACACCTCATGAAAAAATCCTAACACTGTTCAAGGCACACCTAAATGTGTCACATGGGTAAAATTCCTGGTACCATATACCAGGTCTGGAAGATGAATAGCCATCACGCCCAAATCGTGTCCGGCCATGACATATGAAATTCGGCATCGTAAATAAAGTCGAAATTATATTCAATAAATCTGGATCTGGGTAAAGTTGGTGGATAGGGTTAGGGGTCAGCTCAAATATCTCAATTCTCACGGGGCGAGACTGAGGCGAGTAGGCCGAGGAATGAGGCCGCGCAAGACTCGCGAGCCACGAAAAAAAGGTATGGATGTTTTACATATGCTACAGGTCAGGGAAGAGGTACCAGGGATGCCTGGAGGGCCTTGATAATTTATCATCCTTTACCATAACACCTCATATTTAGGACTTGAATTTTTCGGTTTTCCACTCGCAAATTTCGCGCTTTTAAACCCTAACTTAGGGTTACCCCGTTTGCCCTGAAATAAAAATTTTACCTACAAACCAGGTCTTTCTGTTTCTGTTTCTGCAATCTAGAAGAAATTTAGCCAAAACTTTAGCTTGTCATGAAGTTTTGGCTGCCACCATACAAATTAAATTTTTGGTTCCTTTTTTGCAACAAATCAACCCCTATTTTGTTTTGTGTCTCGGGGTCATGATCATGACAATTCTGATGGTGGTGTTAAACCTTTGCCTTCATCATGGCCATCATGCGCTGACACTGTTTCGCAGACACCGAAGCAACAACAATATACAAACCCACTGTGCTGTTACACACCTGGGTGGGGCATCTATGCAGGCAGGCACATTCACAAAGTTATACGGGAGGTGTTTATTGTAGTTGTTTATGGGAGGAGTGCTAATGAATAATGTGGTGCAGCGATCCCGCCGGACAACACCACCTTTATCTAAACAGTATTATAGTATTTCATTCAAATCGATAGGGGGGTTCTACCATTTGACACCCGTTTGGAAGGTGCAGGACAAGGGCAAAGGGATTAATACCCTCCAAATCTTGCTGCTATGTTGGAGACAATTTGTCACAATTTGATTCCAATCTAATCATTCCAACGCCATCTGAGAGTGTTGCCAAACAGGAGCACACAGATAAGATAACGGTGGACGAGGCCCCAGAGACAGAGTCAGAATGGGAAGAGACACTTGAGTCCGAGCCGATACCTGAAAAGGGATATGGCTTGAGCATGGAACTAGTTGGGTTCGAGGACCTGAACTACAACAACGAGATCTTCGGCATCCCCGAAGATCAAGAGGAACAAACCTTTGGCCAGGAGTCAGTTGAAGGCAACAACTCCGAAGTCTCAGAAGAGGAGATCACAGAACTCAAGTCAACACTCGAGAGTCCGATCAAGGCCCAACTCCAGGAGTGGCTAGACACTCTTGAGCAGATTACCTTTGGGAGCCAAGCAGGAGACACAGAAGTCGGGAACCTACTAAGGCAGAGGCTGGCCAAACTCGAGCAGAAGGTTCTCTGAGAAGAAGCCAAAGAGAACCAAGCTGCCGACCAAGGGATCACAAATATAGATCCTGAAGTCGAAGATCTCATAGATGTCCAGAATGATAATGGTGATAACGAAATAGCAGAAGAGGCACAGGTCAAAGTGCCAAGATGCCCACAGGCGCCTAAGATAGTGGAAGCGCCCAGGTGCCTAAACTATATTATGCTATCGGAAGAAGCCCCTCAGGCAGAACCAGTTAAAGGCAAGAACTGGAAGGAGATAGACAATCTCTTCCGAAGGCTATAAGAAGAGGATAGTGAAGACAACAAGACAGAGGAAGAAGCCGAGGCACGGCTCATTGCCATTTTTGTTCATTCTGTGCCACTAGCTATATTGTAATCGGCTATATAAATTGCTCAACAGAGGGCTAGTGTCAGTCCAGGCAGCTAGCTAGGAGACAGCAGCATATATACTATAAGCTTTAAGGTGTGAACTTACTGGAAGGTCAAATACTGGCTGGAAAGTCAAAATCATACTTACAGCTCTTTGCGGAACTTAGGGCGCAGCCTGTTTGTTTTTTTTTTGTCAAAATTTCTCATTTTTGTTGTTGCGATGTGATACGGACTGCGGTTCTGTGAACTGCCTGACCCGGGGTGGGTATAGTCAAGTAGTGTTTACAGAATTTAATTCGTCCTCTAGGGGGAAATTGCTCTTTCGCGGAGCTGCGTAGTTTTAAGGTATGCTAATGCGCGATATATAATTTGTGGTGCGTGTGTGTGTACAGTTCTCTCCGTTTGGATTGAACGCTTTGCCAGGTTCCTCGAAGATTTAGTTCTTCGTTGGGGGCTGGCCTTCCGAAGGTACCGCGGATGGATAGTTTTCTACACTTGCTCGAAGGGTTCGCTCCGCAATGCGAATGCTGTTCCGTTCCGGAGTACTCGGGTTATCTGTTATGCTTTATCCACCCGTCTCGAACGTATCGGACGGCAGGTCTCTTCAGTACGGTGCAACACTATACGGATGGCTATAGCGATTCCCTTCGTAGCCTAGTTTCTCCGTTGGTGAACGCCTTGAAACGGAATCACTTCCGTTTCGAAGACTCGGGGGTGAAGTGTGCGAATTGAATGGGGGAAATGGTATGATCGCGTAGGATAGGCCTTCCGTGTACGATGGGGTGGGTTCCTCGCAAGGATATGCGCTCGAACTCCGAAAAGGAACGGTTGCACGAAGCCAAGTTAGGCGACTGGCCGTTTGGTGGTGTGCCGCGTTAATCTACTTCCGTGCGCTTTCAACTCCGGATTGACTATATTTCCCCCGTATCGATTTATCGAAACGGAGGTGAGACGGACGGGGTTTCTTGACAAGCCCTGGCCTTCTAGGTGACCTTGGTTTGTCCTACTATTGGGCGGCACGACCCGTAGCGGAGTGTATTTTAATTTAGTTCCCCACCCTGGTGTACTTCAGGGGGAGTAGCTTTAGGTAAATGCAGTGGGAGGTAATAAGATATTCATTCCGTATCTTACAGCTGGCTTTTATACTGTACTCTGTCCGATACTCGCGCGCGTATTTATCCCTTTAATTGGAAACGGACGTTCCACCTTTTCAGTTCTGACTCGCCTCTGTGATCGCCCACGCGTTCCCGATTCCGAAGGGGTTAGAAATTGACTCGGAGCAGCCTCGTGTCGCATCCGTTTCCCGTTTCAGCCACCCCGATA